>LNAC01000103.1:2202758-2315258 GCA_002007465.1 Ailurus styani | reverse complement strand
ACTTGTAGAACTAAGGCTCTACCTCAGGTTTGGCAGACTAAGGATACCAGGGACCTGGTTGCCATTATACCAGCCTGCTCATAGTGCAAAGGTTCTGATCCAGGCAAAGCAAACCAAGAAGAAAGGAGCCTACCAGCCCTTTCCAGTTTCTTACTGTTGTCCCACGAGTGTCACTCCAAAAGAAGTAGATCTCTGCCTTCCCTCCCAGCTCCAAAACAGCAGCTCAGACTTTTGTATGGGAAGAAAGGCAGGACATGAGAATAGAGAGCTCACTCTACAACAGTAATTATCACTCTAAATGGCATAGAACATAAAACCAAATAGGATAGTTTCTTGGCATTACGAGTTCATGGACATCTCATAGCCAGCAGGTGTTATCCAAAGACAGCAGGAGACATGAGAGGAGATTGCTCAAGACTATTGTGACTACAGTGGGGGAGGTTTGGGGTGAGGGAGGTGTGGTGCAAATAGGAGTGCCTGTTGTATTCCAACTGGGCCAGATTGAGCCTGTTGTTAGAGGGGCCTGTTAATAGTGGGCTGATTTACAAGTAAAACCATAAAGGAGCTTAAGTAAAATTTGTCAGCGAGGTATGTATTGTCCTAACTTTTTTTTTTTTTTTAAGATTTTATTTATTTGAGAGAGGGAGAGAGAGAGCAAGTGTGAGAGGGGAGAAGGTCAGCGGGAGAAGCAGACTCCCCATGGAGCTAGGAGCCCGATGCAGGACTCCATCCTGGGACTCCGGGATCATGACCTGAACTGAAAGCAGTTGCTTAACCAACTGAGCCACCCAGGCGTCCCTGTATTGTCCTATCTTGACGTCAACTGTTACTTCTTAATTATGAATAAATTAATGTAGCCATTATTATCTTCACATCATAATTATAACTTAATTGCCCTGATTTTAGTCGAAAAAATATAAAACCATGGGACANAATTAATGTAGCCATTATTATCTTCACATCATAATTATAACTTAATTGCCCTGATTTTAGTCAAAAAAATATAAAACCATGGGACGCCTGGGTGGCTCAGTTGGTTAAGCAGCTGCCTTCGGCTCAGGTCATGATCCCAGAGTCCTGGGATCGAGTCCTGCATCGGGCTCCTTGCTCAGCAGGGAGCCTGCTTCTCCCTCTGCCTCTGCCTGTCACTCTGCCTGCTTGTGCTCTCTCTCTTTCTCTTTCTGACAAACAAACAAACAAACAAACAAACAAACAAAAAACCTTTACTCCTTATTATGTGTCTCATCTTCTCAACTATTACCTATATTCCAAGTGTTTTTTTGGAGGGAGAGTGTTTTGCATACACTTTTTTTTTAAGGTACAATCACTTTTAAAACCTAAAATTTGAAATATCTTATACCTTAGGAAAGTCAAGCATTGATTTTAAAATAAGTTTAATAGTTTATACCTTTTATTTTCATGAACCTTATCACGACAAATTCTGTTAATTTTGGGATATTTTATTATTTGTTCAAAGAGCCTGCATGCTAAATATTTGTTCTTTAAAATATTTTATATGAGAACTCTAAAATATTTTAAGTATTTTAAAATATTTTTGGCCTAGATTTATTTATTATTCTTTTTTTTAAAAAGATTTATTTATTTATTTCAGAGAAAGGGAGAGTCCATGTGAGTGGGGTGACAGGCAGAGGGGGAGAAACTCTCAAGCAGACTCCCCACTGAGCTTGGAGCCCAGTGCTGGGCTCAATCTCACAATCCTGAGATCATGACCTGAATTGAAGTCAAGAGGTGGACCCATAACTGACTGAGCCATCCTGGTGCCCCTAATTTATTATTCATAATCATTAATTTGCTGACTTCAACAGCTACATATTTTAGGATTTTCTTTCTTTCCATAAAAATATAGTATGCAGAATTTTATTGAAAGTAAGAAAAATCCATTACTTTGCTAGTAGGAAAGGAAACTTGTTTTATTCTCTGAAGTACTATAACATTATATTTTCAATAATATGATACAGCTTTTAAAAGCTTTGGGAAACACTAAAGTATTCTTTAATTGTTTCATTTGTTTCTTATTGTGTATTATAATAGTACCTAAAACAATAGATTTCTTCTGACTATTGGGAAATACATATGTATTTTCATAAACTGTTTCAAATCCACACCCTTATATAAGTACTGTATTCTGTTTTTTCAAGAATGATTGAGTTTGACTGTGTTTGAAATTGCTTGATAATTCAGAATTCTATCTATTACATTTGGAATATCTTTTGTTTTTATTTGCACTAGTATTGGCATGCCTCTCTTCAATGTCTCTCTGAAGAGATTCAGGACAGGACCCTCAGAATGTGCCACTTTGGCATGTGGATTATTTGAGCTGAAGGCACTTGAGAAATCTTTGTCCCTCCCCTTAACCATGCTGAAGAATCTAAATTGGGGGGCTTTCCCAGCAGAAAGGTTATTAACAGAGATGAATTTTTATCTGAGTGACCCATCCATATGGTAGGGCAAACATCTAATTACCAAACAGCTGACCTTCTTGTTGCCCTGTG
This sequence comes from Ailurus styani, assembly GCA_002007465.1. Taxonomy (NCBI): domain Eukaryota; kingdom Metazoa; phylum Chordata; class Mammalia; order Carnivora; family Ailuridae; genus Ailurus; species Ailurus styani. Next base: position 2,312,745 of record LNAC01000103.1, on the reverse strand, counting down.
AAGTGCATTCCATTGAAGTCCCAGGTTCCCACCCCCTTCTTCTTAGTTCAGAATAACATATATATCTTATTTTGCCTGTCTTTGAAATTCCCATGTCTATGTGGATTTCCCCTATGTATGCTATTAAATTTGATTTTCTCTTGTTAATCCGTCTCATGTCAATTTGTCTAAAAGCTGAATTTTGTTCTTCGTGTTGTTGTAGATATGTGTCAAAGACGTCAGATTTATCTTAGTGTCCTCATTTTTGTCTCCCTTCTTGACTTTGGCCTTTCCTAAGTATTTGCTTCTCTCGTTAAGTCTGCCTCTTAGCACTCTTCCAGCTTGATCCGCTATGACTAAACTGGAGTCCTGTTGGTATATTGGCAAACATTTGGGAGAAGAGAATTATCCTATTGTCTTCCAATTAAATCACAGCTTTTGGTAGGTGTATGTCTCCGGGCTTCACACATTTTTCTTACTGTGCAGCTTTCTGTCTTTCTCTCTCTTTGTGACAAATGAGGGCTAAATGAGGTTGGAGTGGGAGAAATAACCTTCTACCTCTAGGGGGCAAGTCTCTAGAAAGGTCTTTCCCTCATGAAGAGTAGACTTTTGCTCTTCAAAAGAACCTGCCCGTGTATTAGTAGAATTACTCTTTTACTCCCCTCCAGAGTCATGAGTAGACTGTTCTGTTTCTTCACTATGAGTTGCAGGAGGCAAAGCCCAAGCAAGTGTGAGCTCCTCCGAACACCCAGATGGCAGTCTTCACGCGTTTCTCATTTTCACACTAGTGCACACTCAGCCTCTGCTCTTCATCAACATACCATGTAAGTGTCCCTCTCAGTGTATGGCTTCAAGGGCTTCTGCTCTAGGTAAGCAGATCCCAGCTATACCTTTCTAAATTCACCTGTCTCCAAGTTTCAGAGTGGTAGTTTGTCCTGGGACCAAGAAGGGAGTAATGACTCCCAAACTCTTTATATATTGGAACTGAAAGTGGAAGGAATTATGTAATTTGTATAAGCTTGACTGAGCAAAAGAAAACAGATTTGAAGGTGTTCTCTTTGGAGCTGGTGTGTCAGCTGTGGTATTAATCTTTATTAATCTGTTAATCGTTAAGCACTGTTGTTTACAAAGTTAACTTGATACTCGACTTAGAGATGAAAGCTGATATGTGCACTGATTTTCACTAGATGAAAATAAAATAAGTTCCGACAGATAAAATGATTTTCCTCATGACCATAGGCTTGTGAGTGACAGAAGTCCTTAACTCTTCATTTAAAAATTAAAGGGATTTATCTTGTTGTTATGACAACATGTTGTTTCCCTCTTTAAGAAGTCCTAGGTGGGAGAAAAAAATAACTTAAAAATAAAGGGAAATAAAACCACTTTCTTATTTGATTATAAAACATCATTCCTGATATTGTGAATGTGAGAGAACAATATACATGACCTCCTTGAAAACCACAAGATACAAACTACCAACAGAACAAACATTTTGGAAGCTTGTCTATAACCTTCTGACCTCAAAAAAAGAAAAATAAACTTCAGGTAACATAGCACATTCCAGCAGGTAACTCAAACGTGAAAATATCTTGAAAAATAATATTGACTCCCTACTCAACTTTTTGAAACCATGGGTTGATGGCACAGCTACTGAAATCACATTCATTTGGGGATCTATTTCTTACAGACTCCCAACGGTTGTTGTGTTTAAATCACCTGCTAAAATGGACCTGTATCAACCTATTCTTGAACCACTGATTATATACTTCTCTCTCTCTGGACAGAGAACAGCCACTAGTTCCTTTAATTATCTTCCCTGAAAAAGTTAACCTGGGGCTTGTAAGGATCCCTGATAGTAAAGGATATAAAGGACGGAGGGACAGAGAGATCCCACTGAATGTCTGGTGTGATAATGAAGATAAGCCCCGTGTTTCAGCACTCGTCATTCTTCCTCCCTCCCATGTGGGCGACAAATTGAGAATGAAAATCTTCAAGTAATACAAAATAAGAGAGAAAAACAAAAACTCAATTTAAAGCACTATTCTATCCAGTTGAGGTCCACTAGGTTATGTCAATGATTTCATTTTCTTTGTAAGAGTCCGACATGGAAGTCATATATCTTTACTAAACCAGAAAGAAAAGGTGGAATATATTTTACCCTATTAGGCCATTTTGAAATAAAGATACAATGGGGCAACTTACAATACTGGACCCTGCTGTTTATTTCATCTTTATTTCCTTGAACTGTCAACAAAGTAACTGATCTTTAGCTCAGTATGTATAAAAAGAGTAGCAAAACAAACTTACTATGGAAAATACAGTGTGTGTTGAAACCCTGCATCCTTCTCTCATTTAAGAAACCATAAGTGGTGAAAATAAAGATGTATATTTAGTCACAAATTAACTCATCTGTGTTTAAAAAAAGCCTATAAAAGCAACTCTGTTACATTATAAGGTGTTAGATGTGTTCAGTATTTTTTGGTTCAAAATGCAATCGTCCTATAATATCCTATCTCTGTATACTAGTTTGGTTTTGTCTTCTTCAACTAGAGGCACACAACATAATACATTAACTGTAACTGATGCTTTTTGAAATAGGGATTTCCTTTCATTTCAAAGTTCCCTCCTATATTTTACGTTGTTCCAGGATGTTTCATAGCCCCAAAGCCTATATTACCAGCTACTATAGCTTTTCTACTAGCTACCACTGCTGCATGTTCCTGTCTCTCCAAGTCCTTCACTTTCACACACATTTATATCACTACTTGCCATCATCACCCCACTACTACCATCAATGAACTGAAATCTTATCAACGAATAATGATTTTTTCCTGACTTTTTCTTTTTTTCTTTTCCTACTATCTTTTTAAAAAGTAGAGAAACAAGTCCTTACCCTGCCAGCAACTTAGAGAGCTCAGGGGAAAATGTTATTCCTAGTTTAATTAATGGTCCTTTCTGTAGGATCTATTCACTAATTTATGGAGCGAGGCTCGACATAGTTTAGAGTGGCAGATAAGACTGTATGTAAATGTTCCTGTGCCTTTTGTGAGATGTGAGACAGTTTTACTGGATCAAATTATATATGCTCAAGTTTTCCTTTAGCATATGTTCTCTTCCAGGAAGTTCTTCAGGAAATCCCAGCCACACATGTGTTATGAAGAGCCCTGCAATTCACCAGACAGGCACAATTTGGAATGTGCCACACTAGACCCAATTAAACTTAATCATTAATCACGAAGATACATAAATGTCCTATATCCTTCAGCAAACAGAAGGCTCAAAGCCAATATAAAATAGTTGTATGTGAAATTGTGGTGATGCAATAAATTTTATAAAATGTTGAATTATAATATTTAACTCAGAAGGTTATTTAAATATCTTAATATTCTTNATGTGAAATTGTGGTGATGCAATAAATTTTATAAAATGTTGAATTATAATATTTAACTCAGATGGTTATTTAAATATCTTAAAATAATTCTTATTTTAGTTTAGACCAAAGTACTCTAATTTATTGAATACAACCACAGTAAGTATTCCTGGAATTATAAGGAAGCTGTCATATGACAGTATGAACTTCTGTGAAAGAAAAGAAATTTTAGGAATGATTCTTAAAGAAAATTTTATATTGAAAATAATTCACAGTCTCAAGGAGCAGATTATTACTGAGAATCATATTTTAATGGAGAATGTCGCTTTTATGTAAAGTAGGGAACTTATTTTTTCATTATAAGTTAAAAGATTGTTCTGACTTCCATTGATTTAGAAATATAGTAAACAAATCAATCCATTTCTACAGTGTTTTCTTTTTCCATTTCTNTTTTTCATTATAAGTTAAAAGATTGTTCTGACTTCCATTGATTTAGAAATATAGTAAACAAAATCCATTTCTACAGTGTTTTCTTTTTCCATTTCTTTTTTTTTATGCCTGTCATAAGGACAAAAACATATTTTTCTTTAAAGAAATTTTCTCTAAAGAAATTCCTGTAAATCCTCTAAAGAGATATATTCAGAAATGATGGGAGCTCTGGGTTTCAGTTACACTTGGAATATGACATCCAGACAGTATGCATTAAGACTGTGTGCAACCAAATTTGTGCTAATATCATATATGGTTCAGGATTTTATTTCAGGATGATATAGGAAATATTTCATCTATAATAAATGTGATGGACATTATTGCAGTCAGAATTTTTATTTATTTATTTATTTATTTATTTATTTATTTATTTATTTACTTCAGAATCTGCTGGATCAAGATTTGCAGTTCTGTGCCACTAAGCAAAATTCCCAGAGGTGCCATAACCTTTGGACAAGTACAGTATTTAACAAATTCCTAAGAGACCAATGGAAAGATACTTAAATGCATTTTGGAAGTATTTGTTGGACACTAAATACACTTTTAAAAATTGTGGGGACAATAATTAAGACCCGATGTTTCAAAATTTTAAGTAAGACTATTAAATGTAAATATATGAAATGTGGAAAGAGTAAAGGAAGGCCAGGCATATATCTTCTAGTATTTTCATCCCTAGATCTAGAACTTTAAACCTTAGTGTGGAGGTGGGTGGGTGAAAAGAGAGAAGAGATAGTCTGAAAAGGCTGAAAAATAAGTCTAGAACAAGACTGCCCAGAAGACGCCATGCAATTATCCAACAAAGGCCTTGTTTTATATCTGTGCTATCCAATACAATATTCACAGCTACATGTGGATATTGAGCATCTGAATTGTGGTTATTATGATTGAGGAGCTAAAATGTAATTGCATTTTAATTTTTAATGAATTTTTTGTTTCAGAATCATTTTAGATTTTTCAGGAAAAAAATGCAAATATAAGTCCAGAGTTTCCATATACCCCACACTTAGTTTTCCTTAGCATAACATGTTACAATTAATGAATTAATATTGAGACATCAAGTCCACCATTTAACCAGGTTTCCTTAGTGTTTACACAATGCCCCTTTCTAAGGGACAAGATTCCATGCAAGGTACCATGCTGTATCATTATGTCCCCTTGTATTTCAGTTGGCTGTGACAATTTCTCAGACATTTCTTGTTTTGGGGAAACTGGACAGCTTTCAGAGTCCTTGTCAAGTACTTTGCAGAACATCCTTTAATTAGGATTTGTCTGATATTTTACTCATGATTTAACTGAGGCTTGACTTTGCAATGAAGGACCACTGAAGTATTCTCACCATGTCATATCAAGGGTACATACATCAACATAACACCGTTCATACTAAACTTGGCCACCTGGTTGACATAGTATTTGTCAAATTTCTCTACTCTACAGTTACTCTCCCTCCTCCCATTTTCATACCATCCTCTTTGGAACAATGTTACTATGTGTCACCGTCACTTAAGATGTGAGGATTTGCACTCCATCTCTTTGATGGGGAAATATCTATAAAAATTATTTGGAATATTCCTTCATGGTAGATTTGTCTATCACTCCCCATTGATTTAATTAGTCAATTATTTATTTATATCAGATGGATCTATGGATATTCATTTTATACTGTAGATTATAATTTGATAATATTTTATTTACTTTGTTGCTAATTTCTTCTGATTTGGACATTGCAAGCTTTTTCACTTGACTTCTGTGTCCCTTTGACGTAGTCCCATCATTTGTGTTTTTTTAAACACACCACCACGAGCACCAGAAAATGTTCACAGTTCATCTTTTATATTTCCAGCTCTTTCTCAATGGAACCTTGGTTCTTTTTACTGGATATTAGCGTTAACATTTAAATCAGCTAAACATTAAAAATACTTTAGTCTGGGGGATGAAGAAGTGTTGAAGTTATCTCCTATTCCCTATAAAAGTAAAATTGATTAATTCCCTTCACATTTCCTGATTGAACTTTATTTGATATGTCAGCTTTTATAAAGAATAAAAACAATACAAAACTTCAGTGCATTGTAAGAGGATATTTTCTCCTCCTTGGTCAAAGATAGGCCATGCATCAGCATTAAATGCTTTGTTACATGGTTCTCCAATTCAGCCTGAAATGACATTCTTTCAGGTTCTGCTGTATATTAGAATGAATTATTAATGTTGTTACAAAACTTATTAAACATTTATGCTCTCACATGATTACATGATTTCAGGAAGAAATACATATATATTGCTGTGTGTATGTATATATATGTACAGTTTCTCATAAACAACCTGCCTTTTTAAATGTGACTTGTAGAATCGTAATTCAGGAGAAAGTATCAAATGAAAAATGCATATTTCAGCAACATACTATACGTGCTCTGAAATCAAGTAGGGTTAATACATCAATCCAGAAACACAGCACAAATCTCAGCATCAGTGACATTCCCAAAATAAAAGAGGAACGCAGGAGGGCAGAAGTACGGTTTCTACCTAACTTGCCAGGAGCACTAATGGCTCTGCAATATCTAATTAACTTTTTCTCTTTCTCCCTTCTTCTCCATAACATTCTCTCACGGTCCACCTGTGCCTTACGTCGGAAGCTGCTGTTCTGTGGTAAGCCTGAAGGCAGGGCACAAGCTACAGTGACAGGGGAAGCTGAAAGGTACCAATGCCAGCTAAATGTTTAACCTGCCTGCTTCAAAAACATGAGTCTTTTAAATTGAACAGAACCTTTTATTTTATAACCACAAATAAGGTTAAAAACCATTATACTTAGAGAAGTAACACACCGATTTTCAATCGTGCACATTTGTAAATAGAACAGTTTAAGTCTTTTCTACCAAGAGTAGTGTTATACGTGGCTAGGTGAGAACTGCTAAGACAGACTTTTAATTCACATTTTTGCCTAGAGCTATTCTAAAGATCATGAGGAGTGGGATTCAGACAGTTATTTACTTGCCTGTTAGTAAAAATCTTAGATTTTCTGAATTGCCAAAATAATCTCTGTCATACAAAAGCTTAATGTTAGCTCATAACATTGGTCCAATTAAGTGAAGTGCTCCACAGCCACCTGTATATGTCTCTAGGGTGTAGTCAGGAGCATATAATAATTCAGGAATGATTGCCTCAAAGGTTTTATTGGACTCACTCAGTTAACTCGGATAAAATACAGAGAAAACGAAAACCTTCTTGCTTGCTTCCTAACATTCAGCTCTTGTGTTTGGATTCCTACTAGACATGTTTTATAAGTTTGTGGACAGAAATATGGATGATATCAGCCTACTAATTTGCCTAGTTATCAAAGTTCCATAATTTTTTTCCAGGGAAAAAAAATCTGCCCCCCACCCCCAAATAAGTGCTCTTTTAAATACTAAACCACAGCTAGTTGCTCCATATAAGAAACAAGTAACCTGTGTATTCAGTTGGGGATGGGAGAGTTCCTTTCTTTTTCTTTTTTTTTTTTAAAGATTGATTTATTTTGGAGAGAATGAGAGGGGCAGAGAGAGTACGCACAAGCAGGAGGGGCAGGGAGAGGAAGAGAGAATCTCAGACCCTGTGATGAGCACGTGGCCTGACAAGGGGCTCCAGCTCACGACCCTGAGATCATCACCTGAGCGGAAGCCGAGAGCCAGAGAGTTAACCAACTGCGCCGCTAGGCGCCCCAGGAGAGCTCCTTTAAACTCATATTTGGCACTAAAAACAAACTAGAAGGGGATATTTATTTTATGTACTTACATTAAATGTTATCTGAATGATTTAGAAAGTGTCTGGAAGGATATAAGTGAAGAAAACAGATACATTGTTAACTTTCTCAATTTATCTTTGCTCTCCGGAAAATGAAACAGTATATAAATATGACCTTTTTGAATCAAGAAGCCATGATGGAATACAGAGTAAATTATATGATACACTTTGAATAGGGAAGAGTTACTGTGACCCCAATATTTCTCTTTTCGATATCCCCTATGTGTTGTTCTCTCTGCCTAAACTGTCCTTCTTTAATTCTACAATTAGCAATCCACACCCATCATCTTTTGCCTCATCTCCAGCAAAAGGAGGTTTCATTCAGCCTCCAGCCTATTCCAATGTGGCTCTACTCTACACTGGCCACAAAACCCTTTCTTCAAACCAATAAGTTCATGAACAAGCATATCTAATCTTTTACTAGCATCCCTCATTTTGGTAAATAATCAGAAGGAAAATAATAAACATATCAAAATTTTATATTAGCTCATGTTTCCTTCAGGAAAGATATGTTAAAACATCATTTAAAAAACAAGTTAAAATGTCTCAGCTCCTTACATGAGGCCCGAGTAGTAGGACTCCAGCCTCATTCTCCAGACTGTTCTTTCTCCAACATGACCTCTCACTTCCTTTATTACCCATGGTTCTCCAGAGACATAGAATCAATTGGATGTGTATGCTTCAACAGGAAGCATGTTTTTAAATCTCACTTGTAGTTATTTTATACATATATTTTTATTTTAGGATATTTATAATATATATAGTGACAGAGAAAGAATGCGAGAGCGATTTAAAGAAATTTATTACAAGGAATTGGCTCACATGATTATGTGGTTATGTCTTATGTGACATTAGGAGAGCTTATGTGTATACTAGTCCAATCTGAATGTCCAAAGAGAGTTGATGATGTAAGCTCCACTCTGAAAGCCAGCAGGCTCAAGACACATGAGAAAACAATGTCTAAGTAGGGGTTTGAAGTCTGGAGAAGAGCAATGTCCCAGTCTAAGCAATAAGGTAGAAATTTCCTCTTACATTGTCTTTTTGTTCTATTCAGGTCTCCAACTGATTGTATGAGGCCCACTCACATTAGGGAGGGCAACTGGCTGTACTCTGTCCACTGATTCAAATGTTAATCCAGGAACACCCTCACAGGCACACCAAAAATGATATTTTGCTACGTGTCTGGGTATCCGTGTGGTTGACCCATAAGATTTACCATCATACCTGCTCTCAATCTATTGACGAGCCACATGAATGTGTCCCCAGGTCTCGCATTTGCCACATTTTCCATTCTCCGCTATGACTTTGCAGGAGTTTCTCCCATTGAATGAAATGACTTCCCTTTTTGTCTTTGACTGATGCTATCCTATGTATCCTTAAGATCCACTTTATTGCCATGTTATAGTGGAGACTTCATGAACTGACCTAGGCGAAATGAATTCCTGATGCTCTGTTTCAGGAATACAACTTTGTTCCTCTTTTCACTGTGTGAAATATGACTGTCTGGGCAAAGTGAATTCTCTGTCCTCCTCACTTTTCTGGAGCTAATTACTCCAGGGTAGTGGCTGTCAAACAAGGATGTTATCCACCCTACCATCAGGGGATATTTGTTAATATTTGCAGATAGTTTTGGTTGTCATTACTGGAGGAAGGAATTCTAATACAATATAACATATAGAAGCCCCAAGCCAGAGTGTGCCCAACCAAACAACGGTGCACAAGACACCCCTCCAGAACAAAGAATTGTCTAGCCAAGGTCTCCTTGGCAGTGTTTGATACTCTAGACAGGCTAAGTCTTTGTTGTAAGGAGCTAGCTGACCTGTACAGGGTAGGATGACTAGCAGCATCTGCGNAACAACGGTGCACAAGACACCCCTCCAGAACAAAGAATTGTCTAGCCAAGGTCTCCTTGGCACTGTTTGATACTCTAGACAGGCTGTCTTTGTTGTAAGGAGCTAGCTGACCTGTACAGGGTAGGATGACTAGCAGCTTCTACCCACCAGACGCCAGTAACACCTCCACCTCCAGTCATGAAACCAAAACTTTCTCCAGACATTGAAAACGTCGTCTGAGTGGCAAAATTTCTCAACTAATGTTGAGAAATAAAACAAAACAAAACAACAACAACAAAATCCAAAACAACCGAGGAAAAGCCAAACTTGTAGAAACAGGGAGTAGAAGGATGACTATCAGGGCCGGGCAGCAATAAGGAGTGGATGAGTGGGAGGGGGAATGAGGTTACGAATTTCCAGTTGTTAAGTTCTGGGGACCTCATATACAGGGTTGTGAGTATAGATAACAGTACTGTACTATAGAATTGAAAGTTTCAAACAGAGATCTTAAATGCTTTCACACAAAAAAATGGTGATTATGTGAAGTGTTGGAGGTGTAAACTCACACGACGGTGGTAATCATATTTGCAATATGTAAGTGTACCAAATTGACACATATACCTTAAAGTTACACAATGTTATATGTCAGTTATATCTCAGTAAAGGTGGGGGAAAAAGAACACATATTGTGCGTAAGAGCCCCTGATTAGGCAAGATGACGAAAGGTTTAAGAAAATGAACCCTGGAATCCTAGCTAGAGTCCTGGGCTTGAATCTTTTCTGCATTTAGTGCAAGGAAAAATGACCCATATTTAACCTCCTCAAACTCTGCTTTTCATCTGTGACCTGATGGCCTAATAATATGAAATGACTCCTACAGTAGTTGGGATAATTAAATGAGTTAATATAGCGCCTGGTAAGTGGTATGTGCTCAATAATTGTAGCTATCATGATTGGCTAAGAGAAATGGTACCATAAAGGCAGGTGTATTTACCTTATAAATACCATTAGTGACTTCATTCCAGAACACCTATAAAACTCAAAATTTGCACCAAATATCACAGCACAGAAGTACTGTTTGGATTATATTTCAATGTTTCATGTGTAATTTTTGCCCCCTTGAATACAGGGATTACATTTTTCCTTTCACCCATAGTGTAGGCTGTAATAAATATTTGTTGAATTGAAACTAACAAGAAAAAAACATCACCACTTAAAAAATTGAGTGTAGCTGTTATACCTCTAAAAAATTCTTTTTTTGTCTGTCTCACCCTATTACTGTGATGAGTAATTTTCTTTTTATCAATATTAAGTGCATACAGAGGCAGCATATAAAATATCAATCTACAGGGTCACGGCATACGGCTACTATACCATGATGTAATGCAGTGAAGATGAAATTTGGGACATAGATGTCTGCAGGAGGTCCAAAAGTTATGGAGAAACGATTCCAGTTGTACAGACCACAATCACAGGATTAAGGGAAAGCAATTGTCACTTGCACTCTGTGCTTATAACAAGAGTCAGAATGTGCCAGATGCACAGCTTGTCTGCAGCTGTTGTCATTTGAATCTTTTGTACAACATCCATTTCCTCTCCCAACTGTGCGGGATTTATAAGAGCGGAGAGTTGATCAGAATTGCTTTTGTGTAGAGAATTCTTGTATAATAGCTCTTAGATTTAAATCATGCATAAGAAAACATAACCCAGAAATAATTCCACACATACTGCTTAAGCTAGCACAGATGTCTATGTTGGATTTAGTTGGATACAACTTTAAAGTGCTGATTAGTTCAGGGCATTGCCAACCAGAGCTGGAAAACTTATGAATTGCTAAAATGCCACCTTTGGGATCAATGTGTATTTTAAATACAGTCTTTATGTGAATATTAGCAGGTCAATCTCTATCTAACAAATGTTTATTTTCCACTATACATTAGATTTGCAACATGCTTTTAGTGGACAATATTAAGTAGACAATATGATTAAAGAACATATGAATGTACCATATAAATATTTCAGGACCAAAGGCTGTAAAAATGACCATGGTATATTTGTTATTATCATGTTTGTAGATACATATCATCTTTATTACATTAAAGATTAAAAAAATTACTTTAAATTTTCAGACTAAAAATTATGTCTCCCATACATCAGCAACTCATCTATTTCACTCTACTCTTTTCTCCATACCCAGGCAAATAGCTCAAGAGAATATTATGAATATTAATTTGTGGTTTGATCGACCTTGATAGATAGATGCTGTCTCTATAGACAGATGCCTACTCTAACTAAAGCCAACTCTAAATATTTTGTTCAGATTAAGTTTAGTAGTTCTTTTTTTTATATTCTGTGAGACTTTTATTTTAATCAGGAAGTAATCAAATATATATACAGTCTAGAAACAGTAAAAAGGTTTCCGTCCGTCTAGGGTGGGAATGGAGGTGGGGCAAGGAGAGCAACCAACATGGCACCTGGAGAGAGGGACTGGGCATCCATTGTTTGGCAGCACTGAGGCAAGGACCAAGCAAAAGGAAGCTTGTTGAGTGTAGGGCAGGGAGGCCACTTCCTGGCAGGTTGAACCTATCTGCTTTCGCCACAAGGCAGGCAGAGACACTGAGACTACTCACGTGGCCAGCTCTCCCCAGAAGAAGCCAACACTCAGTCTGGATTCCCTGTCAGCAAGTCCAAATCTTCACAGTGCTGTCCATAGTCCTTGAGAAGTGCCAGCCCTGGGACACAGCCATCACAATCACATTGCCCTAAGGACACAGCAGTGTCTGAGTACAAATGATGTTGTTCCTACTTTAGATTCTGAGGGACTGGTCAGAGCATGGGCTGAAGATTTTGGTCTGGTAGGGCATGAAGAGCATACACAGTGCCTGTGGACTGTCAAGGCCCATACTTGCTCCTTAGATTCCATGCCCTCCACATGAATGAGTTCTAGTTGTCATAGACAATGAAGTGTTTCACCACATGGATAGAATAGATGTTGACACCAGATGTCTGTAGGACATGAATGCAGTTGAGGGTCTAGATGTTCCAAATATTAACTGGTAGGAACAATTATACAGGTACTCTGGGCAGCTATCAGAGCCCATACCCACTGGCAGAGGCCCATGAGCTTCTTCAACTCAGTTGGGTGCCCAAGATGTTACAGACCTTGATGGCCTTCAGAGAGCCACTGAAGAGTATGCTGCAGCATTCACACTGTGTTTCATGCCTGGATTGTGTTCATCTTCTGTAGCATGTCTCACAAGATTATGGTATAGTCTTCTGAGTTGCTGTAGAGCTTGAAGTCAGTGTGTAGAATGCTAGCCCAAATCCATCATGGCCCTTCAGTGTCTTCTGACACTTACAGGTGGTACATGTGTCTCACACATTGATGGTCTTGTTGGAGAAGCCACTGAAAAGCAGGTCAGCTGTGGAATGGAAGCTAAGGCCCCAGACAGAGCCCTGGTAGCCCAGGAAGATTCCTTTGAACTGAAGATCTGCTGATGGTCATGGGATTCTTAGCATTCTCATGCTTAGGCATGCATTGATGCAGGACAGCTGGTTGTCAACATGGACAAATCCCTCTTAAACTCCATGATGCCCTTGCTGAGCTTGCTGGTTTTCATTTGGTATATCAGACTTGATCTTGATGCCCTTCACCAGCTTCTCTTAGAACTTGCCCAGCACAGAGCTCAGGAAAGCATCTCCTAGCACTTCCACACTAGTACCATGTGCATTTCTGGAAGTGGTATTCTGTCTGCTGCAGGAATCCCTTCACGTCCTGGAAGTAGCAAGTCTCCAGGTATGTCTCAAATGTGTCCTGGTTCCTGGTGAACCATGTACCTGTACTTGGAGTGGGGACACTTGATTTCACACTTGAAACCACTGAATTCACACTTGAATTCACACTTGAGGTGTGCTTCCAGTTTCACCTTAAGGAAAGGTAGACAGCTGGGTATTTGGGGGCACTGCATAGGTCTGTAGTCACAGCTGCCCTTGTGGTCCTTCTAGGGACTCAGCTTCCTGGATGATGAGCTCCTTGATCTGCTCCACCACAACAATGTTTTTCACCCACCATCGGCTTGGCATTGCCCATTGGACACTTCTCTGTCTGCAAGGGTCATCTTTGAGGGAATGTGTGTCCATATATGATGTCACAGGGTCCTTGAACACACTGCAGTACAGCCGGTGCAGGGCTTCTTCAAAGGCTGCTCTGCAAATACCAGTGGCTCGTGTTCTTCCTCTGCCTTGGGCAGTGAGAAAGTGGAGTGAAGGGACGTGTTGGACTCAGTGCAGCAAGGTGACCGAGACGGCAGAGTCTGAGTGGCAGGGGTGCTGATAGGGGGCATGGTGTCCTCCTCACCCCATGGGGAATAGGCAAGTGTGCTTTTGTACTTGCGGGTTCCATCAGCTTTTCTGATGGTGCTGACAGACAAAAAGGCAGCTTGAAGGTTATTTCCATTCTGGTCCTAATGGCAATGTCTGGGGTGGGAAGGTTGATAGGTCCCTCAGAGAAGCAGCTACAATGGGATAGCATTCCCATTCAGATAGCATATGAAGTGAAGCTGAGTGCATTGGTAGAAGGTACAGAGAAGGAAGTCTTGGGGATAGTAATGTTTCACAAACAACCTTTGTTCTCTGATGCATTGATGCTAGCTTTTAATTTGAAACATGATGGACAACATAAAGTGAGCATTTTCAATTCTAATTACTTTTCTAAGTTAGTTAAGTGAGTTGACTTTTGAAGATCACCGTCCCCCTATACATTTGTCCAGAAAATAGCCAGTAATTTTCTTAATTCCAAGGACTACTCTATACATAACAAAGAAACTATTTTAAACATTCAATATAGATTCTAATCTAAAAAATGTAAAAACAGTCTCTATCATATATCCCATCATACTTTTTGTTGCTTATAGTCAGTTTAATGGGTCTCTATGTAACTTTAAGTTTTTTGTTTTTACCACGCAAGATACAGCAGAGATAGTGTTTGGTCGCTTTGAGTTCTCATTCCAAGTTCTAGAGAATCTCATGGCTTTAGCAATGAGCATGTATCTATTCCATTCTGATTCACTGTGTTTGGGGGAATTAGGGACATGTATTATAATCACAATTGGTGTGAGTCTGTCTTTGTGGATGGTAGTACTTTTCACAGTAAAGAGGGACACTGCCAACTATCTTGACAAGCCAAAAATATCTAATGAAAGAGAGTATGTGCTTTTCATTAAAGAACATTAGTTATATTATTTTTATCACCAGGGAATCACTGGGAATATATTTGATTATATTATTTTTATCACCAGGGAATCACTGGGAATATATTTGATTGATAAATGTAAGAATATTTATGATCAAAGATTATACAGATAAAATTTGATGGAACTGTTGAGATACAAACACTGATAATGATGACTGGCCACAGTAAACTGATGTCAGAAAGTTGTACCTGAGTTCAGAGACAAGGAGGTTGGTGGTTCCAAGGAAACAGAAGTGGTCAATTGTTTTGTGTACTCTTCCAATTAGATGGATTCCAAGAAGAGTGAATCTATTGCTCATAATTATAACTACTGTGTTTTGAGTGAAAATAACTATTTTTAATAATGCTCTGTTACATATACATTCAAATAAAGTATTCTTCCCTGGAAGATGATCAAATTTCGGAGTTATTCTCACTACATTCCAGGCATATTTTTGATTTGTACATATACAACTAATCAAGAAAGTACAAAGCAAAGACATGTACTTTTCTATGACTATTCTTTTAAAGATTTAAATTTTATTCATCAGGTTCTCTGACAATGTAAAAATAATTTCATAATAATATTCTTTATATATTTTATTAAGGGTGTTGTAGCTTAGTTTTTTCTTTTTAAATTTTACTTTCCTTGAGTGAAAACTTAGATACATTATCCCAAAATGAAAAATAGAAATAATGGTCTTTGAGGTCACACTTCAGTAAATGACTGTCAGATTTTCTCATCAAGTTTTATTTCAGAACCTCTCTTTAGGAATAACAAATTATTTGATAATAGTGATAAAGATGTATAAACAGCCAATGATTTGGTCATTTTAACTTATGTTTTTCTCCCTAGAACTAGAAAGCTATTTACCCAGAATCAAGCTAAGGAATCAAGATCCAGAATGACTAATAAATATTGCCTTTCATTTAAATATTGCCTCTATATACATTTTAATGAAATAAAGCTAGATTTTCTAAATATAAAATGTTTTAAAATATTAATAAAATTATATTTAAGTATATTGACTTTATCCTTATTAACTATTTTGATATATTTGTTTAATTTTTTTGCTAACAGAATATTATCACACATGGACTCATAATATATTCATCCAAAAAAGAATTTACAGATAATATGATCTAACCTCTTCATCTAGTAAATGAAAAAGGTAAAATCCAAAAAGGTCATGAGAAATTTACAGACAGAAGCCTGACGTGTTGACTTCCTGTCAAATACATCTTCTGTTATACATATTGCAGCTTCATGAATCACCAATTTTCATCAAAATGAAATGCCATGAAGACCCAATATTAAAGATACTTAACCATTCTGTCATATTTGATTGATGATTTAGGTGGCACATACACATTTTGAAAAATCCCTCGGTCATTACTCTAAATATTAATATGTGAGTGGGTGTAATTCTATAGATAAATTGTTTGGCAATGTACTTTGGAATGTCAGTAGAACAACAGTTTATTTCACCAAGACAATTACAACTGTTTTTCCTCTTGTTTCATAGTTTACTACGCTTTATAGTTTATGTAGTACTTGAAACAGAACTATGTTTATTCTCATATTTTTTTCCTTACTTGTGGATGGTTTTTAGATTTCTTGCAGTAACATTATGCAGTTGCCTTCAAAGTGGTGGCTTGCTCTTACCTCCCTCACTTGAAAGGTTCATCTTTATACAGCCCATCATCCCCTCTTCTTATACAAATCACAGGGCTAGAACAGTAATTCTTCGGTCTATTGTGTAATATATATTCCTCTTAAAAATCCCTTTGTTTTGCATGGCAAAGATAACAAAAACCTGTCTCCAGGAATTATTATGAGGATCACATGAAATCAGTTATGAGGATCACATGAAAACAGTTATACGGAGTAAAGAATTACTTGTTCTGAGAAGATAACAACATTCAATGTCTCTCTGTCGCTAGATCTAATGAAGATGAACCAGGGCAGCATGAGGAAATACGTAAGATTCCGTTTGCCCAAAGAGTGGCCAGTGATGAAATCCTCAAACATATCTCAAACACATCTCATTTAGGTCACAATTTTCTCATTCAGTAATTCAAATTTGCTTCCCAAATTAAAATTCTCCACACAATGAAACATTGTTATCACTAGATGAAAAGGAAGTCTGATAACTTCAGCAAAACTGAAGGGCATTTTCAGTGACCTTCGCCACTGTCTAAGGAATTTTTCTATTGTGCACCCATTAAATTTTTGACCATGGAATGTTTTGCATCTTGGATCCTTCAGCATCCTGCCCATCACCAAAGGAATGCCCTGTCACTGATATAATTAAAGCAGATGTGTACTGAGATTTTAAATTTATGAATCAACAGGTGCCCCCGTATAATAAAATATAAAACAGTACTATAATCGTGATCAAAGATTGCTTAAGTTTTTAAAAAGGGAAATAACTTTTTCCTGAAACAGCATTGTTGTATTTTAAATAGTCAGTTATTATTCCTTAATTTTAATTTCTATTTCCTTTCTACAGACTCACCAACACCTGCCAGGATGCTGGACTCTTAAAGAAAGCTCAAAAAGCAGAGTTCTTTTATGATTACTATTATTAGCTATTTTGTTTCTGAAATTGGAGAAAAATCAAAGAAGAATATATGAGCACCAATTTAAAGAGACTGCTAAAAGCCACAAAGCTAAAATACTTAGTATGAAATTTAAATATTTATATCCTACAAGATTCTTTTGAATAATAATTATCACAACCTTGAGTGCAGTGCTAATGTATCTAAAATTGTTTTCGTTGCCCGAATATGCTGCAGGGAATGTGTGAGAAAAAAAACCCCACAAAAAAACAGAACAGGCATTAGCTCTAGAATCCCTAGGCAAATAATAAAGGTAAATCAGTCACCATTTGAATTTCAAATGCTTCATAAATTATAAAATATAAAACCAAATGTATATCAATTAAATATATGTTTGTTTTGTATTCCATATCTGTTCTAGAACTCTTTAGGAATGTCTGTGCATATGTGTCCACACGTGTACATGTGCGTGTCTATGGGTGAATTTGGCACATTTATGTTTGCTAAGACTACTATGTAATGAATTTCTAAGGCAGTTTATGATGACTCTATTTGGAGCCTAATTATGTTACCTAAAGTCATTACATAATCTGTAGCAAATGAGGTTGGTGCCCCCCGCCACCGCCCCCATATCTTCTTTACTGGGTGGCAGGGCCCATCTCTCAGCTGCTATGGTTGTTGGCTCAATGTTGCACTTTTAACCTGAGAAATGGTTTTGGCTAAACTGAGTCACCTAAACCAACCAGAAGTCTCAGCTTTTGGCTCCCCCTTAGCATTCATAAAACGAAAGACTGGCAGATATGAGGGTACAAAAAGCTAGCCACCATCCCTCAAGGTCTGACAACTTCAGGTGGTAATTCATGTTCCCTGTTGGTGCAGATTGAAGCTAGAGAACCACAGAAATCAAATCTTTATCTAGCTTTTTATTCTTCTTAATCCTGCATCCCTCACACCCTATCTGTTTTACTGACAGAGTTCCATCACTGTATGATTTTCTCAATAATCCTTCTTTTAGTCTCGGCTTCTGGGGAAACTGAACCTGGAAACAATTCAACTACCACTGTGTGCAATATGATGACAGCCAAAGTCAGATGTTTGGAGAAGTCGGTGCTTGCAAAATTTTGTTTAATTATTATTTAATGGTCTAAAGAGGTCCTAAAGAAGCTTATGATTATGGAAAGCTTATAAGAACAATCCCCACAGGTCTTTCATCTTGAATCCACTTTTCTTCAGGATTATCTTTTATTATTATTAATACCTTATTTTTTAGAACAGTTTTAGGTTCACAGCTGAATTGGGAAGATAGAGATTTCCCATATATTCCCTTCTTGTACATAAGCATGCCCTCTCCCATTATCAATACTCTTCACTGGAACTTTTTCAGATTGGGTCTTCACTTACTAATGTGCATTTAAGATTCCTTCATGTCTTTTCATGGCTTGATAGCTAATTTCATTTTAGTGCTGAATAATGTCCCATTGTCTGGATGTATCACAGTGTATGTCTCCATTTGCCTACTAAAAGACATCTTGGTTGCTTCCTCATTTTGGCAATTATGAATACAGCTGGTATACACATCCATGCACAGGATTTGTGTGGACATACATCTTCAAATTCTTTGGGAGGTAACAAGGAGTGTGATTACTGCATCATATACTAAGAGTATGTTTGGATTTGTAAGAAATTGCCAAACTATCTTCCAGGGTGGCTGTACTATGTTGCATGCAAAATAGCAATGAATGAGAGTCCCTGCTCTTCCACAACCTTGTCAGCATTTTGTGTGGTCAGGGTTCTGGATTTTGATCATTTGTATATGTATGTAGTGGTATTTCATTGTTGATATCATTTGCATTTCTTTGATGACATGGCAGGGAGAACATCTTTTCATATGCTTACTTGCCATCTGTGTATCTTTTTTTGTGAGGTGTCTGTGAAGGTCCCTGTCCTATTGTTTGTTTGTTTTCTTATTGTGAAGCTTTAAGCGTTCTTTTGTTAATGTTTTGGATGGCAGTCCATCTGATATGTCTTTTAAATTATCTTTTCCCAGTTTGTGGCTTATCTTCTCATTCTCTTGGCATTGTCTTCCACAGAAGTTTTTGATTTTAATGAAGTCCACCTTATCAGTTATTTCTTTCATGAATAATGCCTTGTGTCAAAAATGTCATCTAGATTTTCACCTATTTCCAACTATTTCATAGTTTTATATTTTACATTTAGGTCTGTTAATTCATTTTTTAAACATTTATTTATTTAGTTTAGAGAGAGAGAAAAAGAATGGGTGAGAGAGGGAGGGGAATCCCAAGCAGACTTCCCACTGAGTACAGAGCCTGATGCAGGGCTCCATCCCCAGACCCTAATTACGACCTTGAGATCATGACCTGAGCTGAAATTAAGAATCAGACGCTTAACCGACTAAGGCACCCAGGTGCCCCAATCTGTAATTCATTTTGATAATTTTTGTGAAGGGTATAAGTTTTGACCTAGATATATCTCCATTGTTTATATAATCCTACACCTCTGACCAGTGAGTCTCTTGTATCCAGCTAGCATCTATAAATAAGATAATTATAGGGAATACTCTCCCATGTTTTGGATAATATTAAGCTTCTTTAGAACCTCCACTGACCATGAGATAACTAAACAATGAAAAAAGGTAAAATATTAGATCTTTCACAGTTATTTACAAGAAGTAGCCCCGGAAATATAAATTTTATACATGTCCAGTTGTTCTAGCACCATTCTTAAAGAGACTGTCTTTATGTTGCCTTTATTCCTTTGCCGAAGATCAGTTGACTATGTTTAGTAAGTTTATTTCTGGGGTCTCCATTCTATTTCACTGATCTATTAATCTGTTCTTTTTTAATACCACACTTTCTTGATTACTACAGCCTATATTAAATCTTGAAGTCAAGCAGTATCAGTCCTTCAATTTTGCTCTTCTCCTTCAGTGTTGTGTTGCCTATTTTGGATTTTTGCCTCTTCATTTAAACTTTAGAATTGGTTTGCTGCTATCCACAAATAACTTTCTGGGAGTTTGACTAGGATTGCACCGAATCTGTAGATCAAGATAGGAAGATCTGATATCTTGACAAGATTGAGTATCCCTATCCATGACATGGACTATCTCCATTTATTTAGAATTTTGATTTCATTCATTAGAATTCTGTAGTTTTGTTAATATAGATATTGTACATATTTTATTACATTTATACCTGAATATTTAATTTTTGGATGCTAATATAATGAGAATGTTTTAAATTTCAAATTCAACTTGTTCATTATTGAATATAATACAGAAAAGTGGTTGACTTACATGTATTCACCTTGTATCCTTTAACTTTCCTATAATTGTTTGTTAGTTCCAGATTATTTGTTGATATTTTGAGGTTTTCTACATAGACAATTATGTCATATGTGATCAAAGACAGTTCTATGTGTTCCTTCCATATATGTATACCTTTTATTTCCTTTTCTTGTCTTGTTCCATTAACTAAAACTCCTAGTACAATATGGAAAAAGGGTGGTGAGAAGGGACATTTTTGCCTTGTACCTGGTATTTATAGGAAAGTTTTGAGTTTATCACCATTAAGTATGATGTTAGCTGTAGGCTTTTTGTTGATATTCATTGTCAAGCTGAGGGAGTTCCCCTCTAATCCTAGTTTACTGAGAATTTTTATCATGAATGGCTGTCAGATATTATTTAATGCTTTTTCTGCTACTCCTGATACGATCACATGAGCTTTATTTTTTTAGCTTATTTATATGATGGATTACCTTAATTGATTTTCAAATGTTGACCAAGCCATTCATGCCTGAGATAAATTCCCCTGGTTTGTGGCATACAATTCTTCTTACACACTGTTGGATTCTATTTGCTAATATTTTGTTGAGGATTTTTTATCTATGTTCATGAGAGAAACTGGTCCATACCTTTCTTATAAAACCCTTTCTGGTTACAGTATTAGAATAATTCCTGATCTCACAGGATGAGTTAGAAAGTATTCTCTCCCCTTCTATCCTCTGGATGAGGTTGTAGAGAATTGGTAAAACACCTCCTTTAAGTGACATAATTTCAAGTGAAGCCACCTGGGCCTAGAACTTTCTGTTTCAGAAGGTTATTAGCTTTGGACTATCTTCAAGGAGTTTGTATAATAAATAACTTTCGAAGTCATTGGGAGTTGGTGACTCCCTCCAGGGCAGAGCACTGATTTGTTTACTGTCCAGTATAATGAATGGAATATCTCCATCTGGGATAAGGCTAATTTAGGTTCCCTAAATTTAGGGTTTCCTTACCTGTGACACAAACTCTGCATGTGCAGCATCTATTAGTGCCAATTTGCATTCTTCTCTGGGACTTGGCAGGTAAGGGGAACCAATGTAACCATAGAGTTCATGGTGTTGTCATGCTCTAAGTAATAAAATCCTACACCTCTGACCAGGGACTCTCTTGTATCTGGCTAACACCTATAAAATAAGATAGTTACAGGGAATACTCTCCCATGTTTTGGATAATATTAAGCTTCTTTAGACTCTCCTTAGACCATGAGATAACTAAACAATGAAATAAGGTATAGTATTAGATCTTTCACAGTTCTTTATAAGAAGTAGCCCCAGAAATATAAATATATGTTATCTAACAAAGATGAGGGTACAGAGACCTCAGAGATTATGCTGACACCACACCCACAGAAACATTTAATAAAAGGTAATATAGAATGAACACAGTAACACAGTATTAAGATGTCATCACAAATTTGATGATCAGAGTCAGATTCAGTTGTTTAATGAGGTCTTCCAACAAGGATGAGATCCATCACAGATTTTATTAACAAATTATGATAAAGGAATTTCAAATTTTTTAATAATGTATATGCAGAAATACTCAGTTTGGGGTAAAAGTTTCTTGTTTGACATCTTGAACTTTAAAGACTTCTTATTCTCATTCCTGCAGGATATGGAATAATCAAGACCCTAAGTCACATGAATTTAGACTCTGCTTTTTGTACATTTTTTTATAAGTATGTTGGTCATGCTGGTAATTATACAGTACATATAATTGTGACATTAGATTCTACCTACACTTTTCACTGAGTGAAAATTATATTCCTCATTTGAATTTGAGGATGTTTTTGCTTTGTTTTGTTTTTTTTGACAGCTGGGACAACCATGGACTTTTTTTCTTTTAAGATACAAACAAGTCTTATATTAGAACAGTTTTTTAAAGAACATTTAATAGTTTTTCATTAGAATCAGATAAAACATGAATGAGAGCAGAATATTTTAACTTTGATCTGTTTTTGGTCAGAAGGTTACACTGAGTTTTCTCACAGATGATTTTAAACCAAGATTGAATAATTCTGTTTTCCTAATATTTTAGAAACTACAAGACTCTTAGAGGAAAACTGACTCAAGACATGTGAAGTCCTTGAAGAGTTTAGTTCTGAGGCTTACTCCCAAAGCAACCTGAGGCAATGTATTCATACTCACTGTGTGTAATGGAAAGAAACTCTGTTAAAACAAATCTAAGGTGATGTCTAGCTGTAGCATTCTGTGATGAATCCAAGACCTTAATTGCCAATTATAGCATTGTTTTAATGAAGAATCATGGTGCATTTACCCCTGATTTTGGAATGAATACAAGTAAGTGCTGATATTACACATAAAATTAAATTTAATATAGTTGGTAATTATGAGCTGTGCATGATAGAAGATTTAGAAATTAAAATAGAAATGACACTTGAATGATGACCAAACATATACCTAAGGACAAACAGTGGAAAAGGATCCCAGACAGAATTTATATAGGCTTAAGTATGGAAATCTGGCATGTCTATGAACTACAAGTACTTTAGTATTACTAAAACATACATCTTGAGTTAAGAAAGAGCTGAGAAGTATTTTTAACATATGGGCAGAGGCCATGCCATGAACATTCAATGGAAAACAGTTTAATTTTTATTGTGTCAGCAATAGGTAGCCATTGAAGATTTTAAGGAGGTTAGAGACATATTTCTTACTTTCAGTCCTTGCTAGCAAAAGGTAACATAGGAAGTACAGGAAAGAAGGAAGACAGTAGGATGGAGGAAGGGTCCTCTAGAGTACAGAATGATTCCAGCTGAGTGTAATCTAAAGAGCACAGATTATAATCTTTCCCACCAGTTAGCCTCCTGGACTCCTGGAGATAGGAGGTACTTGGACACAATCTCACAGCATGTGATCAAGTCAGGGTACTGTTTTCTACTAATTTTCCATATCTGGTATATATAGATAACCTATTATCTCTTTCTCCTCTATGTCTTAAATTTGGTAGGAGCTATTAAGAGCTTAAATAAATGAGTTCTTTAGCATGGTTTTGAATTCCCTAGAGACAAAAATGCTAAGCAGGAATATTCTACCCAAAACGGAGTCTTTTTCTGTGTATTCTTTATGAGTCACTTTGAAACACCCTTTAAATCATTTGCTAAAGAACTTGATGATAGATAATACCTAAGACCGAGGCTTCCATTTTATATCAGAATATAACCAACCCTTCAAATTATTATATTAAGATTTTTAAAGGCTCTGCTTCCAATGGCAGGCTCTGGGGAAGGGGAGGCAGGCACCAAATCCAGATGCAAAGGTGGCAAGAAGAAGACCTTGAGGCTCCCCAAGAAGCAGGCCAAGGAGATGGACAAGATCAGGCATTCAAGCAGAAACAGGAGCAGAGCAGAAACAGAGGAGAAAGAGGAGCAGAAGAAACTGGAGGAGCTGAACGCGAAGGTCACGTGGAAGGGCCCCCTGGCCATAGGTAGAATTAAGAAATCTGGCAAAAAAGTAAGCTCTTTCTTCCTCTTCCTGAGGAAAGGATGATCCTTAATTCCATTCCTGTTTAAACATCTGGTTTCCACGTCATAACTTCTGTTGCTACCTGTAGCTAGAATGAAGTGTTGTCTTAGATCCTGTTGTAAGATTTTGTAAAAAAAGGAAAAAGCAATCAATCATAAAAATTTTTTTTAAATCTGTAATTTTTGATGATACAGTGCTCATTCATAAACATTCCTTAAAAAGTTCTGTCTTACTAATAATAACCCAAATACAGATTATAAATAGAATTTAAACTACTTCAGTGAATCAGTAAAGCATTAAGTATTAATCTTATATCCTGTTTGTGTCCTGATTTAAAAACTTGATTATATTATATTGATTATATTATTTAAATTTGCATTAACTAAGCATACCCAATTGGAGGGGACTAGTAAAAAGTATGAAATCCCAGTTTCCAGCTTACACTCAATGAGTCAGTAACTCCTGGGGAAGAGTCTTAAAAGTAGAATTATAAATATAATCTATAAAAGTCTTAAGAACAGAGATATTTGAAAACCAATTGCATTATCTCATTCATTATTTACAAAGGATACAAGGTGACACTGTAGCACATCCAAGAAGCTAATGAATAATATTTCCTTACATTCTTTGCTTATAATTTATAAGAGGGTAAATGACGGAAATAGGAATAGTCATAAAAGCAAAGAGAATGATACGCATGTGGTTTGAATGAGGTATGGGGGACAAAGATGACATGGTGAATGGCAAATTGGGCAATCACCTGTCCCCAGAGTCCCAAGTAAGTAACGATGACATTTTTTCTAAAGGAAAGTATCGATCTAGGTTATGGATGGCAGTAATAAATATCACTGAGTCAAGAAGCAATCGCTAAAGGCATCTCTTATCCTCTTGCTCAGTTGACATAATCCACTAAAACCAAGAACCAGTTGTTCAGCCCCTCAATAATTTTGTAGTCAAGGTCATATTTTTCCAAGGTATTTAGCGTTATGGTTTGCAGGACAGAAACAGAAGCCTTTCTAAACTTGTGATAGATTATGTGGACTGCCCTGTTTGATTGCTTATATCTGTCACCGCGTCTTAAGGAAAAGAGATTATTTTGGCAGGATCTCTTCTTTTAAATTCTGGCTGAATGTGGCCCAGGAACATGTCTATGTAACTTGTGGCGAACAACTTACTGTATATTTCTAAATAGAAAGATGGTGATCACACTTAAGGGTTCATGCTCTGCAGGTGATCTTTCGTTAGGTTGTATTTTACTTCATGATCTTATAAATGGTAACTATGAGTCTCCGACTCAAATGCCCTGAAATAATCATTTTCAGGATTTTTGTTTTTTTGTAAATAAATTTAACTCTCAACATTCATCTTTATTTTGTTCATATCATACAGAATAAAGTAATTTTTAAAATTTTCCTGGCTTTAAGTTAAGAGCTGCCTTAGCAAGCATTGTAAAAACACAGAATTATGAGAGATCTCTCTTTTAAATTACATTTTGGCATAAGAAAGAGGAAGGAAGAGCAGAAAGAGAGATTGGTGTGACGACAGATTTATATAAAGACTCCTCACTGTCGGAGACAACCGAGAATTTAATAAGTTGGTGACTGGTAGAAGTGTGGTAGTAGGGTGTTTTACATCTATCACCTGTCCAGCAGATAGAAGATAAACCAAAACAGATGGAGAGCCAGGATCTGTGAAAATGCCTGGAGTAGTAGTCTGTAGGTGATACTTAATAAAAGTAATATTTAGAGAAAGAGAAGTAAAGGCTTTAAATTGATAGCAATATTATGAGCCATAAAGTTTCTTTCTTTGAAAATTTTGCTCTATAGATTATGAATTTTAGTGTCTTATAAAGAGAAAATAAATTAGTCTTGTACTGTTATGACTCTAAAGAGTTAATTCATTTTACAAAAATAGTACCACAACCCCGCCCGAATCAAGCCACCTTTATCACCAACCAGGCGACAGCCCCAGAGGTGAAATGAAGCATTTGAGAATTTTAAAGCCTGATTCTTGCTATCTTTGAAACACAGACATTATTAGAGATGGAAATATTATGGCTTTCTACTTGTCCTCAAGGTTATTTGTATTTCCATGTTAGTGTGTTGTCTGCTGATGTTATAATTATCACCTTTTGGCTTAATAAAACTGCAACCTTGTTTTCAGCTAAATCCTATCATTTTTCTCCCTTTTTTCAAAATCGGGCAAACCGTTTCAGTTTGATCAAGTCCCTGGGTGTTAAAAGGAGCTAAGTTTAACAAAATAAAAGTAAATTTCAGAAACGACTCTAAAGCTAAGCATGCTAGGTCGGTCCTTATCTCATCATAGAGATCCACAATTATAAGAAAAGAAGGTAAAAGAAAACCGTTTAATGGTGCTGTGTGTGTGTGTGTGTGTGTGTGTGTGTGAAGTGGGTAACGTGGTTTACTATATTCCACCATGCTCTTGTCCTTCTGTAATGATCTGGAATGTCTTATTCCCGCTGGAGGTGTGAATGGAACTATGGGTTTTGTTTTTATTATTTTTGTTTTACTTGTTTAAAAGTATTTGTCTATATATTCAGTGCAAAAGTAAGAACAGAATGGTTATATCATAAGTCATAACTGTACCAGCATATCAGCAAGTCCATAACTACAGGATCAATATACATTTGTGAACTTCCTTAGATGTTGATGCAGGTTAGTTCAACAAGCATTCCACCAGGCCCTCAACGCCCCCTCCGCCCCAGCCCAGGCCACCTCATTTTCAGGTGGAGTGAAAGTTACTGTCACTTTCAGGAATTTGTGGCCCCACTTAGAATGCATAGCATCTTACTCGGACCACTGCTTTTGCAAAAGGCTGTTTCTTATTTCAGAGCTGAGAGTGTTTACTCTGTTTCTCTACCTGGTGATTGATACAAATGTGAGGAAGCCTAATGGCTTGATTATCCCTTATGACCAAATCTTGCACCATTTGGACCATGTCTTTCTACTTTTTCCCTCTGAGTAATTCTGATTCTTTGCTGTAAACATGGTTCCCCAACCTGATCTTTAGATTCTCATCCTCATTATATTTCCCAACTTGAATCTGTCATTATAGTCTCTTCCCTTTAGGGCCATTATTCCTTGCAAGTTTTAAAAAATCAAAAAAACTATACAAAACAGAACAACAATATAAAAACACATGAATCACCATCTCATCTTAGGCAGCTGGGTTTTTTTTTTTTTTGGTACTATTTCTAAATGCATAATTACACTAGAGTACATACAGTTATATTTTCCTTCAATATGATGTATAAGCACAGATTCCTTCAGGCTTTATAACAGTTAATTTTAATACTTACATATATTATCCCTTCATTATTGATTGTTTCCACACTTCAATATTGTACATGTTCTGCAATCAAAAATTTCATACCTATAGCTTTTTTATTATGCTGAAGGCTTTTCTTTCTTTTTTCTTTTTTTAAAAAAGATTTTATTATTTATTTGACAGAGAGAGATTACAAGTAGGCAGAGAGGCAGGCTGAGAGAGAGAGAGAGAGAGGAGGAAGCAGCNTTAAAAAAGATTTTATTATTTATTTGACAGAGAGAGATTACAAGTAGGCAGAGAGGCAGGCTGAGAGAGAGAGAGAGAGAGGAGGAAGCAGCCTCCCTGCTGAGCAGAGAGCCCAATGCAGGGCTCCATCCCAGGACCCTGAGATCATGACCTGAGCCAAAGGCAGAGGCTTTAACCCACTGAGCCACCCAGGCGCCCAATGCTGAATGCTTTTCTTAAGACAAATTCTCAATTGTGTATCAAAGTTTGTGGCAATTTTTACAGTGTTTGATAGGTATAACAATCCTCTTTCCCTTGTATTTAAAGATTCATAAACATTGCAAAAATAATATAGTATAATGAGTTTCTTACCAAAAAATAGCATTACCAACTCTAGTCTCATTTCTAGGAAATAATAATTTGTAAACATTGTGCTTTAAGAAATGGCTGTTTCCTCTATTTAACTAAATATGTATAATGCTAATTTTTAATTTGCTACTTACTATTTTATATAATTAATGAAATGCTCACTAGCAAATGATAAATTTTTATTGATACAATCCTCACCCATCGTTCCAATATTTTTCATTCATCTAATTTCATTTGGTTTTAAATAATAATTAAATAAATTTAGATTTCCTATTTCATCTACTTTAAACTATGCTTCATGGACTCCCACCATAAAGAATAAATATATGAACCACCTTAACCCTCTCCTCTCTCCATTTTTTTCTTTCTTTGTTCCCTGTCTTGAGTTCTGTCAAATGGAACTATAATTTTACATTATCAAGATGACAAGATTTTAAGGTTAGCTTAGAAACCATTATAACATCAGTTGCAGTCTAGCTTTTTGTTTTATTACTATCATTGAGAAACAATTAGCAAATATTTATTAAAATGTTTATGTGTACATTTTCATTATAAAACCCCATAATATAGGAGGATTACATTTTTTTCCATGGATCAATGTGATCTGTGTTACTTTAAAAGATTAGGTTTTCTTTTTACATGCAACTCGTTGTTGAAAAGCATGATTCAGTATGGTTGAATGTATATGTGTGTGTGTGTCACACACATATATATGTGTGTATCACACACACACACATATATGCATACATATCTATTTGTAGGTTGCTTATTTCACTGCATTCTAGAGTTTATGTTTGCACCTTTTTATTATTGTTGAGAGTGAAATTGTGTAACTGTTGTCCTAAGTACTTCCACTTTTACATACTCTATCAAATGATTTAGTTCATCCCACTTTAGAAAAAGTACTATGTCTACTATTTTTTTTTCCTTAAGATTCTTCAGAGACATCATCTGAAATTTAAGACTAACTGGAAAGCCAGATAGTCTCTTGGGAACATGTAAAGAGCTTCTAATTCCCTGTTGCTGGAGGATAGTAAAAGATAAGGATTTGACCAGGATAATTAATTATTAGGGTAATAGAACTACTTACAACATCAAATTTTCAAACTGTACAATACTGCTACTCCAAGATCACAACTGTGATTCTGAAGGAGTAAAACAGAGACTTGACAAACAGATACTCTTGAATCATACACAGAAAAATATTAAATTTCCAGATTTCCCTGAATCTCTTAGTCCTCAGAAGTATCTCATGCTTTCCTTTTAAAGTTTAGTTCTCTCTTTATTGATAATGATTCAAAGACATCTCAAGCTGACATGACTCCACTCAGTACTGGCATTCATCTTTTTTTCTTCTCACCAGAGCCATAAATAGGTTAGTCACACAATGTCCTAGCATTGTGTACAAAATGACATTCCTCCTGAAAGAGGAAGCATACCTAGGGTGTGCTAGGGGAGAATTATGGGACTAGATCAGTAGATCAAGAGAAGTAAAGCATAAATTTGGATAACAAAGAATTAATTCATATATAAGCATACTTCCAGGACACAGAATTTAACATGCCAGCACAAAACCAAGGAGATAGTATTTTTTATTTATTTATTTATTTATTTATTTATTTATTTATTTATTTATTTATTTATTTCAAGGAGATAGTATTAACTGCTACCAGGATGGCTCCTGGAACCTTGGATGATGTGATGGGCTATATTAGAGAAGTAGAAATTCCTGAATGACCACGATAGGTGTTGGAAAAGGAAGCAAACGGATCTAAAATCATACATACTACCTACCATTGTGTTCTGTGGAATAGCCTGAAAACACTTCTTACCAATAAAAACATTTTAAATGTAACATGGATGACACTAATATTACTGAGACCATCACTGGGTGGCTTTCCTCTGCAGGCTAGGGCTGAAGATAGGAGATGCTGTTATAAATACAAGATGCTTTATATCAAAGTGGATAATGGGATTTCTGAAGTAATGGAAGATAAGAAGTAATGTTTAACCATCAGAAATAAGGCAGATACAATTATAAAATATGTGACAAAAATCAGAGTGGCAGCCAACTTACTTTAACCTCAGAGAGTTATGGATATGGCTAATTGAACAAGGCCTTCCTACAGTCAAGGTAGATTGGCGCTGTAAAGAATGCTCAGTCAATAGAATTGAGAGCAATCAAGGTAGAATGTATCTTTATCTGTTTTTGGACTTTAGTTCATATTCAGACCAGGAACATACTGACTAAGGGAAAAATCAAAATTCTAGGAGGAATAATCCCGAAACATCACATTAGTCACAAACAGACCTAAAGTCATTTACTTGGATAACCATATACTCAACAAGAGTGAATATCCAGACATTTTAAGGATGATTCAACTGGAAATATAGTCATGACCACTATAGAAACAGAAACATAATGAATTCATAAATGAATTCTTAGACCAAGTCTTTTCATTTCCCAACTCCTGAATATATAATTAGAATGAATATTCTTGAGAGATGACACAATTTTCTACCCCTGTTCTCCCCCTGATTACCCATGCAACACCTACCATTTTCATAGGTAATGGTTTGAGGACTATGACAGTAGGAACAGCCAAATGGAAGAATCTGAACTGATTCCTTTCATAACCATTAATGGAAGAAAGAAAAAGATAAAATAAAAAAACGACACCCCAGAGATCTGGTAGCAATTTCTACCAACCTTAATACTGAGTTAGTGTTTCCCTCATTTATCCATCTAATTATCACTCCAGCCCTAAAAATCTAGACATATACTAGAAGTTGACAGTAGACTATCACAAGCTCAACCAAGTAGACACCTCAAGTTCAAATGTTGTGCAGCTGGGTATATTTGATACAGCAGATTAATAAGGCCTCTGATAAAATATATGCAGCTTCTGATCTGTTGAATGCCTTATCTTCTATCTGTATAATGAATGAGGACCAGAGATTTTAAAATTTAAGCGGGACAGATAACAGTCTACATTTCCAGCTCTGCCCCAGGGTTATGTTAAATCTCCTACACTCTGTTATATTTACAGTTGTGAGGGGCAATCAGAGATCATGTGAACATTCTATAAACACCCCCTTGGTCTGGACGATATATTGTTAACTCCACTGGATGAATGAGAAGTGGCAAATACAATGGAGAGTTCATTAAGATACATGTCCTTTAGAACATGTGAGCCAAATTTTGGGTAGGAGTACATTCCTTCTCTGGAGGATAATCACACAACATCACATCAGTAAAATTTTAGGGGCTTCTACGGGGGCATATTGGAACATTCTCTTCAATGTAAAAGAAAAAGTATTTCATCTTGCAAAGCCTACTTCTAAGAATGAAGTAGAAGGCTCTCTTAGATTTTACTCTATAAAAAAAAAGTTGTTTGTTTTGTTCATTGCTGTATCACCAATGGTAAATACTGTTTGGAAAACTGTATTCTCAGGTCTTGGAACATGGTCTGATAACACAGAATTCACTCACAAATACTTTATTGCATGAAGAAATAAATGATTAAATAAAGATGCAGTATCCACATTAAACTTACATTATTTAGAATTTCCAAAATAACATGTTCTTCTTTTTCTTTTGCTTTTTTTATTTTAAGATTTCCACTGGACTGTGTTATATACTTCAATGGTAATAATTTAAATTTAACCGTTGTTGCAGAAGTTAAGGAAACCTGCATAAATTATGTCATTTTATTTCAGAGATGTTTCTTTGTTACGTATAATTTGATGCCATGTGATGATGACTATGAGCAGGAGGAGGATTATTCATAAGTGTATTAGTCATTTTTTTAAAGATTTTATTATTTATTTAGAGAGAGAGCATGCACACGAGCATGGGGGAGGGGCAGAGGGAGAGGGAGAAGAGAATCCCAAGCAGACTCCACGCTGAGTGAAGAGCCTGACATGGGGCTGGATTGCACCACCTGAGATCCTGACTTGAGCTGAAACCAAGAGCCAGACATTCAACTGAATGAGCCACCCAAGAACCCCCCTACATATGTTAGTCTTATGCAAAATATAGACCAAACGCACAGAAAGACATCTTTGTAGTTTGGTTTCAATCCCAGTATGATTAAATAGTCCATTATTGACCCCCTTGACCCTTCTTCTTGTCTTTATTAAGCCAACAGAGGTGAAGGAGTATAAACCAATTACACCAGACTCTTACAAACCTTTATCTGCTCCCATGCTTTCAGTGAGAAAGAGTAAAAAACAGATAGAAAGTGGATAACCACAATGTATTTTCATATATTTAATAAAGTAGGGACACAAAATATTTTGCTCTGTGTTTACTGGGGAAAAAAATTGTACCTGACCTGCAGTTCCTGATCTAAACCTGCTATAGCAAAGATTACCAAAGGCAGTTTATGTTTAGCGGGCAGGGCCAGCTATAAACCTCACTGTCCTACCATAGGTTTATACATACTCTTTAATTCTCATTCACAATATGTTTTGTAGGAATTCAATGGTTTCTCAGTCACAGACGATAATCATATCATGCTATTCCATGAAATTGATATTTGATATTATTATGTTAATTAGAGCTGGTGAGCAGGAAATCAAAACTATTCTACTTATTAAAAAAACTATTCTACTTATTGATAAGACTCATAAGTCCTAGAAAGTAGAAAATAAATCTCATAAAAATTCAGGAGCCTCAACTTCTATAAAATGTCTGCATATGCAATGGTCTGTGGCATGTTATAACACTGTGTTAGACGGGGACACATTGCTGCCTCTGGTACCCCTCACCACTGAGAAAGAGGCAGATCTCCTAGTGAGATTTTTATGTTTTTTGGAGTTTACATCTACCTCCCTGAAAGGTTTCTGGTTTTGAGTGGAATGCAAAGCAAAAGAAGGATCTGCATCAAGTCAGTGACATCATGCAAGCTACTCTGCCACTTAAACCATATCACTAAGGAGACACACTGGTTCCTGAAATGTAGGAGTCAGATAAACTCTATGCACGGAGCCTTTAGCAGATCACTGTGAGTGAATCCAGCTTAAAGTTTTAGAGTTTTGGACTCAGTATGTCATCCTTAGCAAAGAGTCACTTCCTGAGAAAGCAGCTTCACACTTGCTACTGAGCCATACGTAATACAAACATAATGTGTGATCAGGGACCATATCACAAACTAGAACTTCTCTCAGCCCCTAATGCCATAAGGTTGGCATTAGCATTCTACCATTAAGCAGAAGTGGTACAAATTAAATAAGGCTCAGGCATGTCTTAAAGGAACAAGTAATTTGAATGAACAAGAAGTTAAGAATACATGGTTCTTTCTTCTTGTCCATTAATTTCCCATGTCTCATTCCATGCCAGTACCCTCTTGAGATTATTATGACCAGAAGAATACAATAATTTAGGTTTTAAACATATAGCTGTACATATTTTACTGGCAACAAAAAATAAATAGCTCTAACATTACATCCTCACTCAGGAGTAGCCCTAAGAACAGGAGTGAGGAGAAATCCTCTCATTTTTCCTGGAAGATGAGAAGACTGAGATATGAATTTCACTACTGATCAACTATGGCTAGTGGTTTGACTGTATGGACAGGACCTTATCATAATTTAAAAAGAAAAGTGGTAACAAAAAGGACTAAGGAGATAGTATGTGGATTGACATCTCTGAATGGCCTCAAAGAATCACTTAATTTGTTTAGGTAATTTAGGTATTTGCTTAAATATTTGTTAATTTAAATAATTAAGATATTTGCACTATGAAACCTTAATAAGAAACATAAGAGAAAGATTTTAATAATTTGCTGGACAAGATGACCAATTCTGTGGAGATCAGCTGGTATCCCTGCTCAGTCACCCTGTTCTTTCTCAAATACCAGTAACAATGTATCTGCGGATTCAGAGATGTGGCTTTGAACTTACACAGCAATGTGGACCTTGAAACATGCAGGCTGATCTACTTATACTAACTGCTGTTTTCCCAGCCTCTCAATAACAGAGATAAACAATGAGCCCTTGATATAGCACCATGCTAATAACCACTCGCTCTCTAGAGACAGAATGAGTAATTTGAGGAAAACTCCCTGGTGGAAGAAACATGTTTTATTCTCTCTAGAATGGATACTTAATCTGCATACATATTTTCATTTCCTGCCTGCAATATTTCCTTCCATATCACCATGAGAAGACATAAATATGTGTTCACTATCACGGTATTTCACACAACATTTCTATTAAGGGAAATAACTTTAAGGTAATGAAATATGGCATTTTGCTCATTATCATGGAATTTATGGCTGACCTTTCAACATTGCCATTCTGAAGTAGCTAGTCTGAATGTTAGAATGGTTTTTTCCTCTCTTTTAAAGATATTTATTTGTTTGTTTGTTTGTTTATGTATTTATTTATTTATGAGAGAGAACATGAGCAAGTACCCAAGTGCAGAGGGAGGAGCAGAGGAAGAGGGACAAGCAGACTCTGCAAAGCCCCACACGGGGCACCATCCCACACCCTTGAGATCATGAACTAGCCAAAATCAAAAGAGTCCAACACTTAGCCAACTAAGCCGCCCAGGAGGCCCTAGAATGTTCTTTTGAATAGTAAATAACATTGCAAACTAGGTGGCATGTGGCAATGTTGAGATACTGATCTTCAGGAAGCAACGTATGCTCTTAATTAGTGAGTGGTGTAACATGCTGTTTCTCCCAGTAGCAGAATTCATGCATCTAGAAATCATGAGGTGGAAAAGCGAGTTTCTTCTATCACTATTGCCCCTAATGCTCCACTAACAAAAATGTCCTTGTCCTCCTGTGGATGTTAGGTTTTACGCTTTTAGAGAACTTCATTTCAAGGTGAAGAATACAGTCATTGGAGCGACAAAAATAGACCCAATAAACTCAAAGATGAGCTGGTCACTTGGCCATTTTAATCCCGTGCTAGTCAAAAAACAGCTAAACAAAAAAAGTGATCTGCTGTACTGGTGAGAGTGGCTGATGCTAATTATCAAGGGAAAATTCGGTTGCATCTAGAAAATTGGGGCAAGGAGGTCTGAGATTCAAGTGGTCCATAATACCCCCATATAGTTTGTTAAAACTTAAAGAAAAAAATACAAAACCCCCCAAACAGGCACAACTGCTAATAGCACAAGTTCTTCAGGGATATAATTTAGTATCACCCATTGGGAAAGAACTACAACTAATGGAGATGCTTGATGAAGGCAAAATAAATATGAAGTGGAAGAAGGCAATTACATATACCCACTAGGACCATGCGGGCAGATGCAGGAGAAGTTTTATCATTATTTCATCTTTGCTTCGATATGAATATGTATGTGTATGTATGTTTTCATGTATTTGTATGACAGTTCCTCTTTTTTTTCCCCTTATATTTTTCTGCTGTTTATCATAAGAGGTATTGACAGTGGTTAGACATACATCTTGGTTTTTCAGTTATAAAAACCAAAGGGTGAGTATGACTAATGTAGAAAAGCAATGGTCATCACTCAATAATGGACACCAGGTGCTATTGTATTTCCAGTTTTAGGGAGAGAAGTAATGTAATTTTGGTTAAATGTGGTATCATTGTCTCTTTTGTCTAAGTGAAAATGTCTAAAAGATGTGTGTATGGATGCCAAGATGACAGTATTTGGATTGTGCTAGATTGTATTATGTGAACTTTGCTAAACTAAAGACTACCTTTCAAGGAAGCCAGTAAAATGGTCCAGGTTAGTATCATCCTAAAGAGTTCCCAAAAAATTAGAAAGCAGTGAAATAGCAGCCATTAGTCTTAGAAGGCCATCACTGTTAAATATGGTTAAAGGCAAACTGCCACATTAATCAATGGTTTCAACTTTGTTTTGCTCTTCTCCATGCTTTATCCTGCTTTTGTCTTTTAATGAAGATAAATAGCATCCCTGGCCCACAAACATGGTTGGCTACATATCCAAAGAGAGGGTGATCACACAGAAGCCACAATTTCCCACAGCCCTTTCCACTGTCCCCTTTCATGGTTCCACTGTGGCATCTGGATGTGTTTGGAATCTTAGTTTCCTTGCAGGTTTACACTTGTTCAGCTTGACTAAACTTTAGACAGGTATAAGCCAGTCTCTAAACCCCTGACCTTCCATTTTTTTAGAGTACTTCTGTAGAATATGTGCAACTATAAATTCTTTCTCTGCCTCTTTGATCAATCAATCTTTTAAAAACTCTTAACTGTATAGAACAAACTGATGGATACCAGAGGGGCGGGGGGGAGGGGTTACTTGATGATAGTGAATGAGGAGTGTACTTGTGATGAGCACTGGGTGTTGTATGAAAGGGTTGAATCGTAATATTACAGGGTTGAAACTAATATTACACTAATATTACACTGTACATTAACTAAAATTTAAATAAAACTTTAAAAAGTCTCACTAGTTTTATAAACCAAGAATATCTTTCTCAAGGGCCTGGGGATGATCCCTTTGAAATGTAAACATCAAGAATACAGCGTCCCTCTCTTCCAGTCTTTGGGAGAAGTTAGGAGTTTAACCTCCCTGAGCAGCAACAATTAGCCAACACAGATGGCATAATCACAGAAAAAATATTTGCAAACTCAGGAATAGCTCATTGTGCTTACACATCCTGTTGATCAACCTGTCCCCAAACATCTTCCAGTAGTTTTCCAGTAGCTCATCCTATCACTGAAAAACTCTCCTGCCCTTTGTTTCAATGAATTGAGACTGAGTTCTGTTTTCTCTTCCCTGTTGGCAATAGTTTTGAACAAGTCTTCCTCACCCATTTAAATTTGGCACTGCTGATAGAGCTGATTAGGATGAGGAGATGGACATCTGACTCAGGAACATTTGTCATAGTTTGTTCATGCTAAGAGCTGAGGCCACGAATATTACCACCTGTAGATACTGCAGCATTGGGCTTATTACAGATAGTAGTTGAAATTCTGAGTTGAGTAAGTGAAAACACCTTATGGTGAGGATAGTCCTTTTACCAGAAACCTACCTCGGTGCCGTAGGATGGTACCTTTTGTTTGACAACTTACAAAAGATTAAAGAATGGAAGAAAATAAAAGTGGAAAGATAGGTTGAAGACTGAGTATTTACCAAAAAATGCTGAGCTACTTAATGGTAAGGTAATGATCTTGGATCTTCTAGGACAGTCTCTGTTAACATCTGATATGACAGTCAGCTGGCAAGTCTGAAATCTGCAGGCCTGACCTGTTAATAACCAGCTGACTGGAAAGTCCAGCAAGAGTTGGTGTTGCAGTTGAACCCTAAGGCAATATGGGGGCAAAGTTCCTTCTTCCAAGACCTCGAGTCTTTTGTCTCTTACAGTTTCTAACTGATTGGTTGAGGCCCCCCCCCACTATCAGGGGTAATTTTCTTTCTTCAAAGTTTATTTATTTAAATGTTAATAGTATCTAAAAAAACCACTTTCATAGCAACACTAGGCTGCTATTTCAGCAAATAACTTGGGCACCATAGCCCAGCTAAGTTGACATATAGAATTAACCATCACATGAAGTAAGCATCAAAGATGGAATGTTTCAGAAATTATATTTCTTCATGAATGAATCATAGTATATAAATCAGACCTTATCACTAATAATAGTTAGAAAATTAGATGACACTTTTGAGTATAAGAATTTTATATAGGTTATATTTTATGTTCATATACACTCAATGACATAGTGACTATGATTATCTTTAGTCAGAAGAAAAGACATTTGGGTCATTGAAAGTTTATACAATTTGTTCAAGTTAACTTACCTGGTAAGCCATGGAGCTGGACTTCAAGCTGGACTGGTACTGCTCAATGCGTTAATCACTAGCCACGCATGGGTGATGAGCACATGAAATGGAGCTAGTGCAAACAGTAAAAACAAAACACAAACAAACAGAATGTAATTTTTAATAATTAGGTATTCTATTTACCCTAATACATTCAAAATGATTTCAGCATATAATCAATATAAAATGATTCATGAGATATTTTAATTTTTTTAATACTACTGCTTCAAAATCCAGGGTAGACTTAGCATGGAAAAAAGAACAGTAAAATATCTCATGAATCATTTTGTATTAATTATACTGTTTCATTTTACTGTTTTTTTTAAATTGTGGCTATCAGAAAACTTAAAATTACTGATGTTGCTTTGATTATATTTCTATTGGACGTTACTAATGTGAGCACTTAACCTTCCTAAAGGGAATTTCCTTCTCACATTGATGTCTTATTTATAAGGTATATCTCATTATCACTTCAATACAACTGGCACATAATACTTTATTAGCTTATTATCACCTAATATAGGCCAAGACATTATCTATGCACCACAGAATGGAGTAAAGGTGTTTTTTACTCCAGTCTAGATATAAAAAGAAATAGAAATATATAATTGCTTTGGTTTTCTCCATTAAAGCTGATACCCGGTACAAAGACTTCATTTGATTTACCATGACACATGAAACATTCACTCAACAGTAGTAGGGTAATTAATTTTGTTTCTGAATTTTAATCCTTTATATGTTTATAAATTGAGATATATTGCTAAAATTGTTATTGGATAATACCTAACTATAAGAGTAAATACTGATTAATTATGTACATGGATGACTGGTTGCTTTGAAAACTAGAGTTTTAAACAAATCATAGATCCAGAAACTTTTACCTTAATTAAAAAATTGCTAAATCTGAATGTTGTATATTTTGAATTATGAATTACCAGGGGAAATATTAACACCAGAGATTAATGAAATATTTAACCTGTTCAATTCAACTCTTAAAATCCTGAATCAGAATTTTGCCACGTGAAGATAATTATTAATTTCATATTACATTTCTGATAACACCTGTTTAATAGGGGAGATTTTGCAGTTCACTGAGCTTAAAACCAAACCGATAATAACAACAGCAAGAAAAGTTACAAGATTTTACTAGGTAAAACTCCAAATCACTTATGTGCCTGATTGAAGCAACAGATACTATTAGGAGAACTAAAAGGAAAGTTATGGGTTTCTATACACACGATCACAGATTTTAAGACTTTGTTAAACTATATATGTAGTTTATATATATATAGTTTATTATGTGTATACATATATATTAATTAAATATTTATTTATTTATTTATTTATTTATTTGACAGAGAGAGAGAGAGAGAGATCACAAGTAGGCAGAGAGGCAGGCAGAGAGAGAGGAGGAAGCAGGCTCCCCGCTGAGCAGAGAGCCTGATGCTGCCCTGATCCCGGGACCCTGAGATCATGACCTGAGCCGAAGGCAGAGGCCTAACCCACTGAGCCGCCTAGGCGCCCTAGTTTATAATATATATTTAGGTAGAAGCCAGACAGGAGCAGTGTAAGGAACCCCTAAGGCAGACTCCTAAGTCCTTAAAGGGACATGAGCTGGAGGCAAGGACAGTGGATAAATAAACTACACATTAAAAGCGCATGGTACAACATCCTGACCTTGTGGCTTCCAAGACTTTGGGACTGACACATCAAGAACCACAGATGGGAATATGCACTCTCCTCTTCTACCTCTGTCCCATAGTAACCCCTAGACTCATTATAATACATTTCCATCGTGAATACAGTCCCACCCAAGGAGAAAGTTTGCCACGAAGGTTCCAGCAGAAACCTCAATAGTCTCCCAAATGATTAGAAAGAGGCTCCTGTTAGTGACCACCCCTCACTGTATATCACAGCTCCTCCCAGCCCTGAGAGACCCAAAAATACCCAATTCCAAAACAGCCTAGCGGTTGGTTCTACCTTGCAGAACCTGCTTCCTCTCCCACCTTGAAAGTGTAATTTTGCTTTAATAAACAGCTTTGTGCTTGCTACTTTCCTTCTGACTGTCTTTACTCTGAGCATGGACTCCCATGTAAATCTCACCAGGGATCCAAGGACCAAGACCTCCGTTCAGACAATGCAGACTCTCAAACCCGTAATATATATATATACACACACACACATATACATTTTATTCGTGTTTTCAAAGGATAGTTGACCTCTAGTTAATTAATAGTGGTCTTTCTAAAATATAATCTAATTATTTTTTCTGAACTTAAATGTATTCAATATTTTCATTAACTTCAAACACACTTTCAAATTTTAAGCTATTCAATTACACTAGCCCCTCCTCATCTGCAATTTTGCTTCCTTCAGTTAGTCCCTGTGGCAAACCTCCATCCAGCTTCAGACGATCCCCCTTTGGATGTATTGTCAGAAAGTCAGTAGTAGTCGAATGCTACATACATAACAATGCCCACGTCATGCACCTCACTTTATCTCATCATATGGGCATTTCATCATCTCACATCATCACAAGAAGAAGGGTAAGTACAGTACAAGATATTTTGAGAGACCATATTCATGTAACTTCTATTGCAGTGTACTGTTATAATTGTATTTATTATTGTTAATCTCCTACTGTGCCAAATTTATAAAGTAAACATTGTTATAGGTATGTATGTATATAAAGGAAAAAACATAGCCTATACAGGGTTTGGTACTCTGTTGTTTCAGGCACCTGTGGGGGGTTTGGGAATGTATCCCCTGTGGTTAGGAGGGGAATTCCTGTATATCGTTTTTCCAAACGTAATTGTCTCTCACATACTTAATTTATTCTTCAAGTAGTTTCTCCTTGAGCAGGTAAGAAAAGATGGTACTTAGGCCAAATCAGCCCTATGTTTGTTAATAATGACTCTTACTCGCAGGAAACAAACTGAGGGTTGCTGAAGTAGAGGGGGGCAGGAGGGATGGTGGGTGGCTGGGTGATGGACATTGGGGAGAGTATGTGTTGTGGTGAGTGCTGTGTATTGTGTAAGACTGATGAATCAAAGACATGTACCCCTGAAACAAATAATACATTATATGTTAATTAAAAATAATGATTTATCAGGACACTTTTACACCCCTTTCCCCCCTTTTTAAAAAACTTACTGTCTATGGCTACTTTAATGATACAACAGCAGAACTGAGGAGCTCTGACGGGTACTCTCTGGCCTGTAAAGCCTGAAATATTTCCTATCTAATAATTATCCGAAATAGCTTGAAGACCTCTGTCTCAAGGGAGATTTCCCTTGTCTACCTAAGACTCTACTATTTATCCTCTTCTACTCCTGCCATTTTTACCTATACATTTCTTTATCAAAGAAGGCCTCATACTGTCTTCAGATTATCTATTGTATTCTTTGTGTACCTTAGCATAAAACCTGACCTTAGTATCTACCTGTTGGGAAGATAAGCAGTTATTTAATGAATGATTTTAATTCACAAGATAAGGGGATTCATTACAGAAGTATGTATGTATACCTTCTTTTCCTCATTGAAAGAGTTTATTGCTCAATTATTAGTTCTGTTCATTAGTCCTATAATTCTATATTATGTAATACATCTTGCTATTTTAAACATAAAAAAGTAAAGGAAAACCTGGGCATATAGAAAAACTTACTCAATTATTTGGGCTGTGTTGGTCAGTTACATGACCCAGTAGTCAATCACTAAGACTTTTCCTTTCCAAATTGTATGGTTTCTTGAATAAAAGACATTAACTGCTCTTCTAGCATTGCACTGACCTTCAGTATATGTGGTCTACTCTGCTTTCCTCCTGAATGGCATTCTAAAATATTAATGACAACTATGGTATACTAATTAATCCATGATTGTATATGGAGTAAATACCTTGCATGGGGTACTGTGGTAAGTGTTTTACGGGTGTGACTTCATTAAATCCATATATCAGTATGAACTGGACACTGGACCTGTACCTGAGAGAGGTTGCACAAATCAGATTTATGGAGATTTTATTTAAATCAAACTTGTCTGACTCCCCATCTTTTCACTTAAACAATACTCATATTGTTTCTGAATCACAGCTATTTTGGAGTATCTGGCAAGCCCACCAGGAAATTTTTAACAAACAGAGCTATTAAGATAATTGCCTAAATGGGTTGATCAATCAATCAACTCAGTTATTTAAAGGTTGCTTATTTGGCTCTTTATCCCCTCTCTTTCTCTCTGGCTTCCTGCCTTTGGCCATTTCATTGGTCTTTAGCACTTTCATTAGAGATTTGGCATGAAAAGAGAAAAAAGATGAAAACTAAATGAGGCTATTTAATTTCCCAACAGGCTTAGTAATTTTTAAATATTCCTTCAGGGGAGCAAGATGCAGTTTGGGTTATCTCACCTATTCATCTAGAAGGTCATATACTATATTTAGCATTACCCTTTTCGCCCATCCATGTACAAATGTAAATGAACTTATTTGGATATACAAAATCTGCCTTTTCAAAATGTTTACAAGTTTCAATAATACACTGATTATTCAATTAATTTTGATTAGTGTATTTTATTTCATTATGTTTTTATTTCACTTGTTTTCATTATACCATTTGTTGAGAAGTATTTCATGTTTCATGAGGTTCACCTATTTCCATTGACTCATTTCAAGTGACTTATACTAACTATCCTGAGTAGTGCAACTATTAATATAAATCAATTCTAAAACAATCTTATTTCATAAGCCCATTCATTGTAAATCTCCATTCTCACACCCAGCCCTGGGCACCCACTTATCTGCTTTGTGTCTCTATAAATTCACTTTTCTTGACTATGTGATGTAAATGGAACCATGCAATTCATTGTCTGTTACATCTGGCTTCTTTGATTTAACGTAATGTTGACATTCATCCACAATGTGGCATGTGTCAGTAGTTTGTTACTTTTCAATGCTAAGTGGTATGCAATTTTATTAATATACCATGTTGTGTATATCTGCTCATTAGCTGATGAATATGTGGATTGTTCCTAATTTGGGGCTATTATGAATGATGCTGCTGTGAACATTCACATGCATTTCTTTGTGTGGATATATATTTTTATTTCTCTTGGTTACATAACTACAAGTGCAATTACTGGGTCATAT
Source organism: Ailurus styani (assembly GCA_002007465.1). NCBI lineage: Eukaryota > Metazoa > Chordata > Mammalia > Carnivora > Ailuridae > Ailurus > Ailurus styani. The sequence goes on along the minus strand of LNAC01000103.1, from coordinate 2,269,900 downwards.
ATTAGTTTTATTTTTTTTTACCAAGTACCAAAGTATTTTCTAAAGTGGACTGTAAATGACATTTACACACTAATGTATTTTAAATATTTATCTGCTTGATCAAAATAATAATGTTAATATTATCTTTATGTGCAATTTTTTGCAATGGTTTCTGGAAAAATTAAATATATTGTTAATTATTTGAGAAAATGTCTAATCTTATTTGGTAGAATTAAGAAATGCATTTTACAAATATTAGGTTATATATAGAAAGATAACATTTCTGAGAATGTCATACTACGTAACAAAACTTTATTAACTCTACTTAAAAGTAATAAAAAACTAAAAGTAGAAAGTATACATATGCATTCAACATACACCTGAAATATCTTTAATGGATTTTCTGTATGCTGTATGTGTGCCTAGTAATAAATAATATTCCATATGGAGTATGCAAACACAAAGATAAAAATCTTTAACATTTTTGAACTTCCAACGACAAAGTAACTTATATTGGACTTAACATCCTACGTATAAAAATTACAACCTCTGAGGGGGGAAATCCTGTTTGAAGATATTGGAGAGCAAGCCAAAACATTCACCAACTAAAGAAGGCATAACATTTGAAAGAAACACCGAACAACACTTATGTTTACATGAGGGAACTCTCCACTCTGAGAGAAGAAGGTGCATTATTTTTATAAGAGAAGCACTATAAAGACAGTTACAAAGCTTAAGGATGGAAAATGACATAACATGCTAACTCCAAATACACAAAAAAATGATGTGGTAATACCAAAAATAGACAATGCAGATCAAAGCATACAGAGATTTAACATAGGAAAAAAGAGAGAACTTTTTAATAATAATGGAAATTTTATCATAATAAACTTCAATTTTATGCACAAAAATAATAGTTTTGAAATACACAAAATAGAAATTTGCTGAACCAAAGTGATAAAAAAAATCCACAGTCAAGATGGGGAAAGGACTATCCCTGAACAATACATAAGCATAATTAAACAAATCAAAACCACAAAAAAAATCAGTAAAGATATAGAAGACTTGAACAAATTTATTATTCAATCTAATCTCACTGATATTTCTAGAACAGTATCAAATATTTGTAGAATACATGTTATTTTCAAGGGCACATAGAATATTGATGAAAATAGATAATATGCTGGACCATAAACGAAATCTTAAAAATAAAAATAAAATTGAAATATGCTATGCTCTTTGGGTAAAAGTTAATTAAATTGGAAAGCAATCAAAATAAATTTGCCCAGAAATAGTCTTAAATAAAGAAAAGTTATTTAATATTACTTTAAATAAGTCATGCACTTAAACAAAAATTATAAGAAAAATTAGAAAATATACCAAACATAATAATCATAATCAAAAAACATAAAATATAATGTCACTGAAATATTGCTAGAGGGAAATTTATAGCTTTATTTGCTTATAGTAAAAAATAAAGTTTTTAAATAAATGATCTAGGCTTTCAATTGAAACATTCCAAATAAAAGCAAATTTAATACAAAATAAGAGAAAAATGAAAAGAATAGAAGTGAAATGAAATTAAAATCAAAGGACAGAAAAAAAGAATTTTAAGAAAGCCAGTATGTGTTGTTTTTAAAAATTGTAACAAAGTTAGGAAACACTCATTTACACTTAGGGAACAAACAAAATAAAACATATATCTAAATGTCATTAATAATATATTAAAAGACTGCTATAAAAATGTAGTTCTAGTACATTCTGCAAGTTAGTTGAAATGGCCAAATCCATTGAAAGGCACTAGTTACAAAGATGAAGACAGGAGAAATAGAATATCTGAAAAGCCCTATATCTATTAAAATTTGAATATATAATTTTAAAACAAGAACAAGTTTAGAATTTCTGCTGTGCCCTATTCTTTTTAATGTTGTGGTTGAAATCTTAGTGCAACAAAGAATGAAGGAAAAAAAAAACAGAAGAGAACATAAAGCAAAAATAAATAAATAATAAACTATTTTCGAAGGCATAATTTTTAATTTTTAAGTTAAAAATCAGAAGAAATCTACCAAAAATACAGGATCTAATTAAGTGAACACAATAAGGAAGAAAAATAAAAGGTCAATATATAACTCCATTGCATTTCTGTAACCTAAAACTGAATTGGAAATTTTTAATTATTACACCAATTATATAATATCAAAAATATAGCACTTACAAATAAATATTAACAAAATATTTCAAACATTTGCACAAATAGATACTGGCTTGGGAAAGATTAGAGAAAGCTTATGTAAATGTGTAGATACTTTGTTGAGATGTCAATTCTCCCCAAAAATACCATTATCAAAATTCTAAAAAGTCTGTGTAGAAATTGATCACTATATTTATTATATGGAAACAAAGAGGTCACAAAATAGCCAAAGTGCGCCTTAAAAAGATGGAAGATTTTCATGACCTGATCTCAGGAATTAGTATTAATTTATGATAATTAAAACAGTGATAGCATTTGTATAAGGGTAGACATAATGATTAATGGAATGGAACAAAGAGTCTAGAAATAAACCTACAGATATGTAGTTAATTGATTTTAAACAAAGGCATCAAGACAAAATAATGCAAGAAGGATAGATTTGTTTTTTTTTTTTCCTCCAATAAATGGTGCTAGAAAAGCTGGGTATATGTAAGGAAGAAAAAATTTTTGATCTATTCCTCATAGCATTGAAAAACATTAATTTGACATTGATCATAGATCTAATCTTTAACCAAACTTTAACCAAATGTAAAAACTCTAGAAGAAAACAAAGGAGACTATATTTGCTGTCTTTTCCATATCAACAATAGGTAAGCAAAGATAAAGTAATAAAAACAAGAAATTAATAAAAATAGAATATAGAAATTAAACTGTTTCACAATGAAAATCTTGTGTTCTTATGAACATACACTTAATATAAAGAAGAGAACAGTAAGTCAGAGACTGGAAGAAAATACGTGCACAATATATTTAACAAAAGACTTGTATGCAAAATATATTTTTTAAAAAGTCCTACAAATCAGTAATAAAAGGTCATACAACACAATAAAATTTAGCAAAACTCTTTCTTTTAAAAAAAGGTTTTATTTATTTATTTGACAGAGAAAGAGAGATCACAAGTAAGCAGAGAGGCAGGCAAGGGAGAGGGGGAAGCAGGCTCCCTGCTGAGCAGACAGCCCCGATGATGCGGGGCTCAATCCCAGAACCTTGAGATCATGACCTGAGCTAAAGGCAGAGGCTTAACCCACTGAGCCACCCAGGTGTCCCTGAGCAAAACTCTTGAACTGACACATCAGTTCAGAAGATATAGGAATGTCCAAAATCACAATCACTGTCATTAGTCATTAGGGAACAAAATAATACCAAAATATTATACCATTTCAATCCCAATAAAAAAGGTAAAATTAAAAATACGAGAGGGTGCCTGGGTGGCTCAGTGGGTTAAAGCCACTGCCTTTGGCTCAGGTCATGATCCCAGGGTCCTGGGATCGAGGCCCACATCGGGCTTTCTGCTCAGCAGGGAGCCTGCTTCCTCCTCTCTCCTCTCTCTCTGCCTGCCTCTCTGCCTACTTGTAATCTCTGTGTCAAATGAATAAATAAAATCTTTAAAAAATATATGAGAAATATCACATGTTAGCCAGGAAGTGATGTGATTCTACTCTCAATTATGCTTGTGAGGATATAAGATGGGAAAACTTTGAAAAACAGATTGCAGTTTCTTGTATCTTTCCTCTATATCCTATAGTTACCAAATAGCTCAATAAGTTAATTCTTTGCTGTTTTTCCAAGAGTTATAAAAACATATAGCCACACAAAAGTCAAGTACAAAAACATTTATATCATCTTTATTTATAAGAAGAAACTGGAAACAACCAAATGCCCATCAGTAAGGGAATAGATAGTGATCTTGAGCTAGGTCTATCCTTCAGGAGTAAATATATCTTAGCAAAAAGGAACAAACTACAAGTACACAATAATATAAATGCAACTAGTTAATAAATAATTCAAAATAGATCCACTGAATATCAGGTTAAAAACGACCACTTAATTTTGTAAAGAATTTAGACAACTTAAGCAGCTAATTTGAGATCCTGAATAATTTAATTGATAGTAGTGATGAGATCTGAGGAGGTCTAAACATACTTAGAGAATCAAGTTTTTAAATATTTCAGGGTTGAGGAGAATAAATTTCACACTTCAGTGAACTGGACAAGATCATTACAAGCCATCTTTGTATCTCACTCCTACTCTCTCTCATTAATCTTTATTTATGTGTAACTGAGAAAAGTATCACTCATGCATCTGGAATCGATGCTTTCAAACACTGTTTTGCATGGGGCAAATCATATAATAAATTGACATTGGTCACCAGAACGTTACCAAGAGGGGCAATTAAAATACACATTAATGAGGTGCGTGCGTGGTACAGTTGGTTAAGTGTCCCATTCTTGATTTTGGCTCAGGTTATGATTTCAGGGTCTTGAGATCAAGCCCTGTGTTGGGCTCTGCACTCAGCACAGAGTCTGCTTAAGGCTTTCTCTCCCTCTCCTTCTGTCCCTCCCTCTATTCACATGGTATGTCTCTCAAATAAATAATCTTTAAATAAAAATACAGATCAAAGGAAAACAAAATAAGTGGAGAGATATTTCTGTTCATGGAATGGAATCCATGGAATGGATAGAAAAACTCAATAATTTCAAAATGTCAGTTCTTCCCAACATGACTTATTGATTCAATGCAAACTCAGTCAAAATCCCAGCAAGTTATTTTGTGAATATTAATAAACTGATTCTAAAGTTTATATGGAAAGGCAAACAAACAAGCAAACAATAATAGCCCAGAAAACCAAAAAGAAAACTAGAATAGTCAATAAAATATTGCAAGATAAGGACAAAGTTGGAGGACAGACACTACTTGATTTTATAACTTACTACAAAGCTACAGTAATCAATACAATGTGATATTAACAAAAGAATAGATCAATGATAATTACGCTAAAGGCAGGAAGACAATAAAAATCATTGATTGCCAGAGGTGTGGGTGGAAAGAGAAGAGGCAGAGCACAGAGGATTCTTAGGGCAGTGAAAATAAATTCACCGTATGATATTATAATGATGAATATATGTATACGCCATTGTATTTTTGTAAAACCCCATAGAATGTACAATACCGAGAGTGAACCCTAAGGTAAACTATGGCCCTTGGGTGATTATGATGTATCAAGGCAGGTTCATTCTTGAGAAAAGGAAAAAAGGAAAAAAAAAAAAGTACCATCTGGTGAGTGATATTGATAACGTGAGAACATGAGAGGCTATTCACGTGCAAAGGTAGAGTGTATATGGAAAATCTGAGTACTTCTCTCAATTTTATGAGACTGAGGCGCTACCTACTGCGCTAACGAGGCACCTAACTTCTCTCAATTTTAATGTGAACCTAAAACTGCTGTAAAAAATTAAGTCTATAAAAGAAAAATGAAGTGATTTCGTACATCTATTAGAAAATAAAGGTTGCATTTTTTAGTGTGGTTTAAACACATTTTTATTTTTGGAGGAAGGAAAAAAATGTGGTTTCTGACACATAAAATATTTATAGTCCTATTCCTTCCATTGACTTAGGAGCTCACATGCCAGGTCTCCCTTATTCTTGTTCACCCCCTGCTTTTGCTTCCTCAGGCACTTGCTTAGGAAAACATGGATGTATTTCTATCAACTGCTTCTCTAATAGAAACTGTTTATAAAGTCAGCATCCTAGAAACAGTAGGTTACAGCACCTGTGTAAAATATGTATAAACCATGCTTAATTGAAAGTACTTTTCTTACTGAACAAATAATGCCTATCTGCAAGGAAAAGTTATATGACAAAATGAATTTCCCTTAGAAACGCTGCTAGCTATTTCAACACCGTCTGCACAATATTAGTTTCCATGGGCCAATTATTTAGTTTTTGGCTGAAGTTTCCAAAGGTATGGCTGTTTCAAACTGGTAATAATCACATAAACATGTCGTTTTTTCAGATACCCATCAATTTTGGCATTATCAAGAGAATTTATCTGGCCTATAACAGTTTTTTCTCATTTTTCTAACATTTTTATATACACTGAATTGCATGTATTACAGTGAATCACATAAAATATGCGATACTCTTAGAGCTCATAAGGGCACTAAGGACACAATAATTCCACCCTGGTGGAAGAAAATTTTCTTCTTATACCTGTTCATTCTCCATCAGACTTATTGCCAAATTAAATAAAGAATATGCAGTAATTGCATCTTGTCCAAATTTATGGAAAATATTTAAATTCATTTTCAAAGGGAAATTATATATTTTATATATATACATGTATGTATATTATATATAATATATAAAGATTACAGGGTTGGGCATTACGTCCCTGTCCAAAAGGGAATGCAGACAAATCAACCAGATTGATGTATTATATTGAGTTTTCACATAATTCCAGAGATAAATTATATATCTCAATGTTATTCACATTTCTTTAACATAATTTTTAGTATATAGCTAGATGTCATAAATAACTCCCACTTTTAGTATACAATATGGTCATATTATCTTTTAGTTAGAGCAATATAGCAATTTTACCCCTCTGGTCCCTTCCCCCAACACACAATCTCTTAGAAAACAATGCAACCTCCATTCTTTAGCTGAGTGTTGTATGTAACTCGACATTTCAACTCTATAGACTTTAAAGTAAATTTTACTTTTCAGATAGAATGGGTGAGATATAGCATTTACCCAACCAATATTTATTTGTCAGTATGATGGAAAAGTCTGGGTGTCAGAAATATCTAAGTACAAATACTTGCGCTTTTTTTTTTTTGCAAGTTATGTGACCTTGATCAAGTTAAAACAACTTTCTTAACCTCAGTCCTTCATCTAAAAATTAAGCTAATAATTTAAAGAATGTGGGGGGAATTGTGTGTGTACTAATGTGTGAGTTAACATGGCACATGACATTTTGGAACAAAGCAGAGTTGTTAAGTGGTAACTATTACTGCCACGGATGAGACACTTGGCAGGCATTAGCAATACAATACAGTTATCATCAATGCCACCAAGGCATACACAGAGGTGGGAGGATGTATGTAAAAATTTTTAAAAAAGGATTTTTTATTCCAAAGTGAGATTGCACTAGTGAATTGCCTGCATTAGCAAGTTCATCCTTGATCTCTCATATCTTTCTTGTTAGGAATGTTAAGGGTGGGGGGGTGAAACACACATTCTTCACACATAGAATTATTTTTTTGTTTTGCATTTCCTTTCTGCCTTTTTACAAAGTAATTAAAATGCCTTTAAACATCCTTTTCAGACCAATTCAGTTTTTTTCTTACCCTTTGAAAATGTGAAAATCTTTCCAAATCGTTTATACATAAGCACATAAGTTTTGTTCCTCTTTTACTCTTAAAACATACTTCTGTTATGAAATTAATACTACACAATTTTTTAAATTCAGGATTATTTCTGAAATGTAAACTTAGTATATTTATTTTTGTGTCTAGAAAAATCTATTATCTATCATCTATTTTTCCATCTACCTTGATATGAAACAGCAGGATAGTCAAAGGATGTGCATAACATATCATCTTGAATTATTGTCTTATTGATGAACATTGTAATGTTTTCTATTTTTTGATATTACAAAAAAGCTGGGCTGGGTTAAACATGCTCATAACCTGTTTCTTGGTGAATATATTATTATAGATTTTTGGATTATCTGAAATTAATTTCATTAGATACTCGCAAACTTTGTTTCAAAGAAAGTAAAATAGTTATCGACAGCAGCATGTAAAAAAAAAAAGTTAATTCTTCCTCTCTATTCCAGGAATGAATACAAATTTTTACTACGTTTTCATGCTTATTTGGCTGCAAATAGGACATTCTCACATATTTTCATTGAACTTCTTGGTTTTCCTTCACAAATTACTCATTTTTTATGAACAATTTAGTTTTCTTTTCCTATTTGATATTGTAGAACTTTTCAAAATATATTCTGACAACTACTAGTCCACAGCCTGAGATATGAATTGCAAATATTTTCTCCCAGCTTATTGATCGTGTTTTTTGCTTTCATTGAAGCATTTTAACACAATATCTATAACTTAGGATAAACGGATCGACATTTTTCTTTATGAATTGTGTCTAAATTGTCATTTAATAAGTTAATTCTACCAAAAGGAAATGTAAATGCACTCAAGTATTTAGTTGCTTTTTGGTTAGGTTGTACTTTGAACTGCCCTAAATTATGCCATAACTTAATTTTGAATAAACATTTATAGGTTTAAAGAAGTAGAGTAGAAACTGCATCCCTACTCTTTTTCTTTGGCCATCCACTGTCCATTCTTAGTGGCAGCCATTGAATAATATCAGTTTCTATGTATGTCCTTAAAGAGAGAATTTTTTTTGAATGCACAACATTGTCAAATATTTCTACCTCCTTTTGTAAAGACAAATTTTGGAATACCAACAACACTACACACTATACTGAGGGTAGTCCTCTATCAGTTCACCATGTATATTGTTAGAAGACAGTGACACTTCCTCCAACCTAAGAAGACCCTTTAAAACGGAAAGATAAAGCAAGCCTCTCCATACCATTTATATACAGTGTTAATCGGGGTTACTTACTGACAGGGGTCATCGGGCTGGTGCGTGGACTGATGGACCAACAGACTGACGATCCAGAGCACGAAACAACTATTTTCTGCAGCTATCCTCCGCCGATTCCACCCCCTTCAGCTTTTATGGAGCGAGGGGCATGGTGATGAGGTCACAAGGTAGTTATCTAAAATGGCTCTGTCTGTGTGCCAGAAGATCTCTACTAGTTATCTTAATTGGGGCCTTCTGTGCACCCGTCATTTGTACTAGTTACCTAAAGTGGCGTCTTATGTGCACCACGTTAGGGAAGACCAGAAAAAACCTCCCACATTTCGGTCATGACAAACATTAACCTGAATGGGGCCTGGAACATGCAGCTACCAGGGAGGTCATTACAAGGTCATGAACAAGTTGGAGGGCGAAAGATGGTGTCAGTGTTGTCAGCGCTCCTACGTATATGCTCAGTTTTATGAGTCACTTTCTTATGAAGTATTAGAAGTTCTTTATAAATGATTGAAGCTAGAGCTTTATCCTTGTTAGCAGTTTTAAATATATATTTCCTCTTTTTGTGACTGTGTATACGAAATTTTTGTCAGTAATATTTAAACACATTTTATTGAAGTGTAACTATTGTACAATAAACTGCACATGTATATGATTTAATATGTCTTGCATATGTACACTCATGAAAATATAACCAAAATCGGTATAATGAGCACATCCGTCACCCTCAATAGTTTCCTCATGCCTTTTGGTCTTCTTGTATTCATCACAAATATGGAGAGATTTTTTGATGCTGTTTAATTTATCAATACCTTTTTCCCCCCTCATTGCTAAGTAGTGAATAGGTATACAACAATTTGTCCATTTGTTTAATGATGAACATTCAGTTTATTTTATTCTATTTATTTCATTTTATATAGTTGTAAACAGTTTTGCTTTTTAAAATTTAAAATTGATAGTTGCTTTTTTTTTCTTTTTTGAGAGTTGAAAGAAGCTGTTTTCCAGTGTTCTTAATTATTCTAGGCAACTAATGAAATGTCCCAAATGTTGTCTTAGCCTTATTTAGAGAATAAGGGTTAAAGTAAAACTATGTTCCCCTGGAAGAGAATTGGAGTGAAATAGAGTCTTATTTTTTAAATAAATACAGTTATCATATATTTATGTTTCTTGCTAAGCTATAAAAATTTCAGACTTGTGACTATCTTTTGGATTTCAGAATGGAATCATATTTCATATATTTGTTTTGATCTTACTTTGGTCTTTAGCAATCTATAGAAATTTCTTATCAATATGGAGGAAAGAGCAGAACAGTTCATCTTTGGGATTAATTTAATATTCAGTGTTCCAGTGAAACCAGTAGGGTGAGTTTTGGGATAAATTTAGTAAGCAGGCACTAGCCACAAACTTAAGACCAATATAAAATTTAACACTAGGAGTTAATAGCTTAACAAATTAAATGGAAGACAGAATGTACATATATACAAATGATGTCACTATGTTACCTTTAAAACATAATTTCCTTGAAATAAATGGAGGCATAGTCTCAGAATGGATATGAGATACTTTTAACAAATCTAGAAGAACTGGACTACTGGATCTGATTTTATAGTCATGGCAATGGACATAGGTTACTGCTCCCCCATTGAACTTTAAAGGACACATTCTAGCTTTAAGGTTAACGGTAAAGTTGTTAACAGTCATAGCCACACTACTTTTACATCCTTTAAAATAATTTCAAGCAGCAGGCTGCTGTAATTGTTCTGAACCAAAGCCAACTCTAAAAGTCAACCAGAAGAGATGGAGTTTTTTAAAAGGTGAGGCAACATGACCATACCCTTCATGCTTTATTACCTACAATGACATGACCACCGCAGTTGGGAAAAAATAGCTCCTGAACTACCTCCAAATCTCTTCAAAACATAGATTCACTTAAGACTTTAAAATAAATTCATATTATTTCAGTATGGCCTCATCCTTTGTCTGAAGCACAAACATTTCATTAGAATTATCTCAAAAATTGAGTTGGGATCTTTGTTTCCATTATCATTTACTTTTGTTCATGTATTTTTCTGATTGCATGTGATTATCATAAGGAGAAGGTCAGTCATGTTATTCAGGGTAGTAAGAACAGTGTGTGCACAATTCAACCTTAGGCGGCCTCTGCATATTTGGAAAATTCTGACTGCCTTTGTTACATTTTCATTTTCTGATCACAAAAAAATAAAATTTGGCAGAGTTCTGCTGGCGTCTATGTGTGTGTGTGTGTGTGTGTGTGTGTGTGTGTGTGTGTTTCCATACATTCTTTTGACAGTACTTCTTTTTCTCTAAAAGCATTACATTCAATAATTTATTTCTATGAAATAACCCTGGTAAAATTTCCTACAAACTATCAAAGAGATTTTCCTTTTGAATGTGCACTCTGATCAAAATTAATTACTCAACTCTAATGGTGAGCAGTAATTAAGAAAGCAAACTTGGCTGAATGCACAATGTTAGCAAAGGAGCATTTAAGTACTGAAATTTATATATTTGATTATACCAGTTAATCATGTATTAGGTGCTACTCTGCCAAAAAACTTCCTGTAATTTTTTTTTTACCCATTGGCAAGGTACAGAATGTCTTGGGGTTTAGGATTTCTTACAATTCTAATTGCCACCACTAATTCTCCCTTGAGGCTACAGAAAGAAAGGAAAGAGACTAAAAATTTACATTACTCCAAATCACAGATAATCTTTAAGATATGTAAACTATATATGTCAACATAAATACTGAGTAATTCATTATTAATTATATTCTAGTAAATAATAATTTCATTCAATGTCTACATTCATTTTTTATAACTACTGCATTTTTTTTGGAATGGATTTCCATTTAATTGGGCAAATGATGTTAGAGGTTTTTTATTAATCACCAATTTAGTAACCAAGAAAATATTATTATTACTTATTTCAAAAATGTAACAAGATAATCATTTCATATATTCAGTCACATATTTTCATTTTGGGTATAAAACTATTTCCTAGAGGAGGGAGGAATGATTAATGTGATTTTTTAAAACTCCAATAATGATTACAACTTAAGTCTGTTCTTTAAACAAATTACTATAATAAATATAAGTGGAATGTTGTTCATTGTTATAATATCGGATTCATTATGAAATATATATATTATTTTTTCTATCCTTAAAAATCAAACAACACTGTAGAGCACTGTGTACCTTGTTTTTGTTATATTACTATAGTTACTTTTCCTCATCCATTCCTACCCTAATATGAGCATCTGAAACAGTCTAATAAGAGACATTGACTATTTAGTGAATACACAAGAAGCCATTAAGGGATAATAGAATTGACTAAAATTTCACAAGGTAGCAGAGGTAACTAGACAGAGAATCAAATTGAATGAATGAGAAATATATATATATATATGTATATATAATTGTTTTTGTTACAATAGCTTGCTTACAAATCATGACTATATAGTATGTCACAAAGAGCTTAAAATATAATTTTTATTATTCTTGAATTTCTAAATGCACACACACAAACACTCACATACAAACCACACTAAGTATAAGACAAGTTGAAGAATATATTAACAACACAACCACGAAGTAGTCATAATTTCACAACAGAAGGAAACAATGAATAAAAATAAGCAATATCTAAAAACAAAATTATTAAATAGAAGATTTCAAAAGAGGGATGGGGTAAATAAAATGTAATCAATATGATATAAAACAGCCAAGAGAATAAATAAAGGAGAACAAAGAAAATAGAACAAAAATTAAGCTGGCAGATTTAATCCCGTTGTAATATCATTAAAGTAATAAAAGTTGATTATATTCCTTTAAAAGACAGAAATTCCCAGAATGGCTAAAGCAAAAAAGCTTTGTGCTACATATTAGATACTTAAAAAAAATATATGAATGAAATAAGTCAACAGAAAGTAGTTAAAAAGGAACATATACAAAGCAAATACTAATCATTAAAACCTGGCATAACAATTGTTATATGAGACCAAAACTGATGAGGATATACAGTTTTGAAAAAGAAAATGAACCATTGTGATTTATGTTTTACATGTATATATACATAACAAATGTAGGATAAACATCACTTCCAAACACATTTACAAAAAATTATCTATGAAATCATTAAACATGTGTAAGCAAATACAAAATAATTATGAAAAAGATGAAACAAGACAATACAATTAAAAATAATTAATAAATAGGTACTTTTAAAAAATCTCCAACATGTGAAAATTAAAAAAAAAACTGATTTAAAATAGTTGATCAGTAGAATATGTGACAGAATTGCTATTACAAAATATTTAAAATTGCATTAATGGAAGCAAATAAACAAAATATCAAAACTTGTCAGATGGAAAACAATGTATATAAATACTAATGTCTTGCTTTAAATGCATTCATATGGGCCAAAAGAAGGTTGAAAAGTGATGGCCTAGATATTCAAGCTGCTAATAAATAAAACTTCAGAATAAAGTCAAAACAAAATGAAAGTAATAAATATTACACATCAAGAAAGAAATTTATACTGTAGGAAACAAAGAAATGGTGGATTCACTAAAGAAGAGGAAAGAAGGAAAAGGACGAAGAAGAAGTTGTGGGAAGGGTAAGAGGGAGGAGAGAAAGAGGAAGAAGACAAAGATGAAGAAGAAGAAGAAGAGTAACAACAATAACTGACAAAATAAACATCTCTGGAAAATTTAATCAAGGAAAAAGAGGAAGTAGAAGTAACTACATAGGGCATGGTATAATTACTTAACAACACACATAGGGCAAAGAATTTAAAAATCGATAAAGACTATTATAGGAATCTTTATATCCAATATATTCGAAAGCAAATGGACAATTTTCTAGAAAATCCTAAATACTTGACAAGCATTTAAAAAAATTTTTATAACTGAGTATACTTAACAGCATTAAATAAGCACTTATTAAAACCACTTACACACACACACACCCGTATGCACACACTCTCCTATGAAGTTATGCTCACTACTTTAATAACAGAACAAAGAGAAAATTCCTGTATTATATTAATTATTCTAGGAAAGGAGAGAGAAATAGATTTTTTTTTTAGATTTTATTTATTTATTTCACAGAGGGAGAGAGATCACAAGGAGGCAGAGAGGCAGGCAGAGAGAGGGGGGGAAGCAGGCTCCCCGCTGAGCAGGAAGCCCGATGCGGGGCTCAATCCCAGGACCCTGAGATCATGACCTGAGCCGAAAGCAGAGGCTTTAACCCACTGAGCCACCCAGGCGCCCCGAGAAATAGATTTTAAAATATTGATAGCAAATCTGATTTAGGATATCCTATTCTCACAAACATAAATTAAGAAAAATTAAATGAATGTTAAAGAAAAAATATTCTGACACTTGTTAAAATGGTGAGAAGACATTATTCAGGACTTTTGAGAAATATGAGAAGCCTATTACAGTAGGGGAGAGAGATGAGGCTCTGTTCTGACTCACCTCTGACCATAACAAGAACAAGTGAGGGTTTATAGCCAAGAAGCATATCAGGAGAGTTTGGGGATAAGGACTGGGCAGGGTTTGGTGAGCAGAAAATTACTAAGAGGAGAAATGGAAACATCGGAGGAAGGAGGAATTATTGCTAGACTGACCAAACAGGATTCTTGCTGAGGGCAGACCAGCATGATCAATATCAAGGGTGGGGAGTGAGGAATTTAATTAGATATTGAGAGTGATCATCTATCAAGGTTAGGAGGACTCTCTCCAAACTGACTTAGCAGAATTCTTGCTAAAACTGGACTTTAAAATGATGTTACAATGAAGCCTAAGAGGCCTAGCTGAGAAAAGGGCTCAGAAGAGCCTGGGCTGAAATTTGGTCAAAAAGGGAGTCTTTATCAGTAGTCATTATCTAGAAATATAAATACTCTTGGAGACAGAATTTGAGTAAGAATCAACATCCGTTCTTAACAATTTTTTTAAAAGATTTTATTTATTCATTTGACAGAGAGAGAGCACAAGTAGGCAGAGCAGCAGGCAGAGGGAGAAGGAGAAGCAGGTTCCCTGCCAAGCAAAGAACCCTATGTGGGGCTCAATCCCAGGACCCTGGGATCATGACCTGAGCAGAAGGCAGCTGCTTAACTGACTGAGCCACCCAGTAGCCCTGGTTCTTAACAATTAAAAAAAAAAGTTTATTAACCTTATTAACATTATGAAAACATAACAGAAAGTGAAATGATAAAAACTTAAATGGCTTCTTTATTTAAAGCTAAAATTGTGTCAAGGACCTTTATTAACATTCTTTCCTTGGGACAGTCTACTGACATGCTAACAAGTTGAGTAAATGGAAATGGATCAAATAAGAGAAGACTTCAAATAAAAATAAGCAGTCTTTTGTAATTCATAAAGGAGGTAATTACCTGAACAGAAAACTTTTAAAAATATCTATAAATTTATCGAATAAGATTGTTGAGCAAGTTTCCTAATACTAGATTAATGTATCGCAGGCAGCATGAAAAGAACGTGGTTTATCTTCTCCACACTATTGTTTAAGATCACCTAGATAAGCTGCATATGAACTGATACATTTTTAAAATAATTATTTGCTTAAATGTAAATATAAAGAAAAAATAGAAAAATTTTATATATACTCTTTCTCCATATCCTTAAAATAATTAAAAATATATACTTTTGAGAACTATGTAATTTATAAAATTATAATTATGAGAACTGCTGTCTTTCAATGTTGGGGAAATAATTTTGTTTTATAATAAAAAGTCTATCAGTGAATCTATAGTAACAAATTGTTCTCATGTAAATTGATATAAATATGAATGTTGATTAAAAGTAAACTCTGCACCAATAAAATGTTGATATTGTCTTTAACATAACCCTTAACATAATCAGAACCACCATTCCCTTAATGTACATTCAAAGCACAAGTCCCCAAATTTAAATAAATTGAGTTCAGTTTGCTTAATGTGCCCTAAGTGTGATGTAAGTCATTAACAGATTGAGATCAAACATGAAATTATGTGCTTGACAGCAAATCTCTGCTGGCAAGAACAAAGTTTAGGAGCTTAAACATGTGTGGTATTGAAAAGATAAGAGTTTTTCCCTGCAGATACATCTTTCAGGATGAATAAAAATATTTGAATAATTCACTAGAAATATATTGCTATAGCTTTAAGCAAACAGTCCAAAACTGCCTACATTTAAATATGCCAAAAGCTGCCAGGTAGCATAAATCATTATTTAAATATTATAAATATAGAAGACATGCACTCTGCACTTGTGGTGTGCACACATGAATGCCCACTCACATACAAAAGTATTTAAATATACATATATGTACACAAGTGTGTGTGTCTATGTGTATGTATAAGTGAAATTTAAGTGGAAGGACTTAATGTAAGTAAGTATACATTAACTCCTTCTATACTTCCTTCTCCGAGGAAATTTTTCTGAGTTTTTCAGGGAGGGAAATGATAGGTACATTCTCAAAGACTCAACAATCTTTTACCTATTATGGTAAGACTCACCCTGATGCTACTCTGCTTCAAATAGTTGAACCTGGTGCCTGATTGGCCCTATCAAGACATATATACCCTGTTTTGGCAAAATGATGTAATCAACAGTAAATTTTTAAAAAGAAAGAAATTAAGATGGTCAAGACTAGCTGAAGAAAAGAGAAATAAACCTCCACAGAATGACTGGCAGATCAAAGACAAAAAACAAAACAAAACAAAACAAAACAAAACAAAAACCCAAACACAGAATAGCCACCAGCAAGACTTTATTTAATATTCTCTTCTTAAATTTTTAACTTTCCTGTAGAGAGGAAGCGAAGCTCCTATGCCCCAACTTCTAGGAATTGGGCACCTGAGTAGATTCTCCTCAGCATTAGAAGATTCGAGGGAGGGGTGCCTGGGTGGTGCGGTCCGTGAAGGTCTGACTCGGTTTCTGCTCAGGTCGTGATCTCGGGTTGTGAGATCAAGCTCCGCACTCAGTGCAGAGGCTGCCTAAGACTCTCTCTTCCTATGCCCCTCCCCTCTCCTCTACCTCTCTCTCAAATAAATAAATTAATTAAAAATAAAAAAAAGAAGATGCAAGGATTTTGTCAAGTGTTAAATTAAATGAATCTATACTAATAGATACTTACAGCCATGCTTTTAAACACGTATGTGTACATCTATAATGATCAGCTACTAGGTTAGGCAGTAGAAATACAAGAATAAAAAAATCAAAATGAGCTCCAGAATCTTGTGAAGCTTATGTAAAGATTTTTTAAAAAGCCATTATAAAAGGATAAAACCTTGAATATATTTGAGGACTGCAGAGAAGGCCAGTGTGACTAGAACCTTAAAAACAAACACTTCAACTAATTTGTGTGACTTCAGCATAAATGTGTTTAAATTTCACTACACAACCTTTTCTTTTTGTAGTAAGGAAAGTGGACAGCTGTGGGAAGAGTGAGCATCAGATAAAGGTCATAATAAACGTAAAAAAGTGTTGCACAGATATGATCATGTATCGCAAACAGAAATACAAAGATGAGTGGCTGACACTATTTGAATGTTTCTTCAACTCTTTCATGTATTTTAACTCAGTATAAAATATGCCATTACATAGTACTGTGGACAAGGATAAAAAATAAATATCAGTTTATTTTATGTAAGATTTTGTACGTAAGAACACAGAGAATTGTATGAAAAGATGCACAGCACATAGATGAGTTACAACAGCAATCAGTAATTAGGGGGAGTAGAACATGGCACTATCATTTTCCATTACACACTCTCCTTATTTATGCCTTGTTAAGTAAATAATAAGTTGACATTAAAAATAATTTTCATAAATCTATGTATTTCAACTCACCATTACAGGTACTACTATGTGCAAACAATATCCATTTGTTGAGGTCCTAATCCCCAATGCAGTGGTGTTTGGAGGCGGAGCCTTTAGGAAGGAGTTGGGTTTGGATGAAATCATAGGGGTGGATCCCCCATAATGGGGTTTGTGTCCATATAAGAGGATGAAGAGACCAGAGTTCTCTGTGAGTCAAATAAGGGTAAGTGAGAAGGTGCTGGTCTATAACCCGGGAAGTAGGATTTGTCACCAGACCTCCACCACGCTGGTACTCTCATTTCCAGCTAGGTTTTGGTATTTTGTTATAGTGGCCCAAGCCAACTAAGATATGTGCCGAAGACAGAATTTTAAATACATGTTTTTGGACTTGTGATTTGAATAGAGGAAAACTAGGCAGAAAACAGAAAAGAGACTTCATGTGTAATTTAAATGATCCAAATGCATACTTTTAATTAAAGTTGATGTATTAGAGGAACAATTTTAAAGAATAGCAAACTAATATTTGCTCTTTATTAGAATCTAAATATTACAAAAATTAGTGCTTCAAAGTTTATCACAAAGTGCATTGTCATTGAATTTATCTGGAATTTTAGTTCAAGGTCTAAGAGGTGTCTACTGAGTATTAATTTTAAATAACAAAAACATAGAAATATGTTTAATATATCAGAGTATTTCCTGTTTTTCTGTTACTCTGCTGTCTACAGTAAAATTAAAACTTATATTCAGAACCAGGACACTATTCTCTTATCCTTTCTCACTTAGGCTCCCATAATAACACCCATCTTCTTGCTTTCTTTTCTTAGCCCTTCTTTCTCTAGGTCATTTTCTACACTATGGAAAAAGATTATTCGTAAACACTCATCTGATAAAAATGCTTCCCTGCACAAGATTCTCAAATAGCTTACTATTAGCTATAAGGCAAAATGTACCCTTCCTTGAGCAGGCTATAAAGTCAATGACAGACTTTTAACTATTTATCTTTTATCTCTTCTGTTTAACTTTTGGAAAATATAAATAATATATATACACATATATTTATATGCATATATCTATTTATGTACTTATATTCATATATATATCATCCCTGCATTGCGGCCATGTAAAATATTTCAAAAGTCCCCCTGAATTTTCATGTTCTTCTCCTTTTCATAGGTTTTCCTGGATTTTTTTTAATCTTCCTTTCCACTCTAATTTGACTGATATATTACCTAAATATATCAAAGGAGCAGAGAGCCCGACGCGGGCCTCGATCCCAGGACCCTGAGATCATGACCTGGGCCGAAAGCAGAGGCTTTAACCCACTGAGCCACCCAGGCGCCCGGTAAAATGTATTTCTTTTGCCCCTTGGACAACTATACAACATCTCTTAGAATATGCTACTGTAATTATTCATTTGATTGTAATTCCAACATACAATGAAATTCTGAAAGAAAACATTAGTCATATTTGAAATATTGATTTTAACAATGAGCTTAATAACTACAGATAGATTTCATATTTTAATACTAATTAAAGAAGTCAAATTTAAAGACCTAAGTGAAGGAAAATATTTCGTTTCACTTAAAAGAAGTAAAACAAAATATCTCAAATAAGTAATTTTAAAACATAAATCTGTAAAGCAAGCCTCTTTTTTTTTTANTTCTGAAAGAAAACATTAGTCATATTTGAAATATTGATTTTAACAATGAGCTTAATAACTACAGATAGATTTCATATTTTAATACTAACTAAAGGAGTCAAATTTAAAGACCTAAATGAAGGAAAATATTTTGTTTCACTTAAAAGAAGTAAAACAAAATATTTCAAATAAGTAATTTTAAAACATAAATCTGTAAAGCAAGCCTCTTTTTTGTTTTTTTAATTGTAATTATTTGTACCAAGTAATTCCCAAACATTAAGTGAAGAAATACAGAAATTTAATAGAACCAGTTTGGCCATTCATAAGATGTTTTTCAAAATGCTTTCAAAATTAAGTCAAGTAGCACCTCAAGTGATTTGACTGCTAATCCATTTTCCCCTATATACTGCAAGAAAAAATTGCTGTGTTTGATTTATTAAATTTTTTATTCATTTAAGTGAAAGGTAAGTAGTTATCAGTGGTTTCTCTTGATGATGCCATGCAAATAATATCCTCTTACATTTCCAGCAGAATATGGATGATTTCTAGCAATTTGGATTTTATTACCACATTTTTGTATGTAAGGGAATCACTTATTCTATAGAACAGAGGACAATGATGCTTTGAGAGGTGTGGGTAAATTTTAGTAATGTTTTGGTAATAGTTTAGAATACAAAAGTAAATATGCTTACATACAACAATTTAAAGGAAATGAGACTGAAAAAAGCCATACAAATCCATCATATTTAAATACAAATACATGAACCGCCAAGGGGAAAAAATGCCATCTGATATAATACAGTAAAGGAGTTTTTATTTTAAATAGTGAACTCTAAATAAACTGACTGATTACAACTTAATGGTTGACTTCAGGTAGACTTCAGACTAGAATTAATAACACAATTACCAGGTGATTAATAAAGTAACTAAATTAGAATGATTCCCATTAGTCAGTGGCCTGAATCTTAGTCTGTTGCCTTGTAATAACTAGTTAGGAACTAAAGATTACTTAAGAGTAAAAATAAATATTTTTACTTCACATCATCTACTGTGATTTGAAAATATGATTTGGGTAAAATTCAGGTACTAATAGGATTTGTTGAATAATTCTTAGGTCACTCATGCACTCCAGGGAAGCAACACTGTGTTTAAGCAGGTAATTTTTTTTTTTTCACCTTTACCTGCACATCAGAGAGTTGACATTTGAAGGTGAGAGAAAGAAAGCAACTTTATAAGGTAGGGCTTTTGGGAAATAGAGCAGAGTCTTCCAGGCAAAACTGATTAGAAAACATTCTTTTTACCTATAAATCCATGGGGGCCTATGAAATACTTTACTCCACAGTTACAGAAATAACATCTTGTTCTTCATAAGCAAGGGCATTTGAGTTTTCTCCTTCTAAGAAAACTAATAGAGGCTTGACTCTAAAAAGTTCTGCTTTACACAGATTTTTTTTATAGCTGTTATGAACATGTGCAACAATGACAGTTTAAGTACAATACTTAAGTTAGGGCAGTTGGGGATGATTTGCTTTGTACTTTAAGGACTGGACTTTAAATTTCCATTAGAGGAGGCAACAACTTGTTCTACTCAGCATACAAACTTTCTTAGTCCAAAGAATCATCAAACTGGCTTAAAGCAAGGGAATCCTAAAGTCAGACACAAAATCAGAAAATATCATATAAACAAAGAACCAGAGGAAGACAAGAACTGGTATCCAGTAACAGGCATAACAAAGTCCCATGATTTGGCAATAAAAAGCTTACTAATAGTGATCTTAGGAGGGGATAGGAGTCAATTACGTCAATTATATTTTAGTCATATAATATATTATTTTTATTTTGCTATAAGCCTGTGTATTTATATGAAAATATTATTGTTTGCAAACAAACAGGAGAAAAATATAAGACTACAGTGTGTAATATATTTTGTGTTCTTCCCAAGTTACAACTGATAAACAAGCATCGGTAAAGAAAGATATTGGAACCAAGTAGATTAAACATTTTTAATTTTGATTCCTTTGTCCAGAGAGAATAGTTTAGAGATGCATAATGTTTTATTAAATAGTACCAGAACAGTGATTATCCATATTTTCTTTTGCTTGCCTTTATGCAAGTCATGGCTCACCTTTGCTATAAATACAAAGACTAATTGGAATCGGCATTAGCCCCCCGTGTCCATACAGTTATATAGGAGACATAAGACAGGCAACTAAAAAATAGCATAGAATTTAATTAGTGAATAAGAGATTACAAATATTTTATGAGTCAATTTATCCTAGGAAAGACAACCAGAAATATTTAATAGGATGAAATGGCATTTGAATTAAGCTTTGAATTAAGTCTAGGATTTCAAGTATTTGAAATGAAGAAGGGGCAAATAAAACCAGAGTGGAACACAGAGAACTGGAGATATTTCTATAAAAATAACTTACAGACAGGAGAGGCCTCTCATTTTATACCCACACGTGGCCCACATTCAATAAGCAAGCAGAAATTAGTGACAGTACAGCATAACGTATATGATCACACTTCAAGTAAAGAAAACATATTTGAGCAATGGCCTGAAGAATTCATAACTGATGCAGAGAATATAGTGCAGACTTGTTCAAGTGACACTTGGTTGAGTTGAAACAGGGGAGTGGAAAAGAACACGAAGAGACAGATGCAAAAAATGGAGAGGAGGGCATAATTCAAAATATTTGGCCACCTACTGAAAGTGGGTCAAAGAAGGGAACTTGAATCTAAAGATGGGAGAAAGATGGGGCACCTGGGTGGCTCAGTCATTAAGTGTCTGCCTTTGGCTCAGGCCATGATCCCAGGACCCTGGAATCGAGGCCCACATCAGGCTCCCTGCTCAGCGGGAAGCCTGCTTCTCCCTCTTCCACTCCCCTTACTTGTGCTCCCTCTCTCACTATCTCTTTCTCTGTCAGATAAATAAAAGCTTTAAGATTTTATTCTCTAAAATTCTCTAAATTCTCTAAAATTTTATTCTCTAAAATTCTTTAAAAATATATTTATAGATGGGAGAAAGATGACTGAATTTTGGGGTAAGTTGCCTGGGCACTAACATAGCAAAACAAGTCATGTTTGGGGTGTAGGGTGATGGATTTTATGGTTAGAATATATTTGGCTCTTATTTGTGGCTGGGTGCCCAGCATCTACTAGAATATACTTAAAAATAAATGGAATGTAAAGTAATATCTTGTTGCAAAATAATATAACTCTGAAGTCATTAGTACTATTATAGTTATTTTTAATTATTTCAAACATTTTGATTTATTTTTCATTATATACTCCCATTATACATAATAAATAACATATAGCATTTGGAATTGACATATTAATATCTCCTCCCCTCTTCCTGCATACCATCCCTAGTAGTAAAATAAAAATTAACTAAGAAATAGTGAAATAACAACTCTCTCTAAGTAAATAATATAATAATTGTTTTCTGGAGCTCATCTGATAAGCAAGCAAAACCAATGCTTTTGTTGTAAGATTCTAGCAGATTAGTATCTGGCACATGGAAGGCACACAATAGATGTTTAGCTCTTATCTGGCTTACAAAACAAAATGTGGTTTTGCAGATAATCAAATCTATCTTAATTTACATAGAATTTGGTTTCTGCAATATTTCAATTAACTTTCTATCCAATGCCCATAAATATATAAGTATTTAAAATATAATTTCACTTTACTAATATAGCATAGCTTTAGTTAATAACCACCAGTGGCTGTATACAGAAAATAATATTTACTTTTCATGAAGTAAGCAATTATTTCAGTGCAAGAATTTTTTTGACTTAGATATTCTGTTAATATTCTGAATTACATAACTACCACCAAAGTTAATGCTCTCATTTTATAAATATATATAATATAAAAAAGAATTCACGTCACAGTGATATTAGACTTTTTTGTTCCCTGTCATTTGAAACAATAAAATTCCTGGGTCTTCTAGAGAAATAGATTAGGAAATTATAGACTAGGAAATTATCTAGACCATCTACCTCAAGTACTCAAATGCAAATTGATAGCACTTACTCTTCAGTTGGTAAATTATATAATGAAGTATTAACACAATAAAAGCAGTGTGATTATTTCACAGAATCAAATCTGAATGATATTCCTAAATCTTATTATATTTTTTGTACATTGCATATAAGGCACAAAGTAGAAAACCATATCAAGGTAAACAAAATTTTCATGTTATCTAGCTAATGAGTATTAATCTAATATTAAGTAT
Organism: Ailurus styani; assembly: GCA_002007465.1. NCBI lineage: Eukaryota > Metazoa > Chordata > Mammalia > Carnivora > Ailuridae > Ailurus > Ailurus styani. Next base: position 2,246,544 of record LNAC01000103.1, on the reverse strand, counting down.
AAAGCAAAACAGAAGAAGTTATAATGAAAAATATCAGCAGAAATATAAAGATATGCTTTCCTCGGTGACAATGGGCAAATATGCCCTTACCATGCAGACGATTATTTATGTAGAATATAATATAAATTATAAGTCTGTAATTTGACAAATTAATAAGATCTAAAATGTAATTAGAAATAACATACAATGGAGCATAAACAGTGAATCTTGGAACACTGAAAAAAGTAAAATTAAAATATTAAAAAAAGAAAAAAGAAAATTCTTTTTTTAAAAAAATATTTTTTTTTATTTATTTGATAGAGAGATGGAGATCACAGGGAGGCAGAGAGGCAGGCAGAGGTAGAGGGGAAAGGAGGCTCCCTACTGAGCAGAAAGCCCAGTGCCCGGCTCGATCCCAGGACTCTGAGATCATGACCTGAGCCGAAGGCAGAGGCGTAACCCACTGAGCCACCCAGGCACCCCAGAAAAAAGAAAAGTCTTAAAAAAAACTTTTTTAAAATAAAACAGCCTCTAAGGACCTCTCTGAAAACTATTTTTTGCCTCTATGTGAGACCTAAAATAGATTTCGTTTTTCTGATCAACGATTTTTTTTAGTATGAAATATACATAACTGGAAATGATTACTTCATTTTCTTTCCCCCATCAGGAAACTGAGAGCTAAATCTGTGGTCGCTCTCTTCCTAAATTTTTTTTTCTGTTCCTAAATTTTTGATAAAAATAACACTTTTCTTTATAATAAAAAAGAGTAAAGTGTCGGAAAAAAAGAAATAACATACAATGAAAGGATAAAAAGTTAAGAGATTGATTTTTTTAAGTGAAGGTTTTATTTTAAAAGCATTTGAATAAGGTAAGATTTGAGCCGTTTTGAAAAATATGTGTATTTATATAAAAAACATACTGTAAGTGGAGGAATCAGGAGAAAGAGTTCAAAAAGCGTTTTGGGAACTGATCTTGTCTAGAACAGCTGTTTCTCAAATTATGAGATTGTCAAAATCACTTGGGATAATGTTTAGAATGACAGACTCTCTGGTGCTAAACCAGATCTACTGAGTAACAATTTCCAGTGTTGGGTAGAAGGGAATCAAGTGGATCTTAGTTGGGTTGGTTGACTCTAAGCAAAGAGTAAGAACATTTTGTTTCGTTTTTAATTTCACAAGTAAACTGCAAACTGGGTAAGAAAATTGTAAAAGTTTTATTTCACAAAGATAGTTCTGACTAAAATGTGTACGATTGATAGAGAAGTGGGTGGGATACAAATAACCAATTATAAGGCTATTACAATTGTGCAGTTGAACAACACTGAATAACTTATACTTAACAGGAAATCTTAACAGGAAGGAAAAACTGGCAAATAGGGTTATCTTAAAATAGCAAAGAGGATGCCTAATTAGGTCAGAAGGAGGAGGGGAAAAAATCAAATATGACTTCTGGGTAAAACGTTAATTCCATTCTGTTGGGAAAGGCAATCTCATGAGCACAGTCTTTCAGCCTCCACTGGCCATATAATAATGGGTCTCAGGGCTCGAACTCATACTTGCAAGAAATGAGGAGCTCAAACACCCTGTGCCAAGCTTGTTGCCTTGTATGGGAATATCTTTCCCTTTCCTAGGCTCAATGAGTGTTGTTTTGTTTCTGCTTAAAGTGTGTGCATCATATGGCATCTGGCCAATTCTGCTGCTGGTTCCTTATACTACTGCATGAGATGGTGCATTAGGTAAACTGCTTTGTCTTCAGCAGCCAGGAGAGACCCACTGGTCATAGAGGACCAGAACACGCAGGTGAAACCGATATTGCTGTGCCTCCTCTCTATGTAAGTGAAGTGTTACTCCGTCACGTGCTTGACTGTGGTGTGTCTTCCTTGAGTACTCTGATACTCTGATGCAATAGGTAGAAGAGTTTCCTTCCCTGGGATTGATGACTGGTACACAGTGCTCTACACCCTTGTGATTGTTAACTAGTACATGGTATTCTGCTCTTCATATTCTGTGACAGGGCAATGGGAAGAAATCGTATTTCAAGTTTCTAGTAATATAATAATGAGAAGTGATCTGAAAATTCTCATTGCAGAATGCCTGTGGAAATGCATGTGGAAATTCCATTTGGTCTTTAAAGAGAGTTATCGGAAGTTCAGTGAGGGAAGCACACTTAGCTAAAAGATACAGGAGGCAAAGGAGTACATAAAATAAAAATGATAGTTTCATAAAGAAAATAATGTGAGGATTATCTCTTTTCCAATTTATAAATCTGTCTCATAGGAAATATGGCCATCATGTATATGTTCTAAGGATGAAAATAGGCAATTAACAATTTAAAATGAAAAATTTAAATACAGATAGCAATAAATACTATGTAGGCTATGTAGAAAGGAAACAGGCTGAAGAAATAATAACTTCAGTTAGAATTATCAGTGGAAGATTTTCCTTGGCACAGTTATTTCAGTTGCAATATGTAGGTTGTGAGTGCTTATGAATCAGGTTTTTAGGCTAAACAAAAATTACAGTCACAAATGCCTACAGATAAAAGGTCTGGGTGTATCTGGAGAAGAGAATGTAGCCCTCTTATAATAAACAATGGGATTCTGATTATACTCACAATAAAACAAATTACCAGCAGTGGAAAACAGAAAACAGAAAAAGGGGCACCTGGGTGGTTCACTTGGTTAAGTGTCTGCCTTTGGCTCAGGTCAAGATCTCAAGGTCCTGGGATCAAGTCCCACATTGGGCTCCCTGCTCAGCGCTGAATCTTCTTCTCCCCTCCCTCTACCCTTCCCCCCTGCTTGTGCTCTCTCTCAAATAAATAAATCTTACAAAAACAAAACAAAACAAAACAAAAAAACAGAAGAAGGAATGACTCTCTGAGCCCTTCACTTTTAATGAAGCATCACTTTTGTTTTCAGATAATAGAATTATCAGACTATCTAATATAAAATAATACTTATTGGAAAAACTTATTGATAAAAACATGTGACATACAACTGTAGATGTCCTGTAGAGAGTCAGTTAGGTGAATTTGGATCTTAGAAAATGTGTGTGTGTGTGTGTGTGTGTGTGTGTGTGTGTGTGTGTTGTTTATCCAGATGTTTGTTAAACTTCCGGGTTCACATGTTACCTTGCTATTACAAAAACAGAAAGTGTAGGTAGAGCAGAGATCAGAATAATAAAGGTGGAATAAAAAAAGAGACAAATAATTGGTCAAATTAAGAGCCAATTGAGAAATAAATTAAACCAGGGGAGTCTAGTGTCAGGAAAGTCAAAACAAAAGTGTTCGAAGAATGGAACTTTGGATTAGCTTACGTAAAAGTTAATACTCATTAAGAATTTTGAAAAGATTTTTTACTCGAGGATAACAGAAGATTGACAAGATAATCAGGAGGTGATAGAGTGGAAGATAAAAAGTTTCAGAAAAGTTTCAAAAAAGTTTCTTTGGTCAGATTTTCTGGGAAAGGAAGCAGAAAAATTAGGTGATATCTGTGATGGGGGGATGGGACCAGGAGGGTGTTTTTATATATGGGAGATGAGAGGCATTTATATCTGAATATGAATTTATAGTAATTTAGAAGAGTTGTTACAAACAGGGTATCAAAGTGATACTTTAGGACTTAATCCTTGAGAAGATCAAACAGAACCTGATTCCCAGAGCACAAAAAGAACAGCTTGTACTTTGATAAAAACAGGAATAAAAAGGACTTATTCATCCATTTAGAGAACTGAAAGAAAATGAGAACACACGGAGCTATACAGTAGTAAATTCTGGCATGGTGCCCTGATTCACAAGGGAAGTAATATGGAACTTCTGGGGAGTGTTAAATGCACATTTGAGGTTTGAGGTCATAATTTTATGGTAATGTAAATTAATCTTGGGTAATTTTCATCCAGAAATATTGAATATTTAGGTGAAAACATGAATTAGTTTTGTTTTGGTCTGTTGGTAGTTGTCTTTTTATCATCATGAACTGTAATGTTCGGGGATTTTTTTCCTCAGGTGTATATGATAGAAATAAGATTGAGCAGTTCTTTTGTGGTGCAACTGGTTAAGCACTGGACTCCTGTTTTTGGCTTAGGTCATGATCTCAGGGTCGTGAGATTGAGCCCCACATTGGGGTCCACGCTGAGTGAGGAGTCTGATTCTCTCTCCTTCTCCCTCTGTCTTTCCCACTCATGCTCTCTTTCTCTCTCTAATAAATATATAAATCTTTAAAAACAAAAACAAAAAGAAGAAATAAGATAGGGGGTGTACTTTTTACAGTGATTATAGAGTAGTGTTATTGCCAAACTATGTAATCTAATTTGGAGAAAAAAGAAACTGAGAAGTAGAAAAAGTTTAAGTGTGCTGGCATCAGTGAATTGGACATAACATGTAGTTAAAGAATGTTTTAGGACAAATGAGCAGGAAAAACATGAAGTAGTAGGGAGAAAAGAACGGAGTGGTTGAAATCAGCTTATCATATATAATTCAGTAACTAAAAATAAAATGTCCAGGTTATGACTGTTGAAGTGTTGTAATGAAGGAGAATGGAGGAACAAGTCTTTTTTGTGTGTGATTTGGGTAAATAATCTGACAGATATTTGATATTAATGGATCTTCTGAAATCATTGTAACAGACATCATGGTAAAAGACATCAGAAGAGAACGTGATAAAAGATATTAATTCAGGTGGTAAGGAGTTTAGTAAGTTAAGAGATATGATTGAGAAAGCAGTAACTGAAAACAGAGATGAATGGTATTAGCATAGACAAACAGGGTCCTCTTTTAATGGGTCTCAAACTTGTAAACTAGAAGGATGTATAGTGTTTGGATGCAGCAAAAGACAGCAGGATGGTCCCACTCCTTAAACCTGAGCTATGAGAAACCAATGAGATAAAATATTCTCTGCTTGAGACAACTATATGTGGTATGGACAACAGGGTTCAAGATAAGGCAAAGGTTAAAGGATCATTAAGGAAATGTTTGAAGATATGAGGAATCTTGTAAATAATAAAAACGGCATTCTACAGGAGGGTGTTTTGGTTGGATTAAGAATTCCACAGTAATGTTGGCATGAAAATCTCAGTCATATAGGTGGTATGGGAGTACTGGGTTTTTATTTGTTTTTGTTTTTAAATATTTCATTTATTTATTTATTTGAGAGAAAGAGAGTGTGAATGGGGGAGAAACAGGAGGAGAGGGACAAGCAGACTCCACGCTAAGCATGGAGCCCAATGTGGGCTCCATCCCATGACCCTGAGATCACAACTTCAGCCAAAATCAAGTCAGACAGTTAACCAACTGAGCCACCCAGGCACCCCGATTTGTTTATGTTTTTAAGTGTACAGTGCAGTATAGTTAACACTACTGTACTGACACTTAATATTGTACAATGTTGTATAGCAGATGTCTAGAATTTATTCATCTTGCATATCTGAAACTTTATGTCCATTGTGTTTGTCTATGTATAATATGTATAATTTTTAGCATGTTTGGACAAATTATTAACCTCTTTCACTCTGACAAGTAGTGTGATAGATCTGGAAAAATCTGAAGTTCAAAGTTCTACAAACTTAATTTTCTAAATTAAATTTTTAAAAAAGATTTTATTTATTTATTTGACAGAGAGCGTGCACACACAAGCAGGGGGAGCAGCAGAGGCAAAGGGAGAAGCAGGCTCTCCACTGAGCAGGGAGCCTGATGTGGAGCTCGATCCCAGGCCCCTGGAATCATGACCTGAGCCGAAGGCAGACACTTAACTGACTTAGCTACCCAGGTGTCCCTAAATTAAATTTTAAAAGGTATGTAAACTAGCAGTTCATCTCTTTCCTTATATGAACTAAAAAAAGGTTACAAAAAATCCTATCTGAAAAAAGAAAATTAATCAAGAACCGTTATTGCTAAATGGCTTAAATGTTAATGAATTTAATAAAATATTTATGAATCAGATTCAAAAGTCATACAGATTAAGATTAGAAGTCAAACAAACCAATTAACTAATTAAGAAATACCACTGAAGAATAAATTATACAATGTGTCAAATGTTTTTAATGTCAAAATGATCCTACACAGAAAGTTTGTAATCTGAGTTATAAATAATATTAATTTTATGTCTTATATAACCAAACATTTAAAAAGGAGAAGAAAAATTTATCTTTTTAATAGAAACAAATATTCATTTGAAAGAAATTCAGAGATCTTTAAAAAGAAAGAAGAATTAGAACATATTGAGGAAAGGATTATACACCCAGTTCCTAAGTCAAATATATTCAGAAAAATAATTTAAAAATTAAGTTCATTGAGGCAGAAATACGTCTTTCTTCACTATCTTTCCTCCATGTTCCTTATTAGATTGTGAATTTGGAGACTTCAGTTATATATTCAGTTTTGAGATTTTACTGTGTCCACAACACAAACAAAAATTGTCAGGCCCTCTTAAATTTCAATTGAAGAAAATATGTATAAAATCAAATTTATTTTCTCATTGTGTTATTTTTTTAAATGTCCCAGCAAAGAGGATGAATTAGACACTGAGGATACACCACCTACATTTTAAATGAATAAAGTAAGGAACATATTTTGAATTTGATTTAGAAAATATGATTACTCAATATCTACAACAGTTAGTTCATCAGACCCCATTTTCCTTCAATAGTTCATGTAATTCTTCAAGTTAAAGTTTTTCCAAAAAGGGGTTCGAATTATTGTTTTCCATATTCCACTTCCTAGGTTTGGATAACTCCTCAAGACACTAGCTTACGAATTGTCATCCAAAGGCTGATAATATCTTATAGATCATTTATCATTGAAGAAGTATCAAAACTTGGCTTAAGTGTTCTATTTGTCTACTTTTTGCATATTAGTCTGCATGTTTTGTATGCTAATTCAGTAGCAGATTACTCATTTGCAGTTATTTCCTTTTTATATTTCTTGTCAATGGGCATATATGCCTAGATACAAATCAAATGCTTCTCAGGTACATAGATGATGATGTCGATTGTTTGGCTGCAGACACCAACCACCATGTCAATAGACTCATTCAGTCACCCATAGTTATATCAGTTATAATTGTAAAGATTAAAAATTACTTAAAACCAACTAAAAAGTAGGTTACTCCCCCCACCCCCAAAAATGGTCATTATCTCAAATAAAAGCTGTATGCAAACAGGGTCAGTTCAAGGTGGAATAATTAAGACAAGCGACATCTCTGGAACTCATTTTGTCATTATTTTGCTGTACAATTCTCAGCATGTTGATAGATTATGCCATTAGTATTTTGGCATGTCTATTCTGAACATACACAGTAAAAATATGGAAATATCTGCCCCACAAAGAGAGAAGAGAAATATTTCTAATGTGTAGCACTTTTTATTAGCAAGGAAATAAGAAATTTCTTAGTGACTTCCCAGAAGACTTCTTTCAGTTCTCATTAACCAGAATTGGGCCACTTCTTCTGGGACAAACAAAAAAATGGCAAGGGAATAAGATAATCACTGTTGTCCTGAAAAAAATTATTTGGTATCCTTTAAGCTATAGAGGTGTCATTCCCTGAATACATGGCCATTAATGATGAAATTTTAAACAGATTTGGAGCTATGTCAGCAAGGACAGACTAGAAGGATAAATAGGAAAACAGACCACACTGGGTCATTAAAAAATAAATTCTGTGTTTAGCTTTGCAGGTACCCACCATGAATCCATACATGCATCCCCTGAGAAGGACAACATTGGGATGATTATTATTCAGAAAATATGTTCAGCTAGTCAATATCAGCTAGGAAAGCAGTAACCACAAATGAGAAGGAAGCTGTGTTCTCACAAGCCTTATAATAAAAAAAAGATGTGTGTCCAGAAGAACTAGTGTCAAAAGATGGAGTAAGGAGGAATTTTAAATTTTTTGAGCCAACGTTTAATCTGCATTGGATAAAAGCAAAACTTTAAATGTGTTATATAATTGAAGATATATACTAGACCAGAATTAGCTTTAATAGCCATAAGTGGCTGGAAAATAACATGCCAAAAGCATATCCTAGTTTAGAGTATCTTCGTTATCTATTGCTGTATAACAAACTATTTCTCAATTTGGCAACTTAAAACAACAGCATTATTTTTTTTTTTTTTTATTTTCCCTGGGTCAGCAATTGAGGAACTGCTTATCTGGGTAATTCTAGCAGTGTGTATCAGAGTTTGCAGTCAAGATTTTGGTTGGGCTTATTCTCAAATAAGAGGGTGTTTGAAACCTTGGCTGGGGCTAGAAGATAGTCCAAGATTACAGATAGGGCTTAAACATTACTTAGAGTAGAGAAAACTCTTAGGCATATGCAGAAATGAGGTTGATCAAATATTTATATTGTATTATAAAATTATGTTAATTATGAAAAAACTAGAGTAGAAATAAGGAAGAAAATTATTTCAGTTATCTGATTCAATATTATCTTTTGCAGTTTCTATTTCCTCAGTTACCTTTTCAGCTACCAAAGCTGTTCAAATTACCATATTAATATATGGAAATTCTTTTATTTTATTTCATAAATTATTGGAAAAAATACACACTAAATGGTCAGAGAAATGTTTCCAAGGATCCTTTCAAAAGAATTTTGAATGGAATATGCAAAATACAAGATGAAATATTTTGATTAGTACAAGTCCCATTATGCTTAAGCTATTAAATATAACAGCTATAACTACTGACAATGCTTAGCTTAATGTCCCAAAAAACTTTTCTTCCATATTTTCACAAACATTCCAGATACAAATCATTTGTATAAATTCTTAATAATTACATTCTCTTTTCAAAACTCTAAACACTAAATGGATAAAAATTATGCCTTACCTGAGATTTGACTTAGTTAAGTGAAGTGTTTTGCTTCTTTAGTGTTGTCCAAAACATACTATTAATCATCAAGAACTACCCATCTTGATTGAAGTAAGATGGCGGGCTCACAGTGAGTAGCTGTCAAGGGATGAAAACAGATACGCTTAGACACAAATTTTTAAAGCAGTTTCTCTTTGAATCATCTTCTTTCACACTGTCTGATAAACATTTTCCGTTGCTATAGCATTAGCAGCAGTAAAATGGGAGATATCAAACAGAACTATTTGGAAACATTTATTTCAAATTCAAAACGGAGCTTTATATTATCTTTGTCATAAATCTACATATTCTTCTCTTCCTGATAACTATAATTGCAAAGTAGAGCTTGCTTTGATATCTGATGGCAAGAGGATAGTAGGGTACCATCCTTCTGTGGACATTTTATATGAACATACAAAACCTATCCCTTGGCCAGATGTGGTGCATAATAATGAGGAAACACATGATCAAGTGCTCCAAACCAGATTAGAAGAAAAAAAAAAAGAACATGTTGAGCAAAGACCCATGATAGAACAACTTAGCAAAATGTAACTTACTACTAAGCACCATTGGTATCCCTACAGACAGTATCATAGATATTGTAAGAAATTGGATTCTCCAAAAGATACATGTTATTGATGTTTTCAGGAATCAAAAAGATGTTATATTGTGTCTCACTGGCCATTTGAGAAAATGCAGTTTAGTATATTCACTAATATACATAGAAAAATAATAATAAAATGTATTTTCATGAAAAAAAGAACTATCCATCTTTATTCTATTTTCCCAAAAAGCTAGCATTTCACCAAAAAAAGTTTATCTTTCACATAAGACAATTACCCAACAGGGTAACACAGAAAAATACAAATCATTAAAATGTATCTTATTAAATGTTACATTTTTTATTGTAGTAAGAACATTTAACTTGAACTCTACCCTTTCTTAACAAATTTTTCAGTGCACAACACAGTATTAACTACAAGCACAGTGTTGTAAAGCAGATCTCTAGAATTTGTTCATTTTGCATAACTCAAACTTTAGCAACTCCTCTTCCCCCTCTCCCCAGCCCCTGGTAACCACCATTGTATTCTCTGTTTCTATGAACTTTACTATTTTAAATACCTCACATAGTGAAACCACATGATATTTGACTTATTTCACTTAGTTTAATGTCTTCTGTGTTAATAATGTCATTGCACAGGGCAAGATCTCTCTCTTTTAAGGCTGAATAATATTTCATTGCATGTACATACCACATTTTCTTTCTTTTCAGTTTGGTTGAAATAAAATTAACTGATAACATTCATTATATGTGTTAGTTTAAACATGATTAAATATATGTATATATTGCAAAATGATCACTACATGTTTAGTTTACATCTATCACTTCACTTAGTTAAATTTTCTTATGATTTGACTTTTAAGATTTACTCTGGTAGCAACTTTCAAATATACAATACAGTATTGTTAATTACAGTCACCATGCTGTATATCATATCCTAAGAACTAACTTGTCTTCTATCTGGAATTTTGTACCTTTTGACAACCTTCACCCATTTCCCCCCCACTCCCCACCTCGGGTAACTACTAATTCTGCTTCCATGACATTCCACATATAAATGAGATCAAATGGTATTTGCTTTTTCCTGTCTGACTTCTTTCACTTAAGCATAATACTCCCAAGGTCCATCCATGTTGTTGCAAGTGGTAGGATTTCCTTCTTTTTTATGGCTAAATAATACTTTTGAAATAAAAAATACTTCGTATCTTCTTTATGCATTCATCTGCTGATGGGCACTTAGGTTGTTGCCATGTCTATTGTGAATAATACTGCAATAAATATGGGGGTGCATATAATTCTTCAAGCATCTGATATCAGTTCCTTTGCATATATACATAGATACAGAATTTCTGGATCATATGGTAGCTTCCTTTCTGAATTTTTGGGGAATCTTCATACTGTTTTCCATGTGGTTGTATCAATTTACATTGTCACCAGCAGTGCACAAAGGTTCCAGTTGCTTCATAACCTTGCCAATGCTTGTTTTGGGGTTATTGGTTTTTGGGGTTTTTTTGTTGTTGTTGCTTTATTTTTATAACAGTTATTCTAACAGGTGTGAGGAGATAGCTTACGGTGGTTTTGATTTTCATTTCCTTCATTATTAGTCATGTTGGACATCTTTCCATGTACCTATTTACCGGTTGTATGTCTTCTTTGGAGAAACGTCTATTCAAGATATCATTTAATGGGCACATATTCCAAGTACTTGTTTACAGAGAATAATAAGGAAATTAGTAGTAATGCAATCATTGTTTCAGTTTTCCCCAAAACAAAAAATATTAAAAATAACAAATTGTTTCTGAATTAAACAACTAGAGAGAGAATAGGAGAGAATTCTGGAGACATATTTAAGGAATTTATTTCCTCTTCTTATGATCAGACTTTCATTGATCATATAACTAAAAGAAAAAATAGATGAAAACACCTATAAGCAACAAACTCTCCTGGTTTGTGCAGAAAGAGAGAGACTGAGAGACTTTGCTATGAGGCCAAATATGTGCAAGAGTGGCTATCTCTTTAATAGGAAGGCAGAAATTGTCTTGACACTTGCTGTTATAATTTATTTTGATAGCGTAAGGAACACAAAAAACCTTTTAAAGTTTACTTCATATGTTTTCCCTGAGACTTAGGAAAGCAACTGAAATGAAATGTGAAAGATACAAAAATGGTTAACACCTGGCACAGGGCTTCTGCACGACAGGCACATAAGCAAGTGTATTGAATGTGCAAACATTTCTCCTTTAAAAATACAAATGTAAATAAATCCTTGATCATTTTCAAATCATTAGTTTCATGAAAAAAGATGAAATAAAATATAGCTTAGTGTGAAATAGGTATATGTTTACCCTTTTTCCTGCAAAATACATGTCTATTTTATTTTCTGAATTATTTCCAGTGTATAAAATATCTACTATTTCAATGACCATATTTGTATTTTTATCATTCTCTTTTCATCATTTCCTTGTTACTTTAGCTTGGTAGAAGAGTAACTGCAGGGGGGAATTCTTTTCTAAAATATACTTGTGGAAAATGATAACTTTAAAAATGATTTAAACATGAACAAGTCATGAATAGGACTTTTTAATATTATTTTGTTCAGAATCATATGGCAGCACAAATAAATTATAAGGTACACTTTATTAAATAAGTTCCTTGAAGAGCCATAGTACTAAAATTAGCATTTAAAGTGCCAGAAAGAAAGGTGAGGATGAAGCAAAATATCTGAAGAGATAATGACTAATAATATTATCGAACTGATGAAGATATACATCCGCAAATTAAAAGAGTCTTATAAACATTGAGCAACAAAATTCAAAATAAAACACCTACTCAGCTGCATCATAATAAAATTGCGAGAAAGCAAAGATGACAAAGTCTTAAGGGTCTTGCAAAATAATAGAAATTACTTACTTTACTCTCAAAGTTCTCCAAAAACCAATGGTAGCTAGAAATCAATAAAATAGTATATTCATAATCCTACATGAAAATAATTCCAACATTACATTCTCTGTTAAATAAAAATATCATTCAAAATGAGACAAAATAAAGACATTATCAAATAAATAAGATAGAAGAGAATTTGTCTAGCAGGCCTGATTTTTATTGAGGTGATTTTTCAGACAGAAAGTCATATAATATGGAAACTTGGAGATGCTGAGAGGAATGAAAACATTGAAAAGAGTAAATCTAATTGGAAATTACTGTGTAAATCACAATGCAGTAGAATTAAATATAGTTCAAAGTAACATAAATCAGAAGGGATGAATAAAGTTAATGTATTCTAGTTTCTTTCATTTTATATGAAGCATGTACAATATCAAGTGACATTAAACCTTGACAAGCAAGAATGCATGCTGTTATCTGTAGAATGACAGACAAAAATATTAAAAGTTAGAATACATATTAATAGTGTGTGTTCCAGGAAAAAAGAAAGCAAGAGAGAAAGAGACAGAAAGATTAAAAACACAAAATACCTATTCAGGGAATTGATGATACCCTAATTTAACTCAACATCAAATTCTGTCAGTAATCTTCATTTAGATCCGTGGGAGCCTCAGGCCACAAGTTTTAGCATGAAGCTAATACAGCTTGTTTTGGTTTTTTGGTAACACTCTGGAATATTGTGCTAAACAGATTTCTGTCCTCCTTTATTAAAGTATTCAATATAATATTACAGAAAACTTTTTAAAGCTACATTTTAATAATTGATTTTCAAAAAATAGCAAAACCAAAATGATCCCATTTTTGTATTAGAATTGATTCTATGTTGAGCAATTATTTGTGAGGGAAATGTACATGTCCATTGGACTCTTCTTTCCCTGCTAGTTGCAACAGATTAAAAAATTAAGATATCCCTTCAATGTAATGATTCATGTAAATCCTCACTCTTATTAATACATGTATCTTGTAGTACATCTAGCTGCATAGCTTAATTCCTATGATATATTAGCTATGATAATAATGGACAATTTAAACACCTATTCTATGCTTTCATAAAATGAGGATAAAATAGAGCCTGGTTCATAGAACTTTAAAGAATGACCAGGTAATGAATGTGTGTGCTTATCTAAGTACACAGCATGGGGCTTATCACTTAGCAAATCCTCAATAATTGCTCATTTGTTATTATTTTAAGCCTTATAAGTGCCAACCTTTCCTCCCATTAGGCAGGCATTGGTTAATAACCAATGACTAACCTACTGCTTCAGTGTGGCTTTCTTAAGTGTTCTTTTTAAAATGTTTTAATTCCTACTTACAATTTTGTTAAACTTAGGAATGATGAGAAAATTCTTCCCTGATTGTATGCCTGTTTTATTTACCAATAAACTGAGAAAATGTATTAAGAGATAAGAAAGGTAGAATGGAATTAAAATGTGAATTTATATTGAGCAGTCACTGAAGAATTCTAATTTTCCTGAAAATGTTTCTCTCATTAAAGTATATACAAATAATCAGAATTACAGTCTTATTTTTATGTGGTTTACAGTCCTATCATCTCACCTAAGATCTTGAGTCTACTTGAATGCTACATAAAACTGGATATGGCCCTACCAAAGCCTTGAACAAATATCTCACAGAAAATAAGTTGCAGAACCATAATTACATCTGTAAAGTCTTTGGTCTTGTTTTCCACTCCAATGTACTTACTGCTTGAAATCATGTCTGCTATCAGGCAAGACTTAATTCTGAAAACTATTTTTCTGATATTATTGTAGTTAAGAAGATAACATCTAATGGTCTCTATGTCAAATTGCTGGGGTTTTGTTTGGTTTTCTTTGCTTTTGGTGCATTTGTATGTTCAGAAATACTCATATTTCAAAGTACTGAATTCAGCAGCAGTTTCTCTTTGGAAATATAAAGAGTTGGAAAATAACAGCAAGTAAGATTTTCTGTCTCTATCCTGAATATAAATTCTTTATTTTAAAGGTCTTCGCTTTGGATTTCAAATCTTTACCTATTTAATTTAACCTATCATGAAGAAGATAAATAAGCTATTAAACTCCTATTAAAATAGCACATGTATAGCTCCAAGAGTCTGGCAATATGCTTGTTTTCCATTAAATGAATATAGATCTTTCCAGATCTCTAGGGTTACTATGGATACCAAATAGGAAATATTATTTACAATAGCTTGATAATATAATTATATATAAAAAAATCTCAAATAGTCACTTGGACTAACTATGGTGCTGCACTTTAAAGAAATATTTTAGGTTCTCAAAACCCTATATTCCAGGACTAAATATAAATATTGCTAGTAGGGAGAATAAACTAAAAAGAAAATCACTGGCTTTCAATCATTAATTTAATGTTAGTCTAGTCTTGATTATGCATTTAATGCCTAGCTGATTATTTCATTTCTATACTATGTCTCCTATAATAAGAAAATAGAAATCTTTTGTTTCTATTGGACTTATTGGGAGGCTTGTAAATAGAAATAGTAATTTAATTTGACATTAAATGTAAAGAATATTCATTTTAATTGAAATTTGCAAGTACAGCATCAGTTTTCATAGTTTTTTTTTCTTGAAAATCTTAAACAAATAACATACCATGCATTGATGAAGGCATCATAATGAATATGAATACAAATATATCAAATTTTGGTTTACCATGTGATCTTTCTGTATAAAGGCCTGATACTAGTACATCTTTGAAACAAAGTCACTATTTTTGTTTTTACTTTATTTTTTTTAAGTAGGTTCCACACCCAGCATCGAGCCCAACATGGGGCATGAACTCACGACCCCAAGATCAAAACCTGAGCTGAGATCAAAAGCCAGATAGATGCTTAACCAACTGAGTCACTCAGGTGCCTGTTTTTTACTTTTAATGGTCTACTTATTCAACTTGTATTTTATCCTTTGTTTATTCATGTTGCATTTCCAGTGATATTCAGAGTGTAAGATATTGGGAACATGTACATATTAAATCAATCTACAGACTTCCAAGGCTTTTCTCCCAACAATTCTACCAAAACTATTCTTAGCAATAGTTTTCATATTCTTAAATCAATCAAAGCTTTCTTAAAATCACATAGCTTTTAAAGAAGCTCAGTGTTCTTGAATGTCTGCAATATTGTCAAAACTCTAAATAATTATAAATATAGCTTTTCTTTAATAGAAGATTTTATATGTCTTGGAAGTGGGATTAGATATCATTCTTAGAGTGATGAGGAACAAATAAAAGTTTACAAACTGTGATAATGTGTGGCTAAGGCCGGGTAGACTTGTAAGCCAAAGATCAAATCGAAATTATCGAAAGTATAGATGATGTGGAACTTTGCTATACAAGTAGTATATGTACAGAATACATGAATTTTTTTTGGAGATTGATTAGTACTTATTCAAAATATTATGAGAAATAGAGCTTTTGAGGTTGTTCAAGCATCTGACTATAAATATGAGGGTTATGATGTTACAAACTGACCAACAGGATTTTGAAGAGGGGGCAGGTCTGCAGAAAGTGAAAGACATGGTAGATTATGAGAATGATTTAAAGTGATCTACTCAGAAAGAGAATGACAGCTTTATTTACTGTAGAAGTCTGGGAACTTCTAGAATGACAAAAATGCTAAAGTAATTAAAATTACATTAGATTAAAACAGTTTGATTATATTGATGGACATATAAATCATCCTTTTTGCATAAACAAATATATACATTATTAAAGAACAACATCAACAGAAAATCTTTTTATATTGAGTACCTGAATATTAACAGGTAAACAAAATAATGATTCTTGGAACACATGCACGTACATTAATCAATCTCTTAGCCATATTTGTCTCTAATGAGTGTTGCTATTTTTCTGAAGGGTATTTCTTTGTAAGTTTTTCTTTTATAAATATTTTTTCTTTTTTTATAAAAATCCAAGCCAGCTTCTTTCAAGTTGTATTTTGTAGTTAGCAAATATGAAATTATTGACAGTTTCAATTAACTTTTCTCCTTAGGCCATAATATTTTAGTCATCTTTTTTGAGCTATAAATTTCATATGATAAAACTTTTAGTAAACAGTTCATTGATTTTTGGGAAAATATACCATATATAACCAACACCAAATTTATGATGCAGTAGATAGTCATAATCTCAGAAAATTCCCTGGATCTCCTTTATTTATAAATTCTCCCACCCCCACCATCTTACAACTGTTAATATGATTTTTATCTCCACAAAATAGGTTTGTCTGTTCCAGAACTTCACATGAATTGTATAATACAGTATATACTCTTTTGTGTCTGGCTTCTTCCACCAACCAAATTTTTTTTCATATTCATCTGTGTTGTGGAAGGTGGAAAGATTTTGTTCATTTTATTGTTAAGTACTATTTCACTATATGATTCTATCAAATATGTTTATTCGAATGTACGCTACTTGTTTCCAGTTTCTGGATGTTATGAATAAAGCCACTATGAACATTTACATATACCTTTTTATGGATATAGATTGGGTAAAATACCAGAATTGGATTTGCTGAGTTATATGTTAAGTACATGTAATTTTTTAACAAAATGTCAATCTATTTTCCTAAGTGGTTGTGTGAATTTATATATCCACAGAGAATGTTAGAGTTCCAGTTGCTCAAGATTATTGGCAAACTTGGTATCAACAGTTTTTAAAATTTTAGTCATTCTAATGATGGATGTAATGTGGTATGCAATGTGGTATGCAATTACAATTTTATTTTACATGTCTTTGATGACTAACATGCTGAGGATCTTTCCATAAACTTACTGATCACTTGTTTTCCTTCTTTTGTGACATGTTTGTCTTTTTAATTGTAGTCCTGTGAGTCTTACATTCTTAATGTAATCTGGATATTAAAAATTTGTGAGACATTTATAGTATACATGTTTTCTTTCACCCTGTGATTCATCTCTATTTCTTTTTTTGTTAAGATTAGGGTTTTTTTTTTTAAGATTTTATTTATTTATTTGACAGAGAGAGAGAGAGAGATCACAAGTAGGAGAGAGGAAGGCAGAGAGAGAGAAGAAAGTAGGCTCCCTGCTGAGCAGGGAGCCCGATGCGGGGCTCTATCCCAGGACCCTGAGATCATGACCTGAGCCGAAGGCAGAGGCTTTATTTAACCCACTGAGCCACCCAGGCGCCCTCTTTCTTAAGAAAGAGTTTTGAAGAGCAGAATGCTGTCATGTCAATTAAATAGATACATCATTTTTTTTTTTTGGTGAGTACATTTTTGTGTCCAATCTAAAAAACTTTAGCTGACCCCAATGTAACAAATATTTTCTCTTTTCTTTTTTTCTGTAAATGTTGCAATTTCTGCTTTTATATTAGTCCTATGATCCATTTTGATATAATTTTTTGTGTGTAGTATAAACTAGGGGTTACAATATTTTTCTATATTTTTTTCTTAAGACTATTCTTTCCCATAGATTTGCAAGTCATATTTTTCAAAAATCAATTTATCATATATATATCATATATATTTATCATATATATATCATATATGTATATACATATATGATATATATATGTCAATTTATGTAATCCCTCTGCTGTTCCATGTTTCTCCCTCATGCAAACACCACACTGATTTGATTAGCTTAGATTCAGAATGTCTGGAAATCAGTGTACAACCTTCAGCTTTTTACTACTTAGGAAAAATTTTGTTGATCATAAATGTCCTATTCAGTTTGCTAATTGCTATAAAAATGTCTGATGGATTTTTGATGAAGTTAAATTTATAAATAAATTTGAGGAACAGTACCATTTAAACAATATTTTTATTTCAAATTTATGAATATGATGTATCTCTTTGTTTAATTGAGTCTTTAGTATTTCAATCATCAATGTGCTACAGTTCTTACTGTGAATGCCTAGTTCATTAAATTTATTCTACAGTATTTCATGTTTTGGATGTTGTATCAAATAACATTGTTTGGCAAATTTATTTAGATAAATGAAAAGTATGAAGTCATATATTATAGTCACTACTTAATTAGTAAATACACAGAACTTTTATGTTCCTAATAATCTCCTAAACAACTAACTTCCTTAAACCTCATTTAGACCTCACCATGATTGCTTAAGGCAGAGTCTGTTATTTTTTTTCTTTAATCAACTGGGAAACTGAGATACCATTCTCAACCAGGTTCTTGGTGAATTTTTTTAGCCAGCAGCCCCCCGCCCCCCGCCCCGCCTAACTTGAGGACTAACTGGACTTTTTTTTTTTTTTTTGAAGATCTTATTTATTTACTTGACAGAGAGAAGGAACACAAGCAGGGGGAGTGGGAGAGGGAGAAGCAGGCTTCCCGATGAGCAGGGAGCCCAATGCGGGGCTCAATCCCAGGACTGTTGGGATCATGACCTGAGCAAAAGGCAGAAGCTTAATGACTGAACCACCCAGGTGCCCCCTAACTGGACTTTTTAATCATGAAAACTAAATTCCCTTAATTTATGTTTTGTTTTCTTTATTCAGTATAATTAATTGGGTCTTCTGTTACAAAAACTGAATCTTAATATACATGATATATAATATAAATAATATAAATTTCTTAATATAAATTAATTAATATAAATTTCTTAAGGACATGTAAGTGAGACAGATCTGGAAGTATCCCCTAGAGCCGATTGTTTGAAGTAAAGATGGAGGTACATTTGGAAATGGTTCAGTTAGAACAATATTTTTGCTTCTTTTCACTGTATCACACTACCTTAATTTCTATTTTCCACTTTCTTGTATTATAGAAATTATTATATTCTCATTTTCTTTGTGATTTTATTAACATAAAAATATTGTAAAAATTTAGAATTTCTAGTTCTTTTGTATTTAGGGATATTAATAGTAGCTGATATAAAGTCATTTTAAAATAAGGTAATATAAATAAAATTTTAGGAATATATTTTTTTGAAGACTGGCTTTCTGTGTATGTGTGGGCTTATGGACGTTTTACCAATATTAATCCTTCCAATCCATGAACACGTGATGTCTTTCCATTTATTTGTGTTTTCTTTGATTTCTTTTATCTATGATTTGTAGTTTTCAGTATATAATCTTTCAAATTTTTGGTTAAGTTCTTCATAAGTATTTTATTCTTTTTGAAGAACCTAAAGTAAATGGGACTGTTTCTTGATTTTCCTTTAGAGAGTTTGTTGTTACTGTACAGAAATGCAACCAAATTTTGTATATTGATTTTGCATCCTGCAACTTTACTGATTTTGATGCCTAGTTTTAAAAGTCGTGTGTGTGTGTGTGTGTGTGTGTGTGTAATCTTTAGGATTTTCTACATAAACAATCATGTTCATCTTCAAACAGAGATAATTTCACTTCATCCTTTCCAATTTGGATGCCTTTTATTTCTTCTTTTTTTACCTAATTATTTTGTCTAGGACTTCCAGTATTACGTTGAATAGAAGTGGTGTGAATAATCACCTTTGCCTTGTCCTGAAACTCATGGAAAACACTTCAGTTTCATACCATCGAGTATGATGTTAGTTGTGAGCTTTATTTATGCAGTGTTTACTGTGTTGAGGTAAGTTTCTTCTATACTTAATTTCTTAAGAGTTGTTTTTTCCCCCCAGGGTACAGTTCTGTGAATCATCAGGCTTTCATAAGAGTTTTTAACATGAAAGGGTGTTGAATTTTGTCAAATTCATTTTCTGTATCTATTGAAATCATCATGTGATATCTGTCCTTTATTCTGTTAATGTAGTATATCACATTGACAAGTTTACATCAAACTAAAAAGCTTCTGTATAGCAAAGGAAACAATCAACAGCAACAACAAAAAGCAAACTGCAGCATAGAAACAAGTATTTGCAAACCATATGTCTGATAAAGGGTTAATATCCAAAATATATAAGGAAATTCCACAACTCAAGAGCAAAAAACAAAAGAGAAACAAATAATCCAAATTAAAATTGGGCAAAGGAACTGACTAGATATTTCTCCAAAGAAGACATACAAACCATCAACAGGAATATGAAATAATACTCAATATCATTAGTCATTAGGGAAATGCAATTAAAAGCCACCATGAGATATCTCTTCACATCTGTTAAGGTGGCTCTTAAAAACAAAACAAAACAAAACAAAATGTGTTGATGAGGTTGTGGAGGAAGGAAACCCTTGGACACTGTTGATGGGGATTTAAAATGGTGTAGCCACTATGGAAAAAAATTGGGAGTTCGTAAAAAAATTAATACTAGAACTACCATATGATCCAGGAATCTCATTTCTGGATAATAGCCAAAGGAATTGAGTTCAGGATTTCAAAAGGTATCTGCATCCACATGATCACTTCAGTATTTACAATTGTCAAGACATGGAAGCAACATAAATGTACACCAACAAGTGACTGGATAAAGAAAATGTGGTACATACACACAATGTAATATTATTAAGCCTTGATAAAGAAGGAAATCTTGCCATTTGTGAGAATGCAGGCTAACCTAGAGAACATTATATTAAGTAGAATAAATCAGATACATAGAACAAATACTGGGTGATGCTACTTACATGAGGAATCTAAAATAGTCAGGTTTATGGAAGCACAGATTAGAATGGTGGTTACCAAAAACTGGGGATGAGGGCAAGTGAAATAGGGAGACAGTAAAGTCAAAACATGCAAAGTTTCAACTGCACAAAATGAATGTATCCTAGAAAGCTATTGTACAACAAGGTATCTATAGCTACCAGCACTGTATTGTATACATAAAATTATACTAAGAGGATATATATTCTGTTAAGTGTTCTTACCCGCCCCAGACCCAAAAAATAATAAATAAGAGAGGGCAGAAGGAAATGTTGAATGGGATGGATTATGTCATAGGTCGTGGTGATAGGTTCACATGGTTCCAACACATTAGGTTAAACACATTAAATACATACAGTTTTTTATATGTCAACTATCACTCAATAATAAAAAATAATATGCTCAAATGACAGAGTGATTTTTCTTTAGGACTATTAATCTTATGAAGAAACTTCTTAAAATAAGAATTAAAGCAAGGGATAATTAGGGATAAATACTTTCTCTATTTATATATTAACTCCACAAGTACTAAAAATGAATTATAATTTCAAATTAAACTTTAATATTTATACGTAGCATAATCATCAAATTTTACCAAAATGATTGTATAATATAGGATGTTCAGTTTTCTAAACAGTCATTAGAATACTATAGTGGAATATTCAGAGAAAACCTAACTCTAATATAAACCAAATCTAACAGTATGTAGATGATAGTAGTCTATTATTTATTATTTATGGTAATCTAGATTTTGTTCAGCAATGAAATTCTATATGCAGCTCACCTCCTACATGCATAAAAACTGAATATGTATCAGCCTCCAATGTGGGTTTCTAACAAAGAAGCAGATATTTGACCTACATGTTGTTTCAACTAAATATCCAAATCAAATATACAAAATTTAGCTAGTGGCAACTTTTGTTTCTACATTGAGTGGTAACTTCAATAACATCTACATTTTAAAAAATCCATAAAAATTGACTGTCACAGCAAAGAAAATTAAGGCAAATTATGGAAATTATTCCAAGCCTGGTGCTTGATATCATAATTAAGACAGTATTGTATAATTTGTTATAGATATATTTGCAAGTTTATGAAACTTGTAACTGAGGGAATCTATTCCTGAAACAGATATTATGACCTTTCTGTGGCTTATTCCCAATTTTGACCAATGTGCCACTTTTCCACATACAACGTGAACCTTTTTTCTGTTCCTAGACTGTACCAAGTTTCTTTCTAATGCCAGCATTTATGCATCTTTTCCTTCTTCCACAAACACTTTCCTTCCTTATCCCTCCAACACCCTTGGACCACTCCCAAACCTCTATTCATATCTGACTGTGCACATTAGATGAAATCCTCTGGCTTTTAAATGTATATCTAATAGTTTACTTATTTCTGGAAGTCTTTCCTGCTTCCTTAAACTGGAATGCTTCATGGGTTCCATAGTCCTTGCCTGCATCAATCACCATTATTTCTAAATACTTAATTGCTGACATGTTGGAGATAATTATTATAAGGAATTCAAGTCAATATTGACACAAAAATAATACTCAATGCAGTCTTCCTTGAACAAAATATCATGGAAGTTTCTGTGTGTGTGTGTGTGTGTGTGTGTGTGTGTGTGTGTGTGTGTGTGTGTTTGATTTTACTTTTAAATAATNGACATGTTGGAGATAATTATTATAAGGAATTCAAGTCAATATTGACACAAAAATAATACTCAGTGCAGTCTTCCTTGAACAAAATATCATGGAAGTTTCTGTGTGTGTGTGTGTGTGTGTGTGTTTGATTTTACTTTTAAATAACGTCTACACCCAACCTGAGGCTCAAATTCACAACCTTGAGATTGTCACATGCTCTACTGACTGTGCTAGCCAGGTGCCCCATGGAAGGTTCATTTTGTATGCTGATTCATTCCTATAACAATTTATTTATCAGTTTCATTCATCATCATCAATAAGAACACAGTGGTAAACATGGTAGATATATGTAGATTCTAGTCCCAATAGGAAAATAGAAATAAATATATTACCAAAATCATTGCTTTAAAATGTTTTGTGGTAACATTTACCACAATGACATTTAAATTATATATTTTCATTAGTTGTAGCTGAACTAGTAATTTCAGTTTATTTAATTTTTTTAAACTTTAGCTTATTGAAGGAAGGGAGTATCTTATCAATGCTGATGGTCCCAAATCTGGGATTTTAATAGCCAGGAATATTTTTTTAAGTGACTATGGGTGAAAGCATGACAATTTTGTTTTACCAAAGATTTAAAGTTATAAACAGAATCCTTCTTCTTTCTGGTTGTAAGTGATTGTGTGTGTGTGTGTGTGTGTGTGTGTGTGTGTGTAAAATTTATCTCAGAAATGTCATATAATATATAGACATGTATATTATCTGTATTCATAATTTATCTGTGATGTAGCATGTTTTTTCCCAATACAAACAAATCAAAAGGCAATACCTGAATTCAAATGATTATTTTTTTAAAAGATTATATTTTTTTGNAATCCTTCTTCTTTCTGGTTGTAAGTGATTGTGTGTGTGTGTGTGTGTGTGTGTGTGTGTGTGTAAAATTTATCTCAGAAATGTCATATAATATATAGACATGTATATTATCTGTATTCATAATTTATCTGTGATGTAGCATGTTTTTTCCCAATACAAACAAATCAAAAGGCAATACCTGAATTCAAATGATTATTTTTTAAAAAGACTTTATTTTTTTGAGAGGGGGAGACAGAGAGAGAGACCACAAGAGAGAAGAGGGGCAAAGAGGGAGAGGGACAGACTCCCCGCTGAGCAAGGAGCCCAAGGTAGGCTCCATGCTACGTCCCCATTATCATGAGCTGAGCAGAAACTGACTGAACCACCCAGGTTCCTCTCAAATGATTACTTTTGAATAATTTATCTCAGTGAACAAATGTATCATTTGAAATATAATTTTCTGTGTGTGTGTGTGTGAGAGAGAGAGAGAGAGAGAGAAGACAGTGCACACTTAAGCTCTGCACACTGGACTNAGAGGGACAGACTCCCCGCTGAGCAAGGAGCCCAAGGTAGGCTCCATGCTACGTCCCCATTATCATGAGCTGAGCAGAAACTGACTGAACCACCCAGGTTCCTCTCAAATGATTACTTTTGAATAATTTATCTCAGTGAACAAATGTATCATTTGAAATATAATTTTCTGTGTGTGTGTGTGTGAGAGAGAGAGAGAGAGAGAGAAGACAGTGCACACTTAAGCTCTGCACACTGGACTCCTGATGTAACTTTCTTTACCACAGATTAACTGTTAACATATTCAATCAGCAAAAGTGGCTTTTATTCTATCTCAGAAAAAAAATATATAATAAGGCAGATTATTCAGCCTTTCTGTATTTCCACCTAAATTCATATGGTCAGTAGAGATAGCCAAGGACATAACACACACACACACACACACACACACACACACATTGGTATATGCCACCGCCAACACATTTGACAAAATTTCATAGTAATTGCCCTCTATTTTTATTAGGGGGTATTTTCCAATGTTGTTCACAGTTTAATTTCCAGAGCTATACCTTACATTGTCTGACACTACTCTATTAAAATGGCTAATATTCCACTTGTATTAGATTTATCTGATAGTCATGTTTATCTGAGCAATACTGCTCTCATTAGGAGGGTAATGGGCTGATACCATAATCTTTTAACAGTTAATGACAGAATTCATGTCTTTAGGAATAGAACAGACAATCTTGTCTTGAATTTATACAGTTCAAACAATTTATTAAGTTATTTTATTTCATTTGTTTTTTTTATTTTTTATTTATTTTTTGGGGGGGGAAGAGGGTAGAGAGTCTTAAGCAGGTTCTCCACCCAGCACGGAGTCCAGCATAGGGCTCTATCTCACAACCCTGAGATCATGGCCTGAGCTGAAACCAAGAGTCCGATGTTTAACTGACTGAGCCACCAGGTGCCCTGTTAAGTATATTTTAAAGATCCCTGCTACTATTTTGCTCTATTGTCACACGTAAGAAACCTAACTCAACATTCTGCATCTAATTTTGTAAAATGCATATAAAAATGTATATAATATTTTATATAAGCTTTAAGGGCCAAACAAGTATCTATTACCTTCTTTGTAATGAAAACTGGTGAATAAAACTTCAGCTTTTTGAAGAGCCTTTGTTTTGAAAACACTGATTGCTAATACTCAGCTGGGTTATCAGTTTTCTTCCGAAATTAAATTTTTCTTTGATGTACCAATTTGGAATAAATTATTCTATGAGGTACTGAATATTCTGCTGCCTCATTAAATTGCCATCCCCTTCACTGAGCCAACTCAAACATTCTTGATGTGTAATATTTCTTAGGGAGATCTCCTGAATTTAGCTTAGATCATTTACTATACTCCCCTATAATCTCACTCCTCTTTGTTTGTTATCATAAACCACAGTTAAGAGTACTCTTTGATTTATTTGGTATCATTAACACTTTCACTGAATACCTCTGACGCTCTGCCTTACAAACAAATAGTAGCTGTGCATTCTTTTATCCTCTGACAAAAGTGATACTGTGTCATTCTTAGAGCATTATACCAGAAGAAGCATGATTTTAGTTTGTTGCATTTTTAATGATGTAATCTTTAGTCCCTTCAATACTATATCATCATCCAGGTTTCTCCTCTTTAAATTTATATTTACAAAAAGTAATTTGAAATATTTTGAACTATAAAATCATCTTGTACATCATATAGTTTTTACCCACTATATTTAGCATTATTGATGGCTCTTCACTATGTCAGAGTCAATGGCAGCAAAGTAATGATTTCATAATTCCATCATTTCTTCTACATTTGTTATTAGTTTTCATGTGTAAGAAAGACATTTCTTCCCACCCACCCTCCCATCTATTTTATTTAGGGATATTGAACAAAGCGGCATCCATTCTCCATGAAAATTTGGGTAGAACTGGCAACATTAGTATATTAAATGTACCATATATAATTGTATTTTTTCCATTTATTTTGCTTCTTTATGGGTACTCTAAATAAAACTAGAAACAGTCTTGCATTTAAAAAAATTATTTCCTATCAGGCACATTTTTTGTTGTTATCAGAGAAAATAGCCAATTATTATTAATTTTAATAAAGTTTATCCTTAGAACTCCAATGAGCTCTTTATTCAAACTCAAATAGCTTAGTGTACTTGCACAACACATGAAGCAGTAGTGTTATTTCAAGGTGGTGTTAGAATAGTTACAATGTCAGTTTTAGGGCAACAGTAAAATTCTTTTTAGAGAAACATAACTGACATTCTAAAGGAGAGAGATTAGAATCATAAAAAATTGTTCATTAAAACCAGAGAAGGCAGGAAGAGGAGGATAGAAGAGAAGAAAAATAGGGAAAAAGTCTTATATAAAACAGTTAAACATGGTAGATAATATTCCAACCACATCAATAACATCTTTAAATGAGAGGGAGTAAGTAAAACAACTAAAAACAGGTGGTCAGAAAGGATTCTAAAATTCCAACTATCACTTATAAGAAACCCACTTTAAAGACACAGGTAGAACAAAAGTAAAGGAATAGAAGAAAAAAATTCCATAAAACCACCAAAAAAAAAAAAAGGCTAGATTAGTTACATTTCACACAAAGCCTACTTCAGAACAAGAAAAATTACCAGGGACAAAAAGAGATATAACATGAATATAAATACATCTATTCTTAAGAAAACAAAACAAACAAACAAACAAAAACCTAAACATGTTTGTGCATTACAAGAGACCATTAAGGAGCTTGAGTCAAAGACTAATAAAACTGGAAGAAGAAATAAACAAGTCTACTATTATAGTTAGGACTTCAGTGTTCCTCTTTCAGTAACTGACAAATCAAACTGGCAGAAAATCAGTGAAGATATAGTTGACTCGAACAGCATTGTCAATGAACTTGATCCACTGTCATGTAAGGAATCCTACAACCACCTACCAGCAAAATATACATTTCTTTCAAGGCCAAATGGAACATTCATCAAGTTAAACCATATCCTAAAATATAAAATACAACCTAACTTAAAAGAAATAGAGATTATACACAGCATATTCTCAGATAAGAATGGAATTAAATCAGAAATAAAAATCAGAGGGATAACTGGAAATTTTCCAAATATCCAAAAACTTAAAAAAACACAAACTTTCTAAATAAGACATTAGTTATTTAGGGCCAATTTAAGTTATTAAAAAGGCCAAGAGGAATAAAAAAATATTTTGAACTAAATAAAAGTTAATATAAACTTGGTCAGATTTGTTGGGCCTATGACAGCCTTGCTGAGATTAAAATTTATAACATTAAGTGCATATATTATAAAAGAAGAAATTTCTAAAATCAATAATATAAGTTTTTCCTTAGAAAACAGAGAAAGGACAATTTAAATCTAAAGCAAACATAAGAAAATAACTAATAAATTAGAGCAAAACTCAGGAAAATTGAAAAGAGAAGACAATAGAGAAAAATCAATGAACTCACAAAGCCAGCTTTTTGAAGAGACTAATCAAACTGATAAATCTCTATATACATTAATCAAGAAAATACGAAGAAGCAAATGACAAATAAAAAAATGAAAGAAGGGTATTCATAATGATCTCATGGATGTCAAATGGATAATAAAGTAATACTACGAAAGATTCTATGTCCACAAATGTGGTAACTTAGATTAATTGAATCAATTAGACCAAGTGTGGATTAATTAACATAAGCAAAATTGGGCAGACAAAGATGAACACAATGATATTCTTGTAAATGCCTGATTCTTCAAACCTAAAGGATGCCAGTGTTGATCAGGACAGGATGCTAGTCAACTTGCTACTTTTAGGGGGTTGTGCTTTGAGAGTCCTGAATGAATTTGTGATTCCCCGCTTGAGATAGTCAAAAGAGGCAGGCAAATTAGAGCCAGTAAAATTCAAATTCTGGGAAGATAAAAAAATTCCAAGTTAATAGAATCATATATAAGAAAAATTTCAGAGTCAAACAGTTACGTGTCAAAACAGAAACATTTTTAAATGAGATGAAATACTGAGAACTAAGGTGTTGGGAGCATTTAAAATCAACTGGGGAGTACTGTATGTGGTCAGGTTTAGTTGTTTTACAGAATCTGAGATAATGGTAGACCATTACCTAGAGTTACAAGCCACAAAGAAATTCAGTTTGCACAAAATGGTGATCTAACAGAGCAACTGATATAATATATTTTGAATGGGATAAGAGATGATTCAAATGAGAAAGCAGATGAGGAAATGCTCACACTCAGGCTATTTGCAACTTAAACCTTGAAAGCGATTAATAAGTTTGCTAAAAAGGGGTTTAATGATAACAAAGCAGAGCCATTATCCTATCATATTAATATATGAGGCAAATTACAAAAATAAACTCTTAGCTACATGGGGATAAACAGAAAGTCGGTCATCCAAACTAGTACACAAAATCCAAACCTGGATACCAACAAAATTTCATAGTGGTAGGTAATATAGAGTGATTAAGTTATCCTTAAATTCCCCTGTAACCAATGTACCTGGCCCTATTCATATAGTGATTTTATAATATTATACATTCTGCACTGAATCCTTTATTGGCATAATTTGGAAATAAATAACAAAATAAAGATGTTCTCATTAAGTTATGCTTTTTGTGTTTATTGGCCAGTAAAATAATACATGTCATAAAGTGATACAGTTTATATTCTATTTATGTAGAATATTTCAAATTCTCAGTTCACGGTTTCTGAGACTCCCAACTCTACGTATTCAGGCACAATGGGCCACACGATCATAAGTTAAATAATCAAGCAGACAGCACGGAAATAAATTAAAAAATGGAATGAAACTTTACCAGGTGAAGTTACTATTGGATGGATTCCAAAAAGCCCATTTAGTTGGCCACAAATTTTCTAATTTTCCAAAAAACAATGAGAAAAAAATCACTTTTTAAGTGTTTAATTACATTTACAACACACTCTTTTTCACTTTATATATGATCTCATCTATAATCCTTATAACCACCCTGGAAGGTAAATACCACTGATCTATTTTATAGTAGAAGAAATTAAGCCTCAGGTAAATTATGACTGGCAAAACTAACATGCCTATGAGAGAGACATGAATCAAACTCGGATATTTTTAACACATTCACTCATCAAACAAATAAGTGCTGGGATCTACCTAAACCCAGATTGATCATATTTGAGGTTCTGTCGTGGTCACCATTTTGTTTGTAATATCCAGCACAATGCCCGGCAGCTATCTGGTTCTCTCTGTGTAAGTGCTGACTGGATGGAAGGGCCAGGCCTTCTACCAAGTTCTCCTTCTTCCACATATCTTCATACCCATCATATTTCATCTCAGTGCAGGTTGTGTAAAAGTGACTGTTAAATCCAATAATATGATTCAATATATATGTTAGACACAACTCTTTCTAAATACTGCAAAATCTCAAACTACCATTTTCATTGGAATTTAGGTATCTATTAGGGAATGAGACTACAGTATTTCTTAAGTGATTATTTTAAGGATTTCATGAGGTCTGTATTTCACTGTACAATGTCATATTTTTAAAAATATTATGATATATTAAACTTCAATCGATCACCATACTGTTTAAAATAAATCCATGTAAAGCAGAGATAATGAACAAAATATTTATATGATTATGTTGCTGTACTTATGAATTTAGGTGGGAGATACTTTTCATTTGAATTCAGCTTCCCCCTCATGTTAATATAGTTGTAACTTTTAAAACTTGGAACTCAAATTATTTATATGTGATGCTGTTATTCTTCTGGATTCATTAAGAAAATTGCAAGATAGCACAAAGCTTCTTTCTAGTGATCACTGGGGATTATGGAATAAACCACCTTCTTTCTACCATTGATGTAGAAGCTCCCTAAGATTCAGAGACAACAGCTGGGGAGCAGCTCCTAGGTATAGCCCTCTGAAGGCAAAGAGTGAAGATACTGTTTCTGTTTCTCCATCTCCAATCCCAATTGCATATTATGAGGAGGGAATGTTCCTTATACTCAAGATATTAGGTTAGAAGTATGCCAGTTATTAAATAGTAAAGTTTCTTTAGTATGAGGTTGTATATCTGCTTCACACTTCTGTCCTCATTTCAGTCCTTAAGTGAAGTGTCCACATCTCTTTAGACCTCTCTTTAAATCCCTATGCTTGCTGATCTCTGTATTCCTAATGACCTTTACCTGAGTGTTGTCTTTTTTGCAGCTAGAATTTCTTCTTCCTATTGCTCTTCTTTTTCCCACTCACCTCTCCACCCCACTTGCTTTGAAAACAATTGTTTGTATCACTCCATCCTTGACCATTCCCATGAGCTCTAAATTAGACACATATGGAATAAATAACTTAGTTAACATTTTGAGGGGTTCTACAAACCAGAAATTGATCCATTATCTCTGGACAGTAATGTCTTCTTTGGAGGAGTAATTAAAACCTGTATTTATATTATAGAAATACACTGTATAAGGCTCCATTGTTTGAAATAAAAATTATGACATTTTTTTCTTTTTATAAGGTTTTTTTTAATTCCAGTTAACATATGGTGTAATATTAGTTTCTGGTGTACAATGTAGGGATTAAACACTTCCATACAACATTTAGTGCTCATCACAAGTGTACCACTTAATCCCCATCACATATTTAACCCGTTCCTCTACCCCTAGCATCAGTTTGTTGTCAACTCTTAAGAGTCTGTTTCTTGGTTTTCCTTTCTCTTTTCTTTCTCTCCTTTGCTCATGTGTTTTGTTTCTTAAGTTCCACAAGTGAGTAAAAACTGTGACACTTTAATTTAACAGCTGGATTTAACTTTTGTGAGCCCCTCCTCTCCCTAGTGCAGGCAACTTAATCTTACTCAGTCTTTTCTCCCTGCTCATTCCAATAAATGCTTCCATTGACTTATATTTATTAAAATTGTTAGTCAGATTCAAAATTCTTTTAGACTTTCTTACACTACATGTATGAGTCAAACACTTTGAAAACTTCAAGTATTGTTGCCTGCTGGAGAAAATATGTTTTGTTTTAAGATTTATTCATGGGGGGGTTGCAGAGGGCGAGGGAGAGAGAGTCCCAAGGAAACTTGGGTTCAGCCTGGAGCTCCACACAAGGCTGTATCTCACGACCCTGAGATCACGACCCGAGCTGAAACCAAGAGTCAGCTGCCCAAAGGACTGTGCCACCTAGGAGCCCCTGGAGAAAGTGCTTCTAATTGAGAGTTTGCCCGTTTCAGTGTTGGGGTGGCTTTTCATTTTTTAGGATCTATGTTTCATGCAAAAAAGACATCCGGTAAGATAAAAGATTATCATGGGACTTCATTTTCGAGACAGTTAATTTTCATATACAAATCTATAGAGAAAGAGCATTTCCACCTACCACCATGTCCTTAATTTACATTCCCTTTTTCTAACTTGTACGTTATTGGGCTCAATTATATGCTCATTAGTGCATGAGGATTTTACTTTCACGGTGCTCTTTGGTGTTTGTATCATTTAGAACTTAGGAGAAGTCTGAATTTTAAAATTGATGATTAAACTTATCAGTACACCTCAAATCTGAGAATATAAGATATATTTAGGCGATTGCTTCACTGAAACTGCAACTGGAAAATAGTAAGGCAGTCTTTCTGTCACTGACATTCCCAAAATTCACACAGGGGGCCATGTCATCAACCCCGCACTTCTCAGCTTTTCCTCTGAGACTTTGCTTAAGAAGTACAAACAGCAGTCTCGCGCTTGACACGGCTTCTCACTGTCAGCACTTTCCCTATAAATCTTTCTCACTGTTAGAAGGTGGGGGAGAGATAGTAAGGTATTCCCCAAACTTTGCAGGCCCTTTGAGACCTGAAAATGAAGCAGGCAACTCTATACAGTTTACACAGTTTTATTCAGGGTAACTTACTGACCAGGGGGACCGGGCACAGGATGATCCTTGCAGTTGCACAGTCTCAAAGTCTGGACCTTAGTCCACAGATTTTAGATAGTGAAGGGACATGCACTGTAGTGAGATCAAAGAGTCTGCCTGCACCTCAAAGGGTTTGCGTGATTTTGGGGCATCACCTGTGCATCAGGGAGAGCGAAGACTATGTTATCTCTAACAGATTCGTGGGAGGCCAGAGCAAGCCTGCCCCAACGCTGGCCTTGGTGGGCAATTCTGAGGTACGTATATTCATCCCCAGGGGACCTGAAACATGTAGCCCCAAGAAAGGGCATCTAGTGAACATGAACAAAATGAAGGACCAAAGATGGAGTCAATATTGTCAGCACTCCTTCACTCGCTCAGACTCCATTTAGATATTCAAAGGACTATTTTACTTTCCACAGGTGGATGGAGGGGGTAACTGGACAATTGGTTTTAACAATTTATTTCAAATCTTTTATTGATTTGCACCAGTATTTAAACATGCTACATTATCTCTCACTCAGAATGGTAAATGATCCTAATTTGGAACCTAAAATGGAGTTTCTGCTCAACTGTCCCCAGGAAGAAATGAAACCCCATAACGTGACATATAGATGGGGTAGTCTGAAAGGATGACAGTGGGAGGATTATGTAGAAATAGCTTGATTTCTCAAGTAATCAACCCATTACAGATTAATATTCCAAATATATCTTCCTACACCTGCTTGCTAAATTTAGACTTTATAATCAGTACTTATCTAATTCCTAAAGTGCCATTGATTCTTCCTATCTCTGCTCCTCTGAACATCTGCTTATTCTAAAATCTTTAAAAAATTCATCATTTGCTAAGTATTATAGACAATTTTAATCCCCACCCCCAGCCCTCATACTGTCCTTTCCTCCTCCTTAACACAGACTTTGTTTTCTGTATTTGTGACCCAATATCTAGAATGAGTTTCGAAGGTCAGTATTCTTTCTTTCATGATAAGAATGTTTTGGCATAGATAGGACATATTACAGTAAGAATTTATTATTTTTCACCTTTCCAGCCCCGATCCATAGATCTTATTTCTGTAATACATATATCACAAAGAATCTTATAATAACCAGGGATCACAGATTTTTTTAATGCTATTCTGCTATATCCTACTCTTTTCATTTCGTTTCTTTCTTTACTCTATTTTTATTTTGTTCTTCTACTATCCTTTCTTTTTCTTTTCTTTATCCATGGAGCTTCTATTTTTTTTTCTTTCACATAAAGTTTATTTTGAGATATGCTTTGTATTTCCCAAATACAGGGCTAATTTCATGTTTATTTGTTTATAATGTCTAGCTTAATTAAATTATGTTCAAACAATAGCCCCTTCAAAATTTCAGTCCTTTTTGTTGTTGTTGATATATGATTTATGGTCTAGTATATTTTTTTGTTATAACTTAAAAGAAAGTATATCATTCAGGAGCTAGGAGCAAAGTTCTACATGTGTCCATTAGCTCATACTCTTTAATGATGATGTCCAAAATTTCAATACTTTTACTAACCTTTGTTCTGCTTTTTCCTTCAATGTCTAAATTAAGGAGATGTAGTAGGTGGAAATACCATTTCTTTATGGATTTTCCTCTTCCTAGCAATGTGCCCAGTTTGTTTGTATATCTATTCCTTTATTTAAACAGTGTTTTATTAGTTTCAGGTATACAATACAGTGATTCAGCACTTCCATACAACACCCAGTGCTCATCACAACAAGGGCCCTCCTTAATCTCTATCACCTATTTCACACCCCTCCCACCTATCTCCCCTGGTAATTGTCAGTTTGTTCTCCATAACTCAGAGTCTATTTCTTGGTTTATCTCTCTCTCTCTCTCTCCTTTTTTCCCCTTTGCTCATTTGTTTCTTAAATTAGACATATGAGTAAAATCTAAATACATTATTAGCATTCATAATCAAAAGTGGAGAAGTAAGTTTTAATTTACAGCTAATTTATTCCTGGATATGCCTTAGTGGGTCTATAGTTACCACCTCGTTCTTTCCTGGTTACAAGATTAAATAAGTTGCCTTAGATAAGTGGGTATCCTACCAATCCTATGATGGTCTTGCCATCTAAAGAAGTGAAATAGTCTGCCTTCATTTTATTAAGACTTCTAAGTTGGGACACCTGAGTGGTTCAGTCAGTTAAGTGTCTGCCTGTGGCTCAGGTCATGATCCTGGACTCCCCATATCGAGCCCCACATCGGGCTCCCTGCACAGAGGGGACTCTGCCTCTCCCTCTGCCCCTCACCCGTTCTCCCCCTCACCCCACTCTCTCGTGCTCTCTCTCACCCTCACTCTCTCAAACAAATAAAATCTTAAAAGAAAAAAAAAAAACACTTCTAAGCCACTGTTTAGTTTAAGAGTTTTTGAAGGCTTTTAGCACTTTCCTAACCAATATTATACCAAGTTCAAAACACTACATAGAAAGGTACATAC
This sequence comes from Ailurus styani, assembly GCA_002007465.1. Taxonomy (NCBI): domain Eukaryota; kingdom Metazoa; phylum Chordata; class Mammalia; order Carnivora; family Ailuridae; genus Ailurus; species Ailurus styani. The sequence goes on along the minus strand of LNAC01000103.1, from coordinate 2,212,256 downwards.
AAAAGTATATGCTGAAGTACTAGTTATTTAGATAGATTTATAATATGCTTATTTAACTATGCTGTGATAAGCATATTTTACATAATTTTACTCCTTATAAATATAGTTTACTCTCTCAATTAGGTCAGTGAAAGGTCATATTGATTCTTTGTGACATGAGTGTATCATTTAGAGGTGGTCCCTTTGGAAAAGAGAACTAATTAAAGAACAGTTCTTGAAGACAAGGTATCTGAGATAATGTATTGCAGAATTATTGAAGGAATCCTCAGAACTGAGAGTTATATTGAGATACTATTCTGATACTGATAATATATAAAATATATTAAATTCACATTGACATTTTAGAGAAGAATGAAACGGAAGAGCTTCCTATTATCTGTACTGAAGATCTTTTATGACATAATACTCTTATTTCTAAAATTATGATTAAAACTGCACTTCAAAAGTCAAGTCTTTTCAAAGAAACTCTAAATTACTGAGCACAGAATTTGGAAATTTTATCTGATGTTCTTATGAAAAATTCTCTTGACCTTTGGTTTGACATTGAAGAGCTTTCTTATTTTCTAAGAGCCTCTTTTGCTCTATTCTTTTCATGACAGTGGAGCAATAGGGAAAAAAAAAAGTCTAATAGAAAATATTTGCTAACTATGCTATGAGAGTAAAACTTTCTTATGTTTGTGGGTGTGTATACTTTTATTTTATGTATATATATTCATGCAATGTGATTAGAACACACTTATATAATTAGAATCTAAAATATATAAGTTGAAATATTATCCTAATTTTCTTTTCTCTGAAGAGTGCATCATAAAGAAATTTTCTAGGTCATGGTATTCCTTAAACGAGTAAATTAAGGACACTTGCAGCTGTGAATAGAAGAATTAGTCTTATTACTTTTGGGTTAAAAGGATAATATTATAGAAAACAAAATATGAGCTCTATAGCTATATTAAGAGAAAGAACTTTAAGCATTGTGTGTTTTATCTGTAGAAAGAGGCTCATCGTTACTGCTGTGCATTAGAATCTCAAAGTCTCCAATCTGGTGACAGAAGACTAAGGCTTTGAAGGAGGTATTTCTATTTAGACATGGTGGTTGTCCATGCTCATTTCTCTTCTTTCCCTACCCCAAGTGAAATGAAGTTAAATAGCTAAAATAAATACAAAAGACAATGAGGGGAAAACATCAGCAGAAAGACTTAAACAACTATTGTGGATGCGGGGAATTGAACAGGGAGATTTGACAATTTTTTTCAGACCTGGTAAGAAATAATTACTTCATATTGTCCTTGAGATTCTCAGAATTTAAACTGAAAATGATGCACATAGCTAAAAACCAGTTGGTTGTTGAAAGCAGCGATTGCCCTTTGTCCTCTGCCAGATAGAATACAGATAATTCATTTTATGAAAAATGTAACAAAATGTGCTCTGGGTTCTTGAACCCAACCAAGTACAGTAAGCCTGTGAGAGAAGGCACACCAGCCAAACTTTGGTTGTATTTTCTCTTTCAGCTCGTTTTTTGCACAGGCTCTGTAAAAGGGAAAATGCTGACATCTAACCATAGAATATATGCCACGTCTTCCCTGAACAAGAAAGGATTGCAGAAAATCACCATACTTGGGGAAGAGCAGGAAAGCTCTACAGGTAGGACTGTAAAAGCAGTAGGAGAGCTTTTTATGTCCATCATTTTTTATTACTGAAAATTATGATTTACACCATGACTTACTATGTTGTACTGTAGTCAGGAAAGCAGCAAATCCAATGCAGCTTTAGGAAGACTAGTTTACATGAGAAGATAGCCAAATTAATTTTGGTAGGGAGTGAGTAGGGCATCTACAATTAACAGTGATCACAGATAGCCTCTCAGTATCTACCCCTGAGGATTAGGAGACAAGATCTTAGTTCTTTAAAGAGCATCATCAGGGTAAATACAGAAAGTATAACACCAGCAGATCTCCTCCGTGAACTCTGTTTCTTGTACTTCCCTAAAAACATCTGCAGAAGCATGATCTAGTGCCTTGGCATTATCCCTGTCCCAGGGTTATCACCTGCTGATAAATTTTGCCTGGGAATCCAGAGCTCACAGAGAAAATTAAGCACACGAGATTTCAATCACTGTGAAGGAAAACTAATAAACTGAAAAACTTAAATATGCCGATGGCTCTCTCCGAAACTCGATCTAGTCCTGCTCCTCACTGCTCTGCTGGTGTCCTTAACCATGGAGGCCACAGACTGTAACACCTCAACCTCTTTCCCTTGGGTTTTGAATTTGGTTCTGCTGAGACAGAACTTGTCTTGGTGGGAGATGGGTTTGCTCACTTTGCAGTATAATGAAGATCATATTTTCTCTGGAGCACATCAGACGTGTTTACTTTCCATTATGAAAGTTGCTGGCTCCTCGAACTCAGGAACCTTCTTTAATACAATTCTCTGTGTGGGGGGTGCTGGCTGTTGTCTAACACACCCTCTGCAATGACCTGATTTTGTACATGTGAGTACTGTTGACCAGCTTTGTTACTGACTAGGATATTTCACAATTCCTCGGGGAGAGAAATAAAGTTATTGTTGGTTTGTGGTAGTTTGTTTAAGCTTCTTTATACCACCGTATGGGATTGGGTCTCAAGGAATCAGAGTTAGAGGGATAATATTCCAGCTACTGCTATGGCCATGAGTAACAATAAAATTCTTCTTTTTTTTTTTTTTTAAATCTGATACAGGTTTCTTCTGTTTTAGTTTTCAAGTATGAGCAAAATATCATACCTTTTGCAGTCCTATAGAGCAAGGTCAAAAATATATCTATATAACACTAGAACATTATTTGCCCTTTATCTTGGGTTGTCGTTTACACAAATGATGTGAAAATTATGTTAAGCTTTTTGCGGCTTGGCACAAGCCAAAGTGGTGGATCAAAATGGTGAATGAATTATCACTGTATTCTTCACCACCACGCATCCACAGTTAAAACAAGCAAAACAATATCAGTACTGTTAAAATTACCATGAACAATTTGATTACTAAATAATTTAGACACATATATGTATATGGTCATAATTGTACTTTTGTCTATATAGTATATCTCACTAGAGATGGATAGTCAATTACTGTGCATAAAGTCTCTTGGGATAGGTAAAATTTAAATTTATTTGTATTATTTACTTTATATTCTTAAGGATATTTCTTTAATTTTATTTTAAACTGCCATATACTATTTCTATTACTATTAAGTCAAAGCAAAGCATATTTAAAGAAGACTAATTTGTATCCATGACTTTTCCATTCTCTGCTTTCATTTAAAAACTACAAACATATACATAGTTACATATGTTTGTATCTATGTAGTAGGTATGAGCGTATCCCCATTTTCTTAGGTTAAACTAGGAATACTATGCACATTTCCTAGAGATTATTTATCAGCAATTTCTTAAAAAAAGTTTTCTTTCCTTTTTACATCCATGCACTTCTCCATTTTGTTGAGTGCCGTGTGTTGTCCCTTTTGTCGGTTTATCATAGTTTATTTAACCACTATCCCGCTGGTGGCCTTTTCAGATGTGTCCAGTTATTAATTATTATGTTTTATTTTTGCTGTTACAAACTGTACTTCAATAAAAGTCCTATGTGTTAATTTTATATTCCTTCAATGAATGTTTAGGGTAGATCCTTAAAATTGGGACTGCTAGATGAAAAGGGAAATGTCTGTGGAATTTTTTTTTTTATTTTGCCATACCCTCTTCCATGAAAGTTGCATTTCCATCAACAATAACAGTAACTGAATTGTCTGTTTCTCCATAGCTGCACAACAGAATATGTTATTAAACCATTAGATTGTTCCAAACTGAAAAATGGCATTTCAGTGTAATTCTAATGTGAATTTCTCTTATGAGAATTTACTTCCCTTAAAATATTGTTACATTAAACTCTTCTCAATGTAATTATTTCAACTCTTAGGAGTGCTCCAACCTTTTCCTTCAAATTTTTAACCTTTTTTTTATGCTCCAGTTTCAGTGGTAGCCAGAGATCAATTTGGATTTGCTAAATCATTTAGTCATTTTTTTTACCACAAAGAATTCTTCCATAAAGTTTTCATATGATTTTTTAAATGTACAAAACATTAAAAATGATTTAAATAATTATAGGGATATAAATTTCTTTGCCAATCCAAGCTGTGAAAGCTATTTCTTAAAATTGTATTGGAGCCATTTTTCCAAAATCACACATCTACATTTTTGTTTAATCAATCCCTTGTTTTACTTGAATAAGATCTCAAGGAATTTCCTTAGCTCTCATATGTCTGAATGGTATCTTCCTCTTGTAAAACTCAATCACATATTATCGTGGCTAAAAATACCAGTTTGAAAATAAGTATTTTTATGCTTAGTGTTCCCTTGCTTTTCATCATTTAGTAGCACTGAAAATTTATTATATCATATATATATATATATATACACACATACACACAAACATGCATACATGTATGTGATTTTTAATGTGTATGTATGGAACACTTTATGACTCCATGCACCTCACAAATTTTACAGGACACATATTTAAACTGTGAATCTATAATATCTCTAATGTCCAAAAAATGAATACTGTACAGAAAAATTTTCCAAGGTTTAGAAAGGATTAAAAACAAGATTACTGGGTATCCTTTCATTCAGTGGATTTCTGGGAGTTATCTTACAGACTCTCTGGGATTATATGATTTAGTATAGATGTGAACAATTGATTGTCTTTGTTATTAACTAGGCTATTTTATAACTCTGCTCAGGGAGAAATAAATGTATAGAAAATTAAAGGTATACAAATGTTTCCTGACCATTGCAGTACAAAGGATCCCTGCTCACAGTTTTGTAAATCAATTTTTTTTCTTACAGAAAATATATATATGCGTCCATTTCTCATCTAAACTAGTTTTAATATATTATTGCATCCTCATTAATCAAAGGGCTTAATAAAAATCCATGACACACATTCTTTTTGTATTTGCATGAAATTCATGGTTTTACTTTTTGAAAAATTATACTTTAACAATAACCACATATGTCAACTGGAAACTATTTCTTAGAATATCGCCTATATGATGTGGCAGAAAATTTCAGTGTGACTGCATTACTCACTGCAATCAAAAAACAGTTTATGATGTATCAAATACAATTTGAATTATAACAGATAAGAAACACTTTATATAACAGGCCCTCATAAACAAACACTACAAATAGAAAAATTTTAAAAATATATGCATTTAAGGTGCTATATTTTGTCCTAATGGCATTTCCTGCAAAAAAAAAATCTTTAAAAATAGCAGTAGAAACTGACATTATATTTGTTATTACCTGGAAAGTGCACTTCATTACATCTTGATAAATAAACTTGAATAAGTCAGGAATTGTGTTGTAGGACAAAAATGACTCAGTAGTTACATATCCCAAATCTATTATTGTTGTTTAGGGCATCATCATAAAGAGACAAATGGTAAAGGACTTACTTATATGATTTATATTTCTACGCTAACAATATTACAGAAATCTGCTATAATATCATCTCATTTACTTAATGTTTTAATTTATAAAATTTTCAAAGGATGCTAACATCTAGACTTTTAAGAATTTTCAAGGGTGCCTCAGTGGCTCAGTCGGTTAAGTGTCTGCCTTCGGCTCAGGTCAGTGATCCCAGGGTCCTGGGATCGAGCCCCACGTGGAGCTCCTTGCGCAGCCAGGAGTCTGTTTCTCCCTCTCCCTCTGCCTGCTGCTCCCCCTGCTTGTGCTGTCTCTCTCTCTCTCTGCGTCAAATAAATGAATAAATAAAATCTTAATTTTTTTTTCCAAAAGGATGTTAACATCTAGACTTTTAAGAATTTATTTTAAGTCCCTTAAATTGTAAAACCTTACATGATGACGGGTAATTTTTTTTCATTTTTACTTTCCGTCACATCCTTAAATGCAAAGTACATGTGAACAGTAGAAATAAATAGAGGTCTTTGTTTTTAGCAGATTGTCATATCTGTAGATGACGTTAATTCACTACAGCAGAAAATCTCACCCAGAGGATAGTAACTGTAAAGTGTTCCCATGGCTTAGATCAAGAACATTTAGACCTAATTTTTGTTATTTCAGCCAACAGTGAATTCTCTCACTAAGTCATATATGACTTTCTCATAATATTTAATGCTACAAGGTATAGGGCCTGTTTAATATCCATTTCTATAATTACAAACTGGGTATTGTAATCATATATATTTAAAAGTTTGCTACAGTTGTTTACCATTAAAATTATTTGAGAGATGTAATCATGTATATAAAAATGTCCTTAAATTATCTATGTCTAATAATTGCATGGTTATATATGAAGTTATGCCAAAAATTAAATAGGTAAAGAATACTGGCCTATTTAATGGAATCTGTATAGAATACTGTTTGACTGTCCTTGCTGGTGGCAGTTTATAGAAAATGCCAAGGAACAGTGATTTGGGAAGGATTAATAAAGAAAATGACAAAATTGCTAATGAAAAATAGACTCCATATTAGAGGTTAATTAAGATCCCAAAATAAATATATTTGGCCTAATTTAGGATAAACCCCACAGATTTAGAAAACTCTAAGTGTTAAAGTTCAAAGAATACTGAGATTTTTGTCATATCTCCTGCATGAAATGAAAGTGAGATTAATAAGAATTGATTAAAATGTTAATAGTAAAAGAGAAAACAAGAAAAGTACTGGGGAGAATTGTTACTATGTTGTACCCTCATTTATCACAAGTATGTTATAAAAGCCTAATCGTAAGGATAAAGCCTATATTTAGAACTTCACTCAAATATCATGTAGCTGTGTACTTTGTTGTGCAAGTCAGTTTACGAGGCTCTAGGCTTTCTTTTCTGTCTTCTTTACTATCTCAGTACAACTCACAGAATATAAACTGATACCATTTTCTCTGTTTTGAGGATAAGAATTAAGTTCAAAAGATTCTATAACTTGTGCAGAACCAGTCAGGTGATAAATTACCAATTGAATGGCAGAATCCAGGTTATTTCATTTGGCTTTGTTTTAGTATCATTTCATTTTTCCCTGTGTCCTTTGTCTATTAAGGTAATCTGCATTTAGTGGTCACTTCATACCTCTGGGTGATCAAATTTAAACAGGACATTAAATACCTCATATTTAAATTGGCCTAAGTGAGGTATAATTCAATCCTGTAGTATTATCTGAGAATTATTATGCAACTATCTATGATAGATATAAAATTAGAATAATATGAAGTATTAGTAAGAAATAGTATATTGAGATTTGAGAGGGAATTTCAAAAATTTTAAAGCTCAATCATAAAGAAACATCAAGAAGCAAATAAAAGTGAAAATATCTTTTTTCCCCATAAACATAATGTTATAACTGGATTTCTTAGGGGTTAGAAATTCATACTTTTCTCTTTCCCTTTTTCCCTCTTTCTCTCTCTCTAGTATTAATAACAACAATAATAAGTATATGATTGGTGTTTTTCATGCAACAGAGGATTTTTTTTTAAACAGACAAGTTTTTATTTGAATGAGAACAACAAAAAATCTCACGAAGCATTGAAAGCTGGTTCGTCAGTCTTTACAGCCGCCTTCTCAGATACCAGCAATTCATCGTAAGGCTCACACAGTATGGAAGCATGAAGTTTCTAAAGGTAATAATTTTGCTGACAGAACTGCAAAAGCTGCTGTGAAAACATGACAGACTACAAATACAGAGGCTTCACTTTTAATACAATAAAAGGAAACTTTTATTCATCTTTAAAACTATGCTTCATAAAAGAAAATGGACGCGTAGGTTATGAAAAATTTGACTGGACTATGGGAAATATCTAACACAGCATTTCCTCTACCACCTATTTGTTTGGTTAGTGTTGTATAATCAACAAAATCATTGTATAAAAGAGTTTATTTTATTTCTTGAGAAATAGAGTGTACGTGGAGCATGAACTGAGGGGGTGGGAAGGGCAGAGGGAGAGAGAATCTCAAGCAGTTTCCACGCCCACCAGCCTGGAGCCAGAGGCGAACTATAATATCATGACCCTGAGATCATGACCTGAGATGAAACCGAGAGTCAGACCCTTAACCATCTGAGCCACCCAGGTGCCCTTAAAAGACAGATTTTAAAGACACCAGCTTCTTACTATGTCTACAGAAAAGGTGAAATCATTCAAAGTGTATTAGAGGTATGTGCTGTTTGTCAGCGGAATTCCTTGCAGGCCACTCCCAAGGTAGCATACAAAGTCTCCTTGACCAAAGTTATTAGGAACCTAATAGAAGAAGTTCTATTTCATAGAACTAATTGTAAAAGATAAAGGTTAAAGTAAGATTTTTGTCTAGATACAGCATAGATGATGTGTGATGGACTAAAGTCTCACCTTGTCAAAAGCTCACATGCAGCCAGTAGTAAAGTCTTTCTTAATGATGAAGGATATTTGGAAGAAAGGTAGGCAGGGACAAGGGGCCCCCCCACCCTAAGAGGAAACCACCCTTAAAAGGATTTTATACCACCCTGGAAGGAACCCACCACCCTTTCCCATGTGATAGATGAGAGAAACCTGACTGAATGACAGGCACAGGGAGGGTTAATCAGATCAAAATAGTCCTCCAACAAGCCCATAAAAACCTCTAGACTTAGAAACTCCGATAGCAACCCTCCAGGGTCCTCTCCCTCTTCGGGAGCTTTGTGCTATCACTTTGCTATGGCTCAATAAACTTTGCTCTGGTGGCCACCACACTGTCTGGTCTACCTCTTCATTCTTCGAAGCGATGTGATCACTTGGGCACCAAAGCGAAAAGAAATCCTGCAACATTAATACACATAAATTTCACTTTTGGGATACCGGAGCACACTGAGTAGGACTGAAGAAGTCACTTTATTTCTACTCTAGTAAGGAGTATGCAAATGTATGCAGATTCCTAGAAGCTTTAGGACTCTGGACAAGTAGAGCAAGTGAATCAAATTCTAACTACACATTAGTTAAAATTCTGCAGCCTACTATGTTAAGATGTCTTAGAGATTTACCATTGGCCTTGTTAAAAATTAGAGGGCACTGGAAGTAAGCACTGGATTTCTCCCTTTAAACTTATGTTTGGCAGACCTATACATTTGGGTCTGAGCCCATGTCTCATACCTGACTTAAGTGAATCCTCTTGTAATCATGTTCAATACTTAAAAGGGCTTTCCTCATTGTAGAAACCCTGTCAAGTGCTGCTGATTATGCAATTTGATTAGCAAAGGAAAAAAAAAAAGAATACAAAAATAAATCAAAACTGGATTCACACTTACTATGTGAAGCGAGCACCTCAAGAGGACTGGTTTGTGTTTCCTACAAAGAACTTGAGATTTCTAGACTGACACTGTCAGTGGGTCTTCTTGCTCAACTTTTGAACCCAACAGTTAAAACCAGTAATGGATAACACCCGCTTAATTCATGCTCTAACTGAAACCCATTGTTCTTATTTCCTATTGCACTTTCTTTTTTTTTTTTTTTTTT
>LNAC01000103.1:1960494-2202651 GCA_002007465.1 Ailurus styani | reverse complement strand
AGGAGAGAGGAGGAAGCAGGCTCCCCGCTGAGCAGAGAGCCCGATGTGGGCCTCGATCCCAGGACCCTGGGATCATGACCTGAGCCGAAGGCAGCGGCCTTAACCCACTGAGCCACCCAGGCGCCCCCTATTGCACTTTCTTGAGGCACCGAGGAAGGTGTTTTGCAATGACCAAAACTTTCCAACGGTCAGACCATAAAAGCCCTGATAGCAAAAGGAATGCCTAGAAGCCCACACCCCACACACATCCATTCCCTGCCCATGGTCACCGCTGAACACAAACTGACCCTGACTCATGATCGTGTGCTCTTTGCCTGCTGTCTTGCACTTACCCTTTTGAACCTCTCTTTATAAAACTCCAGCTGTCCATCTTGCCAGGAGAGAGAGGTTAGTTGTTAAGACTTGAGCCTGCCAACTCCCCTGGCTCCTGGCACCCAAAATAAATTTCTCCTTTTCAACTCATCTCTTGAGTTATCGGCTTCTCTTGCAATGGGTTTATCTGAGTTTGTTTGGCAACAGAATTGGCAATCCCAGCCAGGAGCTATGCTTTAGATTTGTCCAGACAAATCTTGAGACAGAGCAGTTGGCCAAGGCACTGTACCAAAGCCCACCGGTTTGTTTTTTGAGTTAGCAGCTAAGATATATCAGTAACAATACCAGTAGTGAACTAACTACTAGTTAGCAAACAACTGCTAACTACTAAAATAGAAGGAGGAATTCTAGCAGATTACCAATGCCATAGACTGCCTTGGTGTCCTATTCACAGTAGGTTTATTTCAATTAGTTTATTGAAGAATCACATTTTATTAGAAAATGAACATCTCATTTGTTTCATTATTATTTTCTTTCTGTACTACCAGTAACGGTCCCATAATCTTATTTCTAATTCTCTCTAAATTGTATTCCCAGTTAAATGGGACCTCGATTTAGAAATCCAAGAATCTGGTTACTGACAGCGTAGAAGACAGGCCATTTTTATCAGTATTTGTTGATAATAGCAAAAGTAAAAGTAATGAATATGCACCTGGGTACTCAGGTCCTAAATTCGACACAAAATTGTTTTGGTAGTTGGTTTGATTGGAAAGATAGTATAAAGTTGAATCACAGACCTGTACCCCTGAAGCAAATAATACATTATATATTAATTAAAAAAATAAAAAATTTAAAATGAAAAGAAAACCATCTAAATAATAGACAAACAGAAGACCAGCAATTACAGATGGAGTCTGCAAAAGAGATATCTACTATCACTCAATTAACTTTGGATACAATATAAATAAATAAACAAAGGTGAATGGCTGTTATTCATGGAGATTTTGTTAACTGTTATCATAGTATAATTACTAACTTAGACCCAATGCAAAAAAATTAAGTCCATAAGGTCTTAAAACCATTAAAACCACATATATTAAACACTGAAAGTTCATTCAGTACCTTTCTATGGTTACCTTTTATAAGACTGTAATAGCAGACGCTGGCCATGAATATCTTTGCATTTTGTATCTTGAAAAATTATTTGGAAAAATAGAACAATTACTAAAGGGACTAATAAAAGTTATATAATAAAGAGCTTAAAATAAAAGTGATATAAAGGGATGGCATGGGATTGACTGAAACTCAAGAGATATTTATTGGGCTTTGCAAGGAGAACTCCTAATTAAAAATTTAGATCATCAGGCTCCAGACCTAAGCTATTCCTTAGGCTTAGGCCTTCATAAGGAACTACTAAATAATAGTTAGATTGTTAATCATTTGGACTTGAAAGCAATAAAAGCATCACAACAATTTGTAAAATAAATGGATCACCAAGAAATATTTTTGGGCATTTTGAATCAAGAATCTGACTTAACCATTTTTCAGTGGTTATGGCATATTCAAAGGCTATTCCCCAAAGGCAGATGATATGCCGGCTTAAAAAAAAATCAGTAATTCAGTCATTCTATCATTATTCTGATAACTGGTTTGCTTTTATTTTACTCTGAGCTTGTTGGATATTTAGACATCTGCAACTTGTCCAAAGAAAAGTAAAAACAATTCGAAAATTATAAAATTAGTATAACACAGGTAGGAGATTATAAGGACAAATATAAATAAAAAATAAGAGGCTTAATTCTCCTTGAAAATAAGGGAAAAAACTTCTGCCCATCCCTTTTCTTGGAGTATTTATTTTATTTTTTAAGGATTTATGTATTTATTTTAGAGAGAGAGAGAGAGAGAGGACAAAGGGAAAGGCAGAAGGAGAAAGGGAGAAAATCTCAAGTAGACTCCATGCTCATGTAGAGCCTGATGTGGAGCTTGATATCATGACCCTGAGATCACAACCTGAGCCGAAACTAAGAGTTGGATGCTTAACCAACTGTGCCATCCAGGCACCCAGAGTATTTATTTTAGAAAATGTGCATGTTCTTTTTCAGTTTCTGTGACATATATGTAAATCATTTCAAAAGCTAAATGAGCCTCTTGTCAGCTTTAAGACCCAGGGATGGCTTTCTCTTGGTGATGGATCCAGGGATGGCTTTCTCAGGAGCCTAGAATCATCTCTGTGATACGTAACTAGCAAGTTAAAAAGCACCCTTATCTCTAGTTCTGTGGAAGGGTAAGAGCCTGACTGCAGCTGATGGACTGCCATCTCACTCCAAGTTGCAAAACTATGATCTTGTCATAAAACATATGAAAAGATTATTGTCCTTTGGATAAAGCCAGCACACAAACACAGATGGTCAGCCCAACTACTAAGTGAATTTAGAAGGAACTATGTATGACAAATGCTGCTGTCAAATGCTCTAAATCTAGGACTAGTTATTGTTTATCTTGAGAACATTTATGTAATAATGTATTAGGGTTCCCCAGAGAAACAAAAACCAATGCATAAAGAGATTTAATATAAGGAACTGGCTTATGCAATCATGGAGACTGGCAAGTCCCAAGATACACAGTCCTCAAGCTAGAGACAAAGGAGAGTTGATGGTACAGTAACGGCCTTAGTCTGAAAGCAGGAGAACCCAAGAGCAGATATAGTCTCTGTCTGAAGGCCATTAGGCACTAAACCCAGGAAGGGCCATTTTTTTCCCTTCTGCCAAACACAGGAAAAACCAAAATCAAAACCAAAATATGATGTTCTAGCTCAAAAACATTCAGACAAGAGGATTTATTTCTTACAGGAAGGTCAGATTTTTTTTAAAGATTTTATTTATTTATTTGAGAGAGGGAGAGAGAGGAAGCAAGAGCATGAGAGGGGAGAAGGTCAGAGGGAGAAGCAGACTCCCCATGGAGCTGGGAGCCCGATGTGGGACTCGATCCCGGGACTCCAGGATCATGACCTGAGCCAAAGGCAGTCACTTAACCAACTGAGCCACCCAGGTGCCCTGGTCAGATCTTTTTGTTCTGTTCAGATGCTCAACCCTTTAGATGGACCCACCCACATTAGAGAGGGGAATCTACTTTACTCAGTCTACCAACTCAAATGTTAATTTCATCCAGAAACACCCTCATAGCCACATCCAGAATAATATTTGAGCAAATAGTTGGGCACCTTGTGGCCCAATCAAGTTGATATATAAAATTAATCATCACAAGTAGGTTGCTTTCTGTTTGGCTACTAAAATGATAAATTTTTTTCTGGTCTCTACAATCTCTTAGTGAATTGCCTGTGATGCATATCACATTCTGATTTAATGCTTATTTAAAAATGAAGTTGTTTTCTTTCTCTTCTACTTTTGTGAAGAGATTTTCTGAGTGGGGAGAAGACTTAAGTGTTAATAATATTTCCCAACACTCTAAGTGTAAGATTGTTTCTGACCTTTTTTAATTTGCCATATTGGTCTACTGGTCTATAATTGTGCATTTGCCTAATTACTGAAGTTTTATAAAACTTCATTATATCTCCTAGAGCAAGCACTCCTGACTTGTTCTTATTTCTTAAGATTATCTTGGCTTTCATTTTTCAATTCTGTATATTGTAATTTTGGTTTCTCAAACTTCATAAAGATCAAAAACAAATGAAATTGCCTGTTGAGAATTTTATTAAGATAACTTAATGTCATTCGTAGGTAATACTACTATCAATTCTTCCAACAGGACAGATTCTGTATTTTTAAAAAGCAGAAACCTAAAATGTAATAATTTTGTATCAATATTCTTTTGCTCAATGTCAAGTTTATGAAGTTGATTTATGTTATCACTTATAGTAGTACTTCGGTTTTTTCCAATGTTATATATTACCCCCAAGTTTATTTACCTAATCTAACATTGAAGGTTGGCCTCCAGTTTGGAGCTATCACAAGTAGTGATGCTGTTAATATTTTTATATACTACTTTTAGCAAACTTACAGACATATTTGGGGAGATACGCATCTAAGAGTGAAACCATTCATAATAGGATATTTCACCCTTATTAGAAACCACCAAATATTTTGTGCACATGTATTGTGTCAACTTACATACCAATAGCAGTGTATAAAAATACCAGTTGCATAAATCTCTAGCCAGACTTATCAAAAAAAAAGAAAGAAAGAAAAGGGAGAGAGAGAAGATCCAAGTAAAATTACTAGTGAAAGAGAAATAACAACCGACACCCCAGAAATCAAACAAGTGTAATATTATGAATACCTACATTATGAAATACATATTATGCAAACTTATAAGCCATCAAATTGGACAACTTAGAAAAAATGGATAAATTCCTAGAAACATATAACCTACCAAAACAAAATCAGGAAGAAATAGAAATTTTGAACAGACTAATTACCAGCAATGAAATTCAATCTGTAACCAAAAAACTAAAAAAACCACAAACAAACAAACAAAACCCCAAAACAAAAGTCCAGGACCTGAGAGCTTCACAGGCAAATTCTATCAAACATTTAAAGAAGAGTTAATACCTATTTTTCTTAAACTATCTCAAAAAAAAATACAAAAGGAAGGAAAACTTCCAAGTTCATTCTGAGTCCAGTATCACCTTGATAATAAGACCAGATGAAGCCATTATAAAAAAAGAGAACTATAAGCCAAAATCTCTCATGAATATAGATGCACAAATCCTCAACAAAATATCAGCAAACTGAATCCAGCAATACATTAAAAAATCATACCACACAATCAAGTGGAATGAATTCCTGAATGCAAGGGTGGTTCAGTATTTACAAATCAATCAACATGATATCTCTCATCAATAAGAGAAGGAATAAAAACCATATGATCACTTGAATAGTTGCAACAAAACCATTTGACAAAGTACAACATTCAGTCATGGTAAAAACCCTCTGCAAAGTAGGTTTGGAGGGAACTTAACACAATAAATGATTTATATGAAAAACCCACAGCCAACATCATGCTCAATTATAAAAAGTGGAGAGCTTTTCTCCTAAGTTAAGCAACAAGACAAGGATGTCTACTTTTAGCCACTTTTATTCAATATAATACTGAAAGCCCTAGCCACAGCTATTAGATAAGAAATAAAAGGCATCCGGTAGGTAAGGCAGAAGTAAAACTCTCACTCTTTGCAGATGACATGATACTATATATAGAAAACCCTAATGACTTCACCAAAAAACTACTAGAACTGATAAATGAGTTCAGTAAAGTTGCATGTTGCAAAATTAATGTACAGAAATCTGTTATATTTCTATACATTAATAATGAAGCAGGAGAAAGTGAAATTAAGAAACCAATTCCATTTATATTGCATCAAAAATGACAAAATATCTAAGAATAAACTTAACCAAAGAGTTGAAAAACCTGTACTCTGAAACTATAAAACACTGATGATAGAAACTGAAGACAACACAAAGAAATGGAAAGACATTCCATGCTCATACCAGATGCATTGTAGATATAAATGTAAAAATAAGGATATTTTACTAAAAAATGAATAACATCTTCATTGTCATCAATGATTAGAGGACAAACTCTTAAGGATGTGGATTAGAGGAAACCTATGGTAAACTGACATTTTTCCCAAAATTGATTTATGAAATCAGTGCAGTCTCAAAATCTGAATTATTTTGGCAGAATTTGACCAGTTATTGATAAAATAGCAAAACTTGAATGAACTCTGAATAACAGATGTCAATGACATATCAATGTCATTAGCAACTATTTGTAAAAAACAAAATCTTCCTCAAGGTCATAAAGATATTTTCCTGTAACATACTTTTAAAAAAAAACTTTAGAACAGGTTTTTTTTTGAAAGAACTGCAAGTTCAATACAAAATATGTTTTGACGATGAAGGATTTGAGAGCAAGTTATCACATGAGGTACCACCGTTACTCAATACTTAAGAACAAAGGACATTCCCCAGGATAACTTAAATACTTTGATCATGTAGTAACATTGATATGTCATTGACACCTGTTATTCAGATGTCATATACAAAAATATGTCATAAATATAAATATGAGTAACTTATTATATTGTAATAACATATATAAATATTTCTAGTTACTAGTTACCCAGATAATCCAAATTAAAAACAAATAAAATATTACCACACAAACAGAAATATTGAAAATTCTATACAAAAAGTAAAAACCTGGATGGCTGAGTTTTTCAAAATGACTGCAACAAGGTTTGCCATTCTGCAAATATGTCCTGTAGCATGATGTGATAGTCCTATCATTGAGAGGTAGACATATGTGTTCCCTGTCCTTGAATATGCATAGGGCTAAGATTATCATGAAGAGTATGTCATGTGATTTCCAAAGCTAGTTTGTATTTTCTGTCGTGTCTTCATGGGGTACTTCCATTTAGGACCCAAGTAGCATATTTCAAGGAAATCCAGGGAATATTTAGAGTGTTAAATTATTTAGAGTGAATTATTTAGAGTGAATTATTATTTAGAGTGAATATTTAGAACGTTGTAAGTGTTCTGTGTGACAGTCCCAGATATAAGCCCAGCAGAAATTCAACATTAGCTACAGATATTTGAGTGAGCAAGTGCTACAGACTGAATGTGTGTGTCCCCTCAAATTCATGTGGAAACCAATCTAATGTAATGATAGCTGGAGGTGGGCCTATGGGAGGTGATTATGTTATGAGAGTAAAGGCCTTATGAATGAGATTAGTACCAATCCAAAAAAAGACCCCAGAGACATCCTTCACACCTTCTGGCAGGTGAAGACATGGTGAAAAGACAGCTATCTATGAATCAGGAAGTGGGTCCTTACTAGACACTGAATCTGGCAGCACCCTGATCATGGACTTCCCGGCCTCCAAAACTGTGAGAAATAAAATTCTATTGTTTATAAACTACCCAGTCAAGGGTATTTTGTTATATCCCCCCAAATGAAATAAGACACAAACTTTCAAAATGACTCCTGGTCACAGTCTGACTGCCTCTAGTTGGGATAACTCACATGAGAAATACCTAGCTGAGACCTGTCCACCCAAGAACGATCTTATATAATAAAATGGTTTTTTTTGTTTTAGCTACTATGTTCTGGGATCTATGTACAGCTACTCTTTTGTTTTAGCTACTGTATATGGCAGGAGATAACCAAAATATGAAGTGTTTAAAAAATGTGGAACAACAAAACTCAGAGATGACTGGTAAAAATGCACATTGACCTTACCACTTTGGAAAATAGTTTAGTGTTATCCAGTATTTTATGCACATACCTAGAATTCCATTCCTAGTTTTGCACACTAAATAAATTGCACATATATGCATTACATATTTATATATATGTACAAGAATGTTCAAACAAAAAGTATCCATTGCATCTTAAAATAGGAACAACCTAAATTCGCATTGATAGTAGAATGGTTATACCATTTGTAGAATAATACAATAAAATTCTATGATGACAAATAGGTTAATTGCAGCAAGTCAAGAATGACTTTCAAATGCAATATTAGCAGTGGACTTCAAAGAACCATTCAGCATGATTTCATTCATATAAAGTTAAAGAGTAACAGATCTAATTAATGCAATTTAGGGGTAAATACAAAAGTGATCTTAGTGAAATAAAGCAACATTGTTTCATCATGAAACAGTATAGGAAGAAAAACCTAATGCATTATTAAGTGAAAGAAACAATAAGAAATATATGCTTACAAAGAAAAATTATTGTCATATTTCTCAGTTGTAAAATTTACATGCTTTCTTCATCATAGTAGAGCATAAATAAAATTAAAAAAATTATATAAACACATTATCTCATCCAGAATAGTAGCAGTACTAAGAAATTGTTCAAAATGCTTTAGTCTGTGTTCTAAATTCAATATGCCAGTGGTAGATACTGTTTGATATTCACCAGATTATCACTTTCCTACATTTCCTGATGAATAACAATTTACCCCAAAATTAACTAGCATTGGCTAGTTGCATCAGTCTTCCTGGACTAGACAGGGGGACAGTTTGCTTTTTAGCTCATTCTTGTGCCTATTTACATGATTCAGTTCCTCTTGAGATGTTGGCCAGAGGATACCTTCATTTACTCACCAAGAAAAACCCTCTGCAGGGCATCCCAGAAACTGTAGCTTGCTTCAACAAAAAAAGGAAGGGGGAAGGATAAGAGGAGAGGAAACAAGACAAAAGAGAGTCTTTTATAAACTAATTTACAAAATGTTATCTGGTCACTTTGCCATATTCCATTTGTTAGGACCAAGTCACTAGGTCCAGCTGAAAACAGGAGAGTGGATTATGTAGGATACCAGAAAGCAGAGAGCATTGGGAGGCATTTTAGAAGCTGTCAAGTACACTAGCTCACAGCTAGATCATATTTCCCAGTTTTTTTCCTATAACTAAGTGTTCCATGTGACTGAATTGTACTCAATGGATAATAAGATGATATGAAGGTATACCATCGTGTACACAAAGACTTTTTTAGGAAAAAGAAGGTATTTTCGCATGCTCCTTTTCCCCTTAAAATACCTAACTGAAGGAAATATGTTCACACTCTGGGTGAAAGAATAAGGAAGTAAGAAGTTTAGTGTATGAACTGCCACAAGAAGGACAGCTCCCTGCAAAAGGAGCTTGGGATATTAAATTACTACATGTAAGAAGAGTGTATGCCTCCAATTAATATATGAGTAAGAATATACCTCCATTGTGTCATAGTCCATATACACACATGTGTTCATTTGTTACTACAGTCATTTCTATTCTAAGTAATACAGAATTGTTTTTTCATGTGGGATTCATGTGGGATGCTGTAATTGTAGTAACAAAATATGTGACACTGCTTTGATAATTTACAGCAGAGAATGAAGAAACAGATTAATGAAGTTGAAAAATGAAATTACATATAATGTGGTGAAATATGTAATAACATGTTTACCTCTGAAAAAAACTTAAAGGGCAGGAAAGGGGCAACTTGTCAGTAACTCTAGAAGTTGAAAACAGAAAGAATATTAGTGTGTGATGGTCACCACTTTTGATTTGGAAGAGTTGTATCAAAGAGATGACTAAAGTCTACCTCTAAAGTAAGAACTGCCTTTCCTATGAGAGCAATGACATAAAAAAAGGAGAGTCCAGATTTGTAGCCCCAGAGGTTGGACAAAGCTCTATACTTTTAAAATTAAAAGTCAGGAAATAAAACTAAAAAAAAGTGGCTTTGAGCAAAAATCCCATTATTTTAAGTCTTTTCAGTTAAATGAAGTTTCTTTTTTTTACTGTGTACAAAAGATTTGATTAAATACAGTATTTTCCCACAATTCTATTTATCTCAGATGTCTTCAAAGTATGCACATTTAAGCAAAAGAGAGGTAAGGAGACAAAGAAATAAAGCAAACTTAGCACAATGCACAAATAATAGGAATAATTTTGAGTATGGCTACGGGAACTTAGAATCAAGTAGAATCAACTGGAAGTGACTGTGAGCAAAAGTCTAGTCAGTTTTACAGTTGTGAATAAAACTGTGTGTGTGTATGTGTGTGTGTGTGTGTGTGTGTGTGTGTGTGATGGACTTGAGAAATACTTACAAATCCAAAACTGTTCTTTATTCCATGAGGGTTTAGTGGCATAAATGAGAGAACACTAAGGATTTTCGCATCTTTTTACTTTCTAGGAGATGAATTAAAGGGGGAGCGGCTATGTGAATTATCTGAAATTTCTATTATCATAAATTGTATACTTTAATGAAATAATTTAGGATGAATTATAAAGGCTCCTCAAGCTCTTGACCTACATAGGAAATGCAGAGGGAAAATATATATAAAACTATGAGAAATGATAATTCTACCATGTTGGAGTTAAGATGAATTAGCCAGATCTTCCTGCATACAAGGTTCTGAGATCAGTGTATAAAGTGATTCAGAAGTATTACTTCTGAGTTGAAAATCATCTATAAATCCAGGACTAGAAGATAGTACTTAATAGTACTTAAATACTCATCTATTTAGTCAAAAACTGTTGAGCTCCTTCCATGTATCTGACATTCTGGTATTTACTAAGGATTCAGTAGCAAGTGACACAAGTTTTCTCAGGATAAAAATGGTACACTAGTAGTTGCCAAAGTATTGCAATTCCTCATTCAGTGGTAATAGAAAAGGTTAGTCTCCTAACTTTTATTAAAATATTTAAAAACATGTAGGGCAATTAAAGAGTTTAAAACAACACATATTATAAAGTGCCAAATTTTATGTTATGTATTTTTACCACAATTTTAAAAAAGAACATGCAATACTTTTTGAAGTAAGGATTTTAAGGGCTAAACACACACACACACACACACACACACACACACACACACACACTATCCCAATTAGAACTTAGAGGGTTTTGTTTTGTTTTTTAATTTTTTCTTAGTGTTCATGGTAGCTTTGTTTTATTTTGTTTGTTCTGTTTTGTTTTTATTTTTGCCTGAAACAGCTGTTTGCTCTACCTCTATGATAACAAATATTATAAAAAAATAAGCTTTCCTGTTATTTTGTTAAAACACCATTTCTGGGGCCAAAAATTTGTCAAATAATACTAACGATGAACACTAATAATTTAGTTAGATGTAACAAAAATATATGCTTCTGGAAAATAGGTCTGTGAATTAAGTAAAACTGTTTTGTATCAAAACTACAGGTTGTTCATCAAAGCTCATAAGACTCACTCTGCTCACAAATGCAAAGCTGTTGTTTAATAAATATCCTGGGCTCTAAAACCCTGTAAACATCTTTCTCCAATTTTGAGATAATCTAAGTATATAAGATTTATTCTTCTTTATTGTAGTAGACCTAATACACTTAGTTTTGCTTGACTAGTAGGTTTTCTTGTCTTCTGAGAGGTGGCCATCTCTTACTTTCCATAAACTAATATCCTTGGAACCAGAAATCAGATACTGCAATAACCAACTAATTCGGGCATTATAAAAGACATATCCTCTTGTGGTGTGCATGCACGTACACACTCACACCTGCACAATCATAATTGCCTGGGTTTCATAAAACTGAATTTTCTGCTTTGATTTTCTCAGATAAAGGGAAAGATTCTGAAACATTATGATCATAGGAATTATTACAGCTAACTTTTACTTCAGAGTATGTGATTATTTCTTATCAAATGGAACTAAATTTATAGATTCTGCCAAATATTAAATACTAGGTTTGGAAGACTAGGATCTACTTTAACAGGGCACCTGGGTGGCTCAGTTGGGTAAGTGTCTGCCTTAGGCTTAGGTCATGATCCCAGAGTGCTGGGATGGAGCCCTCATCTGGCCCCAAGCTCAGCGGGGAGTCGGCTTCTCCATCTCCTGCTCCCCTAGCTTATGCGCTCATGCTCTCTCTCTCTCTTTCAAATAAATAAATAAAATCTTAAAAAAAAAAACCCTCCTGCCTAACTAAAGGAAAGCTAGGACAAGAAATGACACCATGAAAAATGCAGTTGGTTTATTATATCGTTTATTTTGATTTTAAAACCCCCAAGTACTTTTGATTTTTCTTTTGTGTTTAATGACTAAAGGGTCTGAAGAGATCCCTCCTAAATATAGCTGAGCTAGAGAGATGGGAGAAATGATATCTTTTGATTAGTCACTGTGACATCGTAACAGCAATGATATACCTAAGTCTGTTTTGAGACAGCTGAGTATGTTTCAACATCTACCCTTTCCTCTCCCCCTAAATAAGTGAAAAAACAAAACAAAACAAAACAAAAAACCCTGTGTTTTTTGGACAGTATCTCCGTTGTAATCATCTCCCCCACAAAGAGCTGGCTATAAGAAATGTAAACAGCTTCCTGCTAGTTTCAGAAGGAGAGGGGCACTAGTGGCAAGCACCTGGAGGAAAATGTCAGCACAATGCAGAAAATTTATAAGCAGCAGAAAAAAGAAAAGAAGAAAAGAAAATTCATAGGCAGAAGACACAGTCATTTATGATAATTAAAGGAAGAAAGAGATTGTAGGAGCAGTGGGCACAAGAGAAGAGCCGGCACCGCTACAGGCAGTAGCTCTGTTTTTACCTGAGTACCAAGGAATGTTCTAAAGGGACTAATTGGAGATAAGTAAAAATGTCCTAGGGATTTATTAATGTTTTATTCTCTTTTTGAATATCTTAATAACTCTCATGTCTAATTCATAATGCAACTAGAGGTCTGATCCTGTTCCAGGATGCTTCAGTGGCAGTAATTATTTCTGAAATTTCCCAGGGAGAAATCACAAATAAAACTTCTATGTGGTGCTCATTAAACCTGTACTTAAACAGATTATTTAGCCTCTTCAATGGATCAAATGCAGAGCATGCTGGTTAGAGAACTACAATGAACAATGGGTGAACTTCACAGGACTTCGCGGTTTCATTGCCTGATCTTTTTATTATGGGAGAAAAAAATTAAATAAACAAATATACAGCATATAAAAAATAACAAGTCCCTTTGTCCCCCCCACAAAAACCTTCAAAGACCTATTGATACACTAGTAATAAAACCCTTTTTACTTGATAGCCTGTTAGGCTGAACAGATAGGGAATTTTAAGATTGAACAGTTTCTGTGTATTCTCTTCAAAGAAGATCTGCATGTATTTACCTTATAAAGGTGGCATATTTATTTATTTGAATAGATATATATTTGTTAGTAATATCACCAAATAAACCTATACTTGAAATGTAGTTGAGGGAATTCTTTTTTGCTCTCTAGCCTCCAAATAATGTTGAATATTTTCATAAACAGTACCAATTCTACCTCTATTATTGAAGGTTAAAATACATTTTAAGATATACTGATCCTTAACTATCTGAAGTGTCTGAGCACATAGTGTAAACATAGTTTACTTTATTAAAAATTCTTTATTTAGGGATTTTCCATATTGTTTCATGCAGTTCCTGACTGGGCAGTTAATACCTTTATATGTAAGATCTTTCCACTCATTGTTAACTATAAATACACAAGATAAATTAAGAAATATTCTCAAGGACACAATTATCACTTCAATGATGATATATTCCTCTTGTATGGGTGACTTGAACACTTTAATATCTATAGTATAATTAACAATTCGGATATACAATAGTATTTTTATAAGTACTGATTCTTACTTCTTTATTAGAATAATGATAACATATTTAGATAAAATAGTCTTGTATTCTTGTTCTTTAAATGCGTTTTAAGATTTCCTACCCTGATAATTTACCCAATTGCTTATGTTCAAATTCAAACTTCCACATACAAGTCATGTTACAGTATTTGCCAATTTCAGAAGGAATAAGGAGAATATCAGATGCTTTGTTTTTCGTCTGCTGTCAATACAATGTTTTTAAAGCCAAACTTTGACAAGTAGGCTAGAAGAATGTAGAATATCTCTTGTTTCTTTTCTTTCTTTTCATTTTCTCTTTTTCTCCTTTTCTTCCCTTCCCTTCCCTTTCCTTTCTTTTCTCCTTCCCTTCCCTTCCCTTCCTTTTCCTTTCCCATCCATCCATCCATTTATCATCTCTCTATCTACAGAGAATCCATTAGATATTTTTAAAAGATAAGTAACATGATTTGAGATCTCTTTACTGAAAAAGGCACTTGTGAATATGATAATGAATTTTCACATAAAGATGTTTTTGAATGCATACTGAAACTATTATGCTATTAGAGTCTATGATAGCTGAGATCATATAACATTATGATGAAAGAGTAAAAAATAATATTTAATAGGATCTTATATTCAGTATGGATCTTTGAAATGAGGCATTGCAACAGCATCTAGTATATGTTATAAGTGATGTCAAAATAAGTCTTATGCTTTCCAATATTATATTATCAAATGACACATAGATAGTTATAAAAGTGTTTTTTATGAGTGTTTGAAGTCGAGTCTCTTTCTAAACTATTTTGAAACACTTTCAGATTTTTAAAATAACTTTCTGCTTCTCACATGCTTCAGTGATAATAAGCCATTTCTAATTCATATATGGTATATTAAGTAACACCATTACCCATGAAGTAATAATAGCTAACATTTACTGAGAGTTTATTGTTGGTGGTGGCTAGGCACTATTCTAAAGTGAGTTAGGAATATTAATTCATTTAATTCCTACAAAAATTCTGTGGAGCAGGTATTAATTTTACCAGGCAAGGAAACAACAGAAAGTTGTGAAACCACATAGTTCAACTGCAGAGGCTTTGTTCTTAACCAAAATACCACTGCTTGTCAAATTTAACTTCAAAAAAAGGTACTGCTTCAAATGAAAGGGCTAAGCACAAGCTTCATGAAAATCACCACAGCAACAGATTAAAATACAAATGTGTGGCCTTGAACACAGTTGTAATAAATTATGAATGAAAGGGGAGAGATCATGCCTAATACCAAGGAAATAGAAACAATTATCAGAAATTATTGTCAACAACTATATGGCAATAAACTAAGCAACCTAGAAGAAATGGATATATTCCTGGAAACCTATAAACTGCAAACGGGAAGAAAATGACAACCTAAATAGACCAATAACCAATAGCGAGATTGAAGGAGTGGTAAAAAACCTACCAAAAAACAAGAGTCCAGGACCTGATGGATTCCCTGGGGAATTCTACCAAACATTCAAAGAAGGAATAATACCTATTCTCTTGAAGCTGTTTCAAAATATAAAAACAGAAGGAAAACTTCCAGACTCATTCTATGAGGCCAGCATTACTTTGATCCCCAAATCAGGCAAAGGCCCCATCAGAAAGAAGAATTTCAGATCAATATCCCTGATGAATATGGATGCCAAAATTCTCAACAAGATCCTAGCTAATAGGATCCAACAGTACATTTAAAGGATTATCCATCACAACCAGATGGGATTTATCCCTGGGATGCAAGGGTGGTTCAACATTTGCAAATCAATCAATGTGATAGAACACATTAATAAAAGGAGAGAGAAGAACCATATGTTCCTCTCAATTGATGCAGAAAAAGCATTTGACAAAATACAGTGTCCTTTCCTGATTAAAACTCTTCAGAGTATAGGGATAGAAGGAACACTCCTCAATTTCATAAAAACCATTTATGAAAAACCCATAGCAAATATCATTCTCAATGGAGAAAAGCTGAGAGCTTTTCCCTTAAGATCAGGAACACACGGATGCCCACTCTCACCACTATTGTTCAACGTACTACTATAAGTCCTAGCAACAGCAATCAGACAACAAAAAGAAATGAAAGGTATTCAAATTGGCAAAGAAGAAGTAAAACTCTCTCTCTTCACAGATGATGTGATACTTTATGTGGAAAACCCAAAAGGCTCCACCCCCAAATTACCAGAACTCATACAGCAATTCAGTAATGTGGCAGGGTACAAAATTGATGCACAGAAATCAGTTGTTTTCCTATACACTAACAATGTAACTGTCAAAGAGAAATTTGGGAATCAATTCCATTTACAATAGCACCAAAAACTGTAAGATACCTTTGAATAAACTTAACCAAAGAGGTAAAGGATCTATACTCTAGAATTACAGAATGCTTATGAAAGAAATTGAAGAAGACACAAAAATATGGAAAAACATTTCATGCTCGTGGATTGGAAGAATAAACATTGTTAAAATGTCTATGCTGCCCAGAGCAATCTATACTTTCAACGTCATCCCAATCAAAATACCAATGGTATTTTTCAAAGTGCTGGAATAAATGATCTTAAAATTTGTATGGAACCAGAAAAGATCCCAAATCGCCAAGGAAATGTTGAAAAAGAAAAACAAAGCTGGGGGCATCATATTGCCTGATTTCAAGCTATATTACAAATCTGTGATCACCAAGACAGCATTTTACCACCAAGACAGCACAAACACAGTCTCATAGATCAGTGGAATAGAATGTGGACCTTCAATGCTATGATCAAATAATCTTCGACAAAGCAGGAAAAAATATCCAATGGAAAAAATACAGTATCTTTAATAAATGGTACTGGGACAACTATATACAGAAGAATGAAACTCGACCATTTTCTCACACCATACACAAAGATAAACTCTAAATGGATGAAAGACCTCAACGTGAGACAGGAATCCATCAAAATCCTAGAGGAGAACATAGGCAGTAACCTCTTCAACATCAGCCACAGAAACTTCTCTTAAGACACATCTCTAAAAACAGGGGAAACAGAAGTGAAAATGAATTTTGGGGACTTCATCAAAATAAAAAGCTTCTGCACGGCAAAGGAAACAGTCAACAAAACAAAGAGGCAACCCATGGAATTGGAGAAGATATTTTCAAATGACACTACAGAGAAAGAGCTGATATCCAAGATCTATAAAGAACTTTTCAGACTCAACACCCAAAAAACAAATAATCAAGTCAAAAATGGGCAGAAGACATGAACAGACACTTCTCCAAAGAAGACATACAAATGGCTAACAGACACATGAAAAAATGTTCATTATCATTAGCCATCAGGGAAATTCAAATAAAAACCAAATTGAGATACCATCTTATACCAGCTAGAATGGCAAAAATTGACAAGGCAAGAAACAACAAATGTTGGAGAGGTGTGGAGAAAGGGGAACCCTTTTACACTTTGGTGGTAATGCAAGTTGTTGTAGCCACTTTGGAAAACAGTGTGGAGCACCCCAATGTTCACAGCAGCAATGTCCACAATAGCGAAACTGTGGAAAAAACTGAGATGCCCCTCAACAGATGAATCGATAAAGAAGATGTGGTCCACATAGACAATGGAATATTACTCAGGTAACAGAAAGGTTGAATACCCAACTTTTGCATCAACATGGATGGAACTGGAGATTATGCTAAGTGAGATATGTCAAGAAGAGAAAGTCAATTATCATATGGATTCACTTATTTGTGGAACATAAGGAATAGCATGGGGGACATTAGGAGAAGGAAGGGAAAAATGAAGGGGGGGGAAATCAGTGGGGGAGATGAACCATGAGAAACTATGGACTCTGGGAAACAAACTGAGGGTTTTAGAGGGAAGGAGAATGGGGGGATGGGCGAGCCCGGTGATGGGTATTAAGGAGGGCATGTATTGCATGGAGCACTGGATGTTACACAAATGATGAATCATGGAACACTACATCAAAAATGAAAGAGGTACTGTATGGTGACTACATAACATAATAAAAAAAAAAGAAGAAGAAGAAACACAGGCGTTAAAAGTAAGCATAGGCTTTTTAAGATATTAGCTTGTGAATAACAATAGCACAGTAATTATAGATAACAAGATACATATCACATTCCCTGAGGTAAAATACTTGTGAATTTACAGAATTAGGTATATAAAGGAAAATATGGTGAGGATGAGCTTCACAGTGAAGATAGAAAAGCAAGACAAAAGCAGATCATGGTGAAAAGTGTAAGATACCATACAAATGGGTGGTTATTTCTTGAACACAAGTATCTTTTTGTGTATGAAATTGTTGGCATTTTATAATAGAATTATCTTATATAAGAAGGTGAAGGTGATCACATTGTATATGTGCTTTTTTTTAAGTAAGTGTTTTTAGTACAACAGAAGTTACTGACTTTTTATCTCTGACATGGGGACTGTATATGAGTAAATTGAAGGAGTATATTAAGAAATGTAGAATCTGGGATGCCTGAGTGGCTCAGTCAGTTTAGTGTCTGCCTTCCACTCAGGCTCAGGTCATGATTCCAGGGTCCTAGGATCAAGCCCTATGTTGTCATTGTCAGGCTCCCTGCTGAGCAGGGAGTCTGTTTTACCTTCTGTCCATTCCCTGGACTCGTGCTCTCTCTAGCTGTCTTAAATAAATAAATAAATAAACCTATAAAAAATGTAGAATCTTGTCTGAAAATGTGTTAAGAAAAAGACCTACTGTGAGTAAGTGTTTTATAGGTGATCATACAGTAGACAATTTTAAATGTATTCTATATGTATTATGATTAATCTAAATATACATATTTAAAAACAGATAAGATTACATAAAACAAAGTAAGATCAAATATATTTGCTTTGGTAAAAAATATTAGAAATCATATTTTTTCTGCTTCCACTGAAATAGCATGATTTGTCTTGTTAAAATTCAAAGCCTGAGAAGAGTAAAGGGTTTTAAGGCTAGTAAGAAAAGTTGTAAATGTGTCTGCAGAGGGTCCATGGTGGGTCTGGAAGCATCATCAGTTAATTCAACACAAGAGTCTTGAGGGGGATTTTCCAGGTGAACCAAATGTTAAGGCATGAGAAAGACCATTACTGGAGTCAGAATTTTACATGCCAAAGATTACCAGAGCAAGGGAAACAGTAAACAGTAAGGAAAGTAAATTGTCATTCTCTTGGAACTTTTCTGGGGATGGAGAAAACAGAAATATAGATTAGAATCTTAGAAGAGGTGAACATAAGCAAAATCCATGTATTTTACTCCAAATATTTACTCTAAAACACAGAGCTCAGTGTACTTTTAACTAGGTAGATCCCTCACTATATTCAGTATGTAGGAGACTTGGACACAACTCTCAAAATGAGAAATAAAATTAAATATATGAAAACATGTATTAAGGGACATGAGATGAAAAAGGAACTCCTTAAGAAAATCTGGAACCTGGGATTGCTGATACTGAAATTTCCGTCAGTTTTCAAGATAGCAGGCTCATTTCACATGATGATTTAGCATCCATAGGCATTTTCTTCCCTTTCAAAATATGGGAATTATATTACCACAATTACCCATTTGCTATTGTTGACTGTGTGTGTCCTCCCAAAATTCATATGTTGAAATCTTAATGCCCGATGTGAGGGTATTAGGAGGTGGGGACTTTGGGAAGTAATAGAGAATAATGCCTCATAAAGGAGGCCCTAGAGAGCATCCTTGCACCTTCACCATGTGAGGGCAGAGCAGGAAGTCATGTCTGCAACTGCAACAGGGCCTTTCCAGAACCCAACCATATGGGCAGTCTGATCTTGGGACTTCCAGTCTCCAGAAGTATAAGAATGTTTTGTTGATAATTACCTAGTAAGTCTATGGTATTTTGTTATAGTAGCCTGGGTAGATTAAGACATATCCTCATGAGATACTGCTCTTTCTTAAGCTTTCTTAAGCTCTTTCTTATCTTATAAGACACAAACCTCAACAAAATTTAAATGTTTTGTATGTTTAAAAAACGAAGACAATTTTTTATTTCCTTTTTTGAAATTTACTGGGGAACACCACATACAGATTGGGAATCTGCTTGTGTAACCTCTATTATATAGGTAAATTGGTCCTGTGAATTTTTTCTTTTAGACTTCTGTCAGATGTGGTCCTGTGAGTTTTGTTTTTTGTTTTTTGTTTTTGTTTTTGTAAAGTAGGACATGTATATATGGTGGCATCCTAAGTAAAATTTTTTAAAAACCCAATTAAATTTGAATATCAGATAAACAACAAATAATTTTTAATTTAAGTATGTCTTAGACAATTGTAATTTTTATAGTAAAAGTAATTTTGTTGTTTATCTGAAATTCAGATTTACCTGGTTGGGCTTTTGTATCTTTATTTGTTATATCTGGCAACATTAGGCACATTTGAAAAGTGGTTCTTTTGATTTAACTATGGTTATTACAGTTTAGCAGTGCTATATCTAGTAGGAAATATCAACTTGAAAGTAAATAATTAATGTGTGTTTTAAAGTTTTCCACTGGAAAATCAACTGGTGTATACTATTTCTCTGGAAATTTAATATTTGGAGGTATATATCTTTTTTTTTTAATTTGGATCTTTTTGTTTTAAGAAGACAACATAATTTAGGTAATTTTTATATTGGCATGTGGGACTCTACAAAACAAGATAGAGCTCTGTTTCAAAGATGGTCAGTCAGAAACTTTATTAATATGGTAGGAAGCTCCACCAAGTTGTCCAATAAAACTACCCAAATCAGGTATAATACCTGATCATATTCCAGGTACAATGTATATTCTCTGTTTTTCAAGTATTTGAAAGGGTAAACAAGAGAATTAACAGCACCCTTACCCCTACATGAAGAAAGGAAAAGGAAAAAGAAACTGAAATAGGATTAGGGTGTAGGAAAAACCTTAAAAAAGAAATAGGAAATACTAGATTTTGTTTAAATGATATAAGAAACAAAAAGACGTGTAAATGAAAGGTTCTCTCTGTTTGCTATGTAGTAGGAAATGTGATGATCTAAGGAAGTTTTGAGGAGCACAGAGAAGGTTTAGAAAAGAAACTGTGATGACACAAGCTGCTAATTTGAAAATAAAATGATTTGCAGCTAATGAGTAAAGTGCAAATGAAGTTAGAGACTGTGAACTTATTGCTGTTTCATTCTACAAATTTGTGAAATTATCTTCTATCCTTAGTAGAGGCAGAAGGAAGATTAATTGAATTAATTTGAAACTTCAACACAAACTTCGCTTAGCAAGCATGAAGATTAATATTGTTGCCATGGAAAACATTGATTTACAGAGCATGGAATATATACTAGATGGACACATATGTAAAGCCTACAGAACGGTGAAAAGATAAATATCAAGTAAAACAATAATTACATCTGAAGGATATTTATGAGGTCAAATAACAAGCATAATGATGATAAGCTGATTAAAATGAAATGTGGAAGATTTATAAAGAAAGAGTGAAATAACTGGCTATGCAATAGTCTGTGTGAATGCAATTGCTAGAGCATGACTGTAGCAGTAGGTGACCTTCTAGAAGAAGTACCACCTAGGAATTAGACACTTTCTTAGGATTTATAGAATTATTTTGTCCTAACACTTTCCCCAGAAGGATATGACGCATGAAAATTTTACAGTCAATGGGTTTTAATGCCTCCATTTTTATAGTATTCTTATTTAATTTTTTTACTTCAACTTTTACATGCAAAACTCTTGCTGTGATATATACATTCTGAACTTTGGTTGCCGTTTCAATTGTCTTCCATGCAGGTAAAAGCAGCTGACTATTCCAGACACATTTCTTCTAAAAGATATGTACCTGTTTGTTGTTGTTGTTGCTGGCCTTCAGTTTTGTGTAATGTTAACTCACTACATGAGAATCCAATAGTTCTCTATAGCAGGGTTTGCCTAAATGCCTTTAATTGCCACTCTCTGCCCTCTAATTAAATAGATTAAGATAATTCTGCCTGGGTCATCTCCACTTAGTTCAACTGTCAATATCTTTCATGAAGGTGACTTTGGGTTACTCTTTCATGACTTATTAAATCTGGTCTCATTTTTACAGGTGGAAGATTCCACATCCTAATTGCAACAATGTTATGGCTTTCTAGTTGCGTGTCTTTTCTATTTGAGATATTGAGATACGCTGTGGCTTACAGAGAATATTTTATATTTTTGCTTATGTGAACAGTTCACAGAATTCCTTCTAGAACATTTTGTAAATTACCAAAACCATAAAAAATAGCATGATGACAAATTATTTCTTAATATCATTCATATGTCTAGGATTACCTCAAAACAACATGAACATAAATCTTTTCAGCTCTAGCATAACACTGAGAAAACTGAATCATACCCATTGATAGAAACGCAATGCCCAGAATTGTTCCTGATACAAAGTAATGAATTAATAAATATCTTGGAATAGATTAATAATTTTATTATCACATAAATTATCCATGACATTTAATTAAAAATTCTTTATATATATCTTGTGATGTTTTATATCATTGTCTTATATTTCACTTTTAATATATTTTTGCAAGTATATTTATTCTATGTATAACATATATATAACAGAAAAGTTAAAAATCTTCAATAGAATAATATTCAAAAGCACAGTTACATAGACAATATAACTATTTAGATTTATTTATAACATTCTATACAAAATAAGCCAATGACCTCCATGATATATAAAGTATTTTTCGTTATTATGACTAAGTCATTTGATCAGGAAAATCAATTTGGAGCCACTATCAAAGTTCTCTGTAGATCAGTTAAAATCCCAACTCATGAATGAATAGAAAAACAAAACCCAACTATAAGCATCCAACAAGAGACTTACTTTTGCTTTAAAGACACACATAGGTAAGGGCCCCTGGTGGCTAGTTGTTAAGCATCTGCCTTCGGCTGAGGTCATGATCCCAGGGTTCTGGGATTTAGCCCCTTGTAAGGGCTCTCTGCTCAGCAGGAGGCCTGCTTCTGCCTCTCCCACTCGCCTGCTTGTGTTTCCTCTCTCACTGTCTCTCTCTCTGTCAAATAAATAAAATCTTTAAAAAAAAAAGATATACATAGTCTCAGAGTGAAGGGACAGAAAAAGAACTTCATGCAAATGGGAACCGATACAGAGCAGAAGTAGTCATATTTACATCAGACAAAATTCAGTTTAAGTAAAAAACTCTAACAAGACATGAAGAAGGTCATATAATTATAAAGGAGTCAATTCATCAAAAGGATATGACAACAATAAACATCTAATCACCCAACATTGGAGCACCTAAACAATATTAAACAAAGAGGAACACAGCTGACAGGAGATACAGACAGTAACCCGATAACAGCAGGGGGCTTTAATACTCCACTTTAATAATCATCCAGACACGAAAATCAATGTGGAAATGTTAGAACTGAATCATAATCAGAAAGAAGTAAAATGGTCTCTCACTGTAAATGACGTGATATTAGATATTGAAAACCCTGAAGACTCAACCAAAAAACTATTAGAATAAACAAGTTCATTAAAATTGCAGGATACAAAATCAGCATATAAAATCAGTTGTTTTTCTATACACTAACAAATTATCTGAAAGAAAAAATAGGAAAACAATTTAATTTATAATAGCACCAAAAAAATAAAATTTAAAATGAATTTGAGTAAGTAGGAAAAGACCTGTACACTGAAAATTATGACACTGATGATAGAAATTGAAGAAGACAGAAATAAATGGAAGGATAGCGCATGTTTATGGATGGAAGAATTCATATTGTTAAAATGTCCATACAACCAAAGGAATCTATAGATAGCAATCCCTATAAAAATTCCAACGATATTCTTCACAGAAATAGAAAACACAAACACACACAAATTTACGTGGAACCACAAAAGACACCAAATACCCAAAGCAATCTTGAGGAAGAAAAAACTGGAGGCATCATACTTCCTGATTCCAAACTGTATTATAAGACTATAGTAATCAAAACAATATGGTACTAGCATTAAACTTCACACATGGACCAACATCATAAAATAAGGAGCTCAGAAATCATTCATAGTCAGTCAACTAATCTTTGGCAAGGGCACCAAGTGCACACAATGGGGAATGAATAGTCTCTTCTATAAACAGTGTCGGGAAAATGGAACACACGCATAAAAATGTACACTGGATATACATACAAAAGGAGGAAACTGATCCCTGTCATGCACCACTAATGAAAATTAACTCAAAATAAATAGAGACTTAAATGTAAGACCTGAAACTATAAAAATCCTAGAAGAAAACATGGGGAAAAGCTCTTTTACATTGATCTTGGCAATGATTTTTTGGATATGCTATTAAAAGCACAAGCAACAAGAGCAAAATTAAATAAGTGGGATTACATCAAACTTGCAAAAAATAGAATGGGTTACTAGGGGCTGGGAGGGGGGAAGGAGGTAGATGATAGTCAAAGGTACAAATTCATTTATAAAATGAATAACTTCTGGGACCTAATGTACAGTATGGTGACTATGTATTACTATGTATTACTGACTTTAAATTTGCTAAGACAGTAGATCTTAAAACTTTTTGTCACAAACAAAAAAATTGATAACTATATGAGGTGACAAATGTTTAATTAAATTGATTGTGCTCATCATTTCACAATCTTTGTACATCAATCATCACACTGTGCACCTTAAATAGTTCACAATCTTATTTGTTAATTATACTCCCAATAAAACTGGGGAAAAAAAATAAAATCCAAGCCCGACTAGATTCTCATTTATTTATTTATTTATTTAAAGATTTTATTTATTCATTTGACACAGAGAGAGAGATTACAAGTAGGCAGAGAGGCAGGCAGAGAGAGAGGAGAGAGGAGGAAGCAGGCTCCCTGCCGAGCAGAGAGCCCGATGTGGGCCTCGATCCCAGGACCCTGGGATCATGACCTGAGCCGAAGGCAGCAGCTTTAACCCACTGAGCCACCCAGGCGCCCGTAGATTCTCATTTAGAAAGAATAAGGAAAAATATAATTGATCTCCTTGTCAGACATAGACTCCTTATCAGTTTTAAATATAATCTCTGTTATATGTATTAACTGATTTCCTCAGGCTCTGTACTTTATGTTTTTTTATGATGTGCAAGGTTTGTCTTCTTGTTTTCTGATACTACAAAATGTCAATGGTGTGTTTCTTTTCTTTTCGTGTTTTTTTTTTTCTGAGCCCAATAAGGACTATAGTTTGTGATATTTTTCCTTTGATTTTTTGCATAACTACTAAGTATCAATTTTTACGATAATTTAAATACTGTCTATATTCCATAATATAGTTATCTTAAACCATGGGAATATCTGTTCAGGCTCAAACTTCACAATAAAAATTCGTGAGTAGGGTTTTATCTATAAGAGATTCATTTTACATTTAATCTATAGGAGATAATTAATCAAAATTAGAGTTTTCCTTTCTTTAGTCCTGAGGGAAGAAATATGGAAGAGGGGGTGAAGTTTGTTCTAAAGAGATTAATGACTAAGATTCTTTTTCTGGTACTGTGTGTGTGTGTGTGTGTGTGTGTGTGTGTGTGTGTGTTGAGAGTTCTTTATTAGTCTCAGTTCTTTAAAAAGGTTATTTACTTATTGGTTCTTCTAAATGTTATGTCACTTTCCTTAAAAGGTTAAAAAATCTACCAAAGTACTTGAAGCACCCTTGTCATCTTAGAAATGTGTGCTGCAAATGGATATGCTATCACTTCTAAGTATTTCATTTTCTCCTTCTTCTTGTTTATCTGTTTCTTATAGTAACAGTAAATTCACTAGTTATAAAAAGAAATGTTGTTTCCACCAAGGTGGAGTTTAGAACAATTTTTTTTGTGGGTCAATTGTTTCTCTTGAGTGTCTTTTTTTGTTTTTGTTTTTTTTTTGCCTAAGCCCCTCTTGAGCAAAAACATTCATTTCTCGTAAACTATATTTATATATACTCAAAAGATAACATAGGAAACATGCAAAGTAAAAAAATGTATTATTTACTTTTTAAAATATTTTATTTATTTAGAGTGTGAACAGGGGGAGGGGTAGCAGGAGAGGAAGAGAATCTTTAGCAGGCTCCATGCCCAGCAACGGCCTGATGTAGGGTGCTGGGTTCAGTCTCACAACCCTGAGATCATGACCTGAGCTGAACAGGAGTTGGTTGCTTAACCAACTGAGCCACCCAGGTGCCCCAGAAGTCTAGTATTTACTTACCAGGTATCAGGAGATGAAGACGTATTACATGCCTAACATTTATCCAGCTTAATCGCCTGTCTTTTCTCTATTGAGACCAACAAGTTATTACTTTGTCAAACAAGTATATATAATATGACTTTGCTATCTTTGGAGGACATAAGCTTCATTTTATGATATTTTCTGCAAATTTTTATACAAATTTCTCCATATATATTAGATAAAATATTTTATGGTTTTATGTCATGGGAAAAGTGGTTTCCTAAACTTTATATTGTAAATATATTATACTCCAATAAGTAACTCAGAATTCTGTATTATGTTGTGGATTTACTTCAAACACATATTGATATACAGAAATTCTCTAGTGTACTTCAATTACTAGGTCAGAAACTGAGGTGATTTTCTTTTAAATATAGTTTTTTTAAAGTATATCTAAAGATTTATTTGAAAGTTGCTAAGAGAATATATTTTAAAAATTATTACCACACACACAAAATTTTGAATTATATAGGGTGATGGATGTGTTATCTAACTTTATTGTGATGATCATTTACAGTTCATACATATTTAAAATCACTGTGTTCTGCATCTTAAATGTATGGAATGTTATATGTCAACTGCATCTCTATAAAGCTGGAAAAAAAGAGCACCCAATAATGACAAGTGAAAGCAAAACAAAAACTTTTAGTTTTTTATTAAAAAAAAAAAAGAAAGAAAAACTTTTAGTTTTTTCTTAATTGACCTAACAGGTAACAATTTAAAATAATAACAGCAACAGTGTATTCAGTTATACATGGTTAGGTATATATTTATGTACTATATTATATAAGTTTATGTATGAATGAAATGAGTGACAGCAATGATTTGAGGGGTGGGAGGGAGGAATTAAAATTTTATTTTGGGGCGCCTGGGTGGCTCAGTGGGTTAAAGCCTCTGCTTTCGGCTCAGGTCATGATCTCAGCGTCCTGGGATCGAGGCCCGCATCGGGCTCTCTGCTCAGCGGGGAGCCTGCTTCCTCCTCTCCTTGTCTCTCTGCCTTCCTCTCTGCCTACTTGTAATCTCTCTCTCTGTGTCAAATAAATAAATAAAAAATCTTTAAAAAAAAAAATTTTATTTTGTCATAGGTATTTGCATTACTCATTGAGTGGCACAGTGCTATTTGAAGTGGACTTGGGTTAATTGAAAACAAATATCGCAAACTTTAGGCCAACACTAATAAAAGTTAAAAAAATATAATTGATATGCTAAGAAAGGAGAGAAATAAATATTGTCTGATAATTTGGTGGTGGAAAGAAAGGTAAAATTTAATATAATGCAGTGGTTATCAAATACCAGTTCTTGTTCAGGTCTAAACCAGGTTGTATAAACCTGGTTGTATCAATTTTGAGTATTCAAAAAGAACACAATGTCTACGTCCCTACCTCCAGCTAGAAGACAGGGACTAGTTATCTTTATTAAATTAAAAACAAAATCTTCCCCAGTTCTTTTCCTAATATGTAGCTCCCTTAGAAAGTGCACAATCATGTCTATTATTTTCTAAAGTAGAACTAAGTTCTGAGAAACAAGCCTATCTTCCTTCCAAAATCTTTACTCATGCTGCATAACTTGCATAATTTCTATCACTCTCTAAGGCCACAGCTGAAATTTCACTTAATCAAAATACTACATGACACAAAAAAATACATCTGAAAATACTACATTACATCAAAATAACTAACAGCTCTTTTAAAGAGAATTTATAGAGAGATTTTCTCTACGTGAAAAGATTAATGCTAATGTCCCTATTCCCAACTAATGTTGCTATTTGTTAGATTGACCTCTTCTTATCCATAAATCCCTAAAATAAGGCACTAGTATCTATAGTTCTCTGCTTTCAGTGAAAGTTTAAACAGCTTGCTAGTATGTCTGGGGAAGTAATTTAGTTCAGTGAGTATGGGAAAATGGAAAGGAAGCCTGGACAGAAAATGTGGTTATTGAGAGAGAAATGCAATGAGAAAAGCCAATGGAAGGCTGCAAGGTGGTGAGTACAGGTGTTTGGAAACCTACATAAATAAAATGGATATACTCCATTTAAAGATTGCTTTCTTTGGAGTGTTTTCTGAACTAGCAGCTGTAGTTGTGTAGAAAGAAAACTGAGCCAGAAGGACTGGATTCAATTCTAAACTCTGCCAATTTCTAGATGTGTCATCTATGAAAAGTCACAAAACTTTTCACATCTTAGTTCTCGTATTTTCAAAACAAAATCAGTAATAAATATCTCAGAGTTTTCAGGAAGGAAAACAGGATAACATACTAATTTCAATTATTATTTTGCTATTATTGTTATCACTACTACAACACCTTGGATGACTTATGTGCAATATCTACCCACGTAAAATTCAATGGATCAGTTCTCTGGATTACCTTTTTAGTTTAGAAAGCAAAAAATAGCAAACCACAGTGGAACACTAGAGAAATAAAAAAGGAAATGGCATTTTAACTATTATTACATCATTAGATGAAATTACATCATTAGAAATAACAATCTGGCGTATGATGGGAAAGGGGTTGAGAAGCTAAGAAGGGCTTTTAGAACTGGAGCAGAAAAAGAGTCAACGTTAACTTTTGCCAATGGATCAGGAGGAAGAGAAGGAATTAAATGAAAGAAAACTAAACTAAGAGCTACCATTTAAAGAAGCGTGCAATTGCAGGGTTAGTGAGCACTTGACCCATGAACGATTATGACTTTTTAGATAATGGTTTCCTAGCTAATATTCATCAGTGCCATACTTCAGGGAATTTAAGGTATTATAATTCTAACACTGCTTCATATTTAACTTCTGGTTTTCAATATTAAGGAATGTCTATGAGCATAGAGTGGACATTTAAGTTCCTTGATTCTTCATATAATCCTCTGACTTAAAGAATAGTATCTTTTAATAGTACATTCAAGGATTGAGTGGATTTCCCATATTAATAAAACTTTCTCCATAATCTTTTTTCAGACTGTCATTAAAATCTACTAATCCCCATGACTTTTCGTGAAAAAAATAAAGATAAAAAATTCACAGGCTAGCAAATAAATGTGTATTCCAACACAGATATGCATTTAGAGTAACTATGCTTAATCTATTTGGATATGCAAATGTTAATGTTTTTAAAAAAATAGACAAAACAGAAACAAAAAGTAACTTTTTGATCCCCAATGAAATAAAGATTTAAGTGTTTTATGCAATTGTGTTCAACTTTATGAAATTAATTTAGAAGGCAATATTCTGGCACTAGGATGATTTTTATTTTTTATTTATATATTTATTTATTTTATTACATATAATGCATTATTTGTTTCAGAGGTACAGGTATGTGATTCATCAGTGTTACACAATTCACAACACTCACCATAGCACCATACCCTCACCAACGTCCATCACTCAGCCACCCCATCTCTCATACTCCTCCCACTCCAGCAACCCTCAGTTTTTTTCCCAAGATTAAGAGTCTCATGGTTTGTCTCCCTCTCTGGTTTTGTCTTATTTCACTTTACCCTCCCTTCCCCTATGATCCTGTCTTGTTTCTCAAATTCATCATATCAGTGAGATCATATGATAATTGTCTTTCTCTGATTGACTTATTTTGCTAGGCATAATACCCTCTAGTTCCATCCATATCATTGCAAATAGCAAGATTTCATTTTTTGATGGCTGCATAATACTCCATTGTATATATATATATATCACATCTTCTTTATCCATTCATCTGTTGATGGATACCTCTTTCCATAGTTTGGCTATTGTGGACATTGCTGCTATAAACATTGGGGTGCATGTGCCCCTTCAGATCACTACATTTCTATCTTTGGGGTAAATATCCAGTAGTGCAATTGCTGGATTGTAGGGTAGCTCTATTTTTAACTTTTTGACAAACTTCCGTACTGTTTTCCAGAGTGGCTGTACAAGCTCGCATTCCCAACAGCAGTGTAGGAGGGTTCCCGTTTCTCCACATCCTTACCAACACATGTCATTTCCCGACTTGTTAATTTTAGCCATTCTGACTGGTGTGAGGTGGTAGCTCATTGAGGTTTTGATTTGTATTTCCCGTATGCTGAGTGATGTTGAGCACATTTTCATGTATCTTTTGGCCATTTGGATGTCTTCTTTGCAGGAATGTATGTTCATGTCTTCTGCCCATTTCTTGATTGGATTATTTGTTCTTTGGGTGTTGAGTTTTATAAGTTCTTTATGATTTTGGATACTAGCCCTTTATCTGATATGGAATTTGCAAATACCAGGATGATTTTTAATAATACATGATGAGGAGCTTGATCCTGGTATTCCAACTTGTCTTCTTTTATTCTTTCCTAGTACTTTTTTTCATCACTGATTTTTTAAAAAAATGTTTTAGTATCCCAAAAGGTAGATATTGGTAATTTCAAGATTTATTCCTCACTATAAATGAATGCTTTGATGGATTTCAAAGGGCTGCAAAACTTGGATCCTTAATGTAGATGGATGATACTTGCTATTACGATGAAACAGTATGCATAAGAAACAATAATGGAAGTTCTATGGACTGTGCCAATATGAACATCATTAAAACATAATTTCAAGCTATAATCTCTAAGTTAAAAATCTATAAAAAATTAAGGATAATGAATAATTCATATTCCTTAGGAATTTATAATATTGACTAGACTTTATGCCTCTGATAGTAAACAGTAATAAAGATAAATTCATTTTCCACTATTCATTATAGTACAACCCACTGGACATTCTAGGTCTTATAAACCTGAAGATAAATCCAAGGGTGAAGAGATAACAAATGACAGCATATACATGCTTTTATTATTATGACTTGTAATTGATAACTTCAGTTGCTGAACTATGGAGTGGTTTGTTAGTTACGTTCCATGTTAACAATATAACAGAGACCTGGAATACAGCTCCTTTCATCATTTAGAAAAATGAAATCCAGGAATTGACTTTCAAGAACCATGGTTTTCCTGTCAAGACAGAGGGGATTAGTTCGGAGGCAGTGATTTGCAACAGGATCCTGACAACCACACCTGTTGTAACTAAGCTACCATTTGCCCCCTTCAGAAACTGTTGAAGTTATCTTATGTTTTATTTTTAAAATGAATTTATTTAACATAATAGCATGAGCTTCATAATAAGCACAGGAGCAAAGAGAGGAGAATCACTGAAGAAAAACTAAAATGGGTTTTCTTCAATACCCTTCCCATGTTTTCATTAACAATCTTATTTGCCCCTTTGAATCTTGTTGGAGATTAACCCTTTTAGCTGCTCTTCTCCAACATTAATTCTTCCATCTATGGGAAGAACACATTCCCATTGGTTCTCTGGATTTTGCTTTTACTAACCTTCCTTTTTCTTTCCTCTGACTCTCTCTTCTTCCTCCTCATATTTCCAAGCTTTCACTTGCTATTTGATTTTTTGGCAAAGTCAAATCTGCTGATCTTTCCACTTTTTTCCTTCTAAGCATATATTCTCCCAATAGATTTCTCTTTATGACTATTAATAGGCTGACAGTATTGTTGCTGTTGTTACTCTTTTCTTGGCATTTTTTTTTCTTTCCATTACTTTACTACGAAGTTCACTCTATATTAGTTTAATGCAAGCCTCTTTTAAACAACTCGTAGCTGAGTGCTTTTCTTACAGTAGCACAACCTCTTACCCATTTTGTCTTATGCTGTGTGTTCTTATATATGTCCTCCTCATTTCTCTTTTTTAAATAACTTTGAACTGATTATGGTAATTTTCAATTCCCCTTTTCTTAAGACTCTGAAGTAATTGAATTTTAATCTTCTTTAAACCAGATAGTGTGTAAACTTATACTTTAGATTTAAGACTTATCTCAACAATGAATTTAAGCACTCTGAATCCCTTCTTTTCCTTTATGAATTCTAGAAAACTTTCAATATCTTCTATATCCATTCCCTGATTTCATATACTTTGTTTTTTTATAAAGGCAAATTGAACTCATATTCACTCATAATTTTACTAATTCTGTATTTTAAGATTCTTTCTTGTACCTCAGATCTACCTTCTGAAATTGTTTTTCTTTTTCCTAAATATTTTTAGTGTGTGTTTTAGTAATTCTTCCCAATTTTCTATCTGTGTTCTATTCTAGATTGACAGCTAACTAGGAATACAATTCAAGGTGACATGATTTTTTTTAACATTTTAAAAACAACATTCCACTGTCTTTCCAAGTCCACTGTTAGCTTCTGAAGTGACTTTGGCTGAACTTATTATCATGTAGGTTATCAGCTTTTCAAGGTCGTGGGAAATAGCATAATCAGATTTCTGTTTTCGATAAGTTCCCCGGAGGCATTATGAAGACTGAAATGAAATGGGAAAGAGTCCAGTGTCAGGAGAAAAAATATTCTTGGCTCTCAAATTCCAAAAAGGGATTTGGGGCTTTTAAAAAGGCAAGGAGAAAAGGAATAAAAAAGATAATTTTTGAGGGTGGATTTTTTTTTTTTAATATATAGCCAGTAAAACTAGTGCACATGAGAAAGAGTAGAGAATGAACTGGATGTTTCCCATTTGGCTGATTGGGAAAAGGGTAAAACATTTATCTACTACGAGATCTTATATTAGCCTTGAAGAATCCCATGGTACTGAGAGGGAGACAAACAGTAGAGCCTACTGGTTCAAACAACAACTATTAGAGCTAGACTATCTATCTGGTTCAAATCCTAGGTCTAACACATACTATCTGAATAAATATTGCTCAAATTATTTTATCTCTTTGTGCCTCTGCTTCCTCATCAGTAACATAATAATAATTATACCAAGTCATAGGGTATTGTGAGGATTAAATAACAAATATATCACAGACACACACACACACACACACACACACACACACACACCCTCTACTTTAATCCTGGAAGAGGCTTTTTCGTTCACTGAAAGAGCTCAGGGGAAAAGAACTCTAATATTTTGAACTCAGGCCTATCTTACGGTAAACTAAGTAGGATGCTAGGAAATGCCCTTCCTTCAAAGAACCCTCAACATTTTCAGGCTGTGGAAGTAGACTGAGCAACCTCAATCACTAAGTCCAGACATAACCTGATTCTTAGAGCCATATTATTCAGTGTATGGAATGCTTTAAATTTTTTATAGAAGATCATAAGGAAAGGATCAAATTCGCACTCCACTTGCCTATCTTCTTGCTTTTGAAGAAAGATCCGTATTTCTGAATGATGTCATGACATTAAATATAATTTTTGCATCCTGCACCACTGGAATAGCACAGCTGAAGTTTCACTTCATAAATTAGATCTACAAAGGGCAGTTTTCTTCTATGCACCCTGAGTCCACTAGATTTAGAAAATTAAAAATACAGGAAAACCACTTAATTCTGAATTTTGGATTTACAAAAAAATTTTTTTAGTATAAGTACATCCTCTGCAATATTTGGAATATATACTGAAACATATATATTGTTTATCTAAAATTCATATTTAACTGAGCATCTTTAATGTCATCTGGAAAATCTGAGGATGGTGGCAGGCTTCTATGCTTTACCACAATTGACTTAAACCAACTTCCATTCAGCAGAGTTCCTTTACCCCAGTAGGTATATTAAAAGAGCACTCAGATGAACTGGAATTTCCCCTAAAGATATCCGGAAAACAAGGATACCCATAAATATAAAACAAGAAGGAGGTTTAAAGCATTGGAATGAGACACATTGGGTGACCAGGCTCACCTCATTTGTGTGTATGGGTAGGTTAATTCTTGTTAGGACTTAGGGGTATGATGGCTTTAAGGACTAGCATGCTGGGATATTTGGGGATATATTGACTGCATAAATAGGGGTTACGTGTTTAATAATATAAGACAGGCAAGGCGTATAAACAAAAGTTGAAAAAAAATAAGCCCATTAGTATGGAGAACCAAACCTTTAAGGGAATCAACAGAGGAATTCATAAAGCTAGAAGAGGAAAAGTTAGTCTGAAATACTAGATATCAAAAAGAGGGAGAGTATGCCAAAGCATATGCAATGCTCAACAGCTTCTCTGTCAAATATGAAATTTAAAGTTAGCCTCAGAAAGGTCGTCTTCACTGTAGGTTGTAGAAGAACAAGGAGTAGCTACATAGTTGAAAATATAGCGAAAAAACAACAACAACAACGAACCAAACAAAAATATATAGAAGAGTAACCTGCTATAGTTAAGAAAGATATAAAGTTTCCATCTCAACACTTCTATTAAAACCATTATTAATAACATAATTAAATGCATAAAATTCCAAAGTCATAACATGAAGTGACTCAGATAAATTATTTTATTTTCAAAATACTTAACAAATACAAAACGTCCCGAAAGATTTAAATTTAATTGTTTTACTAGCCTAACCAAACAACAGCTTATTTTAGCTGCCCTAATATAACTAATTATTCATAGTTCTCACCACGGCCTACAGCCTATTGCCACTAAAAATAGATTGTATGTGAAGTTACCATATGAATCTCTGAATTAAAAATGTATATATGTATTCCATATATATCTATATGATTAATGCTTTTAGGTTATGTTACTACAGTTGTTAAAATGCCTTTCATAGGATTATTTTAGTATTTAAAAAATATAGTAGATATTTTTCTTTTGTATTTTCCCTAAATATCTAAAATTATAATGTGTGTGAGTATGTGTAGGTGTGCATGGCATGTATGTAGGATGTTAATGAGGGGGTATGTTAACCATATATAAAGAAAGAGAAT
Source organism: Ailurus styani (assembly GCA_002007465.1). Classification (NCBI taxonomy): domain Eukaryota; kingdom Metazoa; phylum Chordata; class Mammalia; order Carnivora; family Ailuridae; genus Ailurus; species Ailurus styani. The sequence goes on along the minus strand of LNAC01000103.1, from coordinate 2,168,260 downwards.
ATGGAAAGTAGGTCTTAGCTATTTGCTGAGTCACTGTGAAAAAATAGTAACTGAAAACATTTAATTATTTACGTAGTGAATTCCAAACATCTTATTCCAAATAGTGCACATATTTTAAGATTTATAAGAAGTTTGATTGAAGTGGTATTCCCTAATAATTTACTGAATTTTGTTTGAGGTAAAAAAGAGACGACTAAATACAATAGATTGGATTTGGGGAGGAGGGTACTTGGAATTAATATGCCATTTACAATTCAGACTATTTTTGCCATTTCTCATTATAGAAAGGCTCAAAATTGATTATGAAATTCAAATTTGTATAGAGGTTGTAATAATATCCATTTGTATTTAGTAAAATCCAACACTGTGAGTTTTATTTGCAAATTATAAAGCAAGCTTTTAAGATAAATTCCCTATGTTTACTGAGTACCTGTGTTGTTCTTTAGTTTGGCTATAGTTCATAGACATCTTAGATAATTTGCTCCCCTGGAGAGTATATGACAGAAAAACAGACTCAATCTAAGAAAAATGATCTGAGAGACAGGATAGCATAATGTTTGAAAGCTCAGCCTGTCTTATTAAGCTGCATGAATTCAAATCCTACCCATATCACTAACTGTATGACAAGGGGATTTACTTAATCTTCTTTGCTTTCCTTTCATTTTCTGAAATATGGGAGAAAGGAGGAGTATTCACTTCTAATGTTTCAAATCTAAAATTTCAGAAGGGTATTATGATAATGCAGTTAAGAGTACAGAATCTAGAACCAAATAATTTAGATTCAAGTCACAATTCTGCAGTTTATCAGTTATTCAGCTTTGGGAAAAAATAACTGACTTTCTCTGCATCAGTTTTGACCCTTGTAAAATTACAAAATAACAGTTTTAAAATTATCTCATACACTTATTTTGAAGATTATGTGGGTTTATTCATGTGAAATGCTTAAAACAATACCTGCTTTATATAAGTTATGTTATAAATATGTTATTCCGTAATCTTACAAAGACTGAATGACTGAACAAAAGAAAGCCCTAAAGGAATGCCTAGAAAAGAGAAAGTAAAGTGTTCGATTGATATTATCCATTGAGTTAGTTTCTATTAGCTGCCATAACAAATGACGACAAATTTGTGGCTTAAAAAAACAGACACTTACTATTTTAAGAGTTCTACAGTTCAGAAGTGTGAAAACAAGGCATCAGCAGGGCCACTCTCCCTCTGGAGACCATAAACCTGTTCTTTGCCTCTATGAACTTCCAGTGGTTGTAGGCATGCCTGAGCACAGGGTGACATCTCTCTCTGCTTGGCCTACCTCTTTCCTGAAGATATTCGTGATGACATTTAAAGCTCTCCCATATAATCCAGAATGATATACTTATTCCAAGGCCCTTACCTTAATCACAACTGCACAGATTATTTTTTTCCAAATGAGGTAATATTTATAGGTTCTAAGGATTAGGACATAGATATAAATTTTGGAGCTGTTATCAACCTAACATAGCTATTGAGATTTATTTGCTATTACTTGAAATTTTTCATTATACTGTATATTGCATTTTGTGTAACACTATTTTTTTAAAGTAGTTTTGATGACTTAGCATAAGGTGATACAACATATCCATGATTTTAGAATATAGCATGTAAGGAACTAAGAAAAACAGCATTTACTGAATTTAAAGTTTTGAATTAGCAATTTCTTAATATCAAATTATCTGTGTATTTGATTTTATATTTATTAAATTCAGTTTATATCTGAGATTATATTTCTCCAAATTGAATTAGAAATAAAATGATGAACTTTGAAAATAACTAAAACTGTTTAGACACTTTGCATCATATATGATATTCCTCCATTTCTTAAAAGCATAGGTATTCCAGTACTGAAAAATATACAGTAGTACTAGGGTATCGGTAATTTTTTAGTACATGGCACTTTATTAATTAAAATAATATATGTGGAATAATAATGAAAATGAGTCATTTTCCTACCTCTGGGTTTCAATATGCCAATTTTACTCAGCTATAACATTTGCTTAATATTTAATTTTTCCAGTCACTTACTTTCTACTAAATTATAAAGTAACTCATGAGACTTAATGTGGTTTTAAATGTAAAAGGTATAATGAATACTGAATATCATATATAAATTAATTTGTAGGTTGACTTGAACTTCAATTTTAATGTTTTCTAAGGAGTGGTTATTAATTTGGAGCCCATGAATCTCTGAAGTGATATGTTTAAATTTTATTCAGAAGTACATGTTTTCTGGGGAAAAACTGCAAAATATTTATCAGTCTTTCAACGGTGTCAATGATCCAAACATTTTAAAAATCACATCTCTAAGGTATAATGTGATTTTTATGGTGGCATTATCTAAATATAATCATCTCATTCATTCAACAAATTATGTTCTTTATTAGATAAAAACCTATGCAAGCAATGGGATTTTAGGAAATCAATAACTAAGTGTCCTCTTACCACATCTGAGTTGAATAACAGAGAGATTTAAGAGTCAAACAGATACAAGTCAATATATCATTTGTATATCTGATAAAGCTATCTGGAAGATATGACCTTATTCTGTGCCAGAGTGAGTTTGCTAATAACCCTCTGAATGTAACTATTTCCCCCCAACCCCATGTCTCTTCTATGGCCACAGAGTCAAGCCTTCCTCACACCCTTAAGCAAGGAGGACTATTGGCAAGGGCTGAGATAACACCCTGAGCTCTTTCTCCCCACTTCCCCAGTGAGATAACTCAGTCCTCCAGGAGAAGAAATGACAAACAGTAGAGATTCTGTCAGAGGAGCTTCTATAAGGAAAGTCTTACACATGGCTGACTGAAGTAAGGAGTTTCAGTGCTCTCTGTCACCAATCTCCACCTCCCCCTTTTTTTTTCTTGTGCTTAGCTTTAAACCTGAATGCATGAGAAAGAGATCATCAATTCATGGTGACAGTCCTGCTTCCTCTTACTTAATTTTCCTCTCATAGCTTCCAATTCTGAAAGATTTCTTGGCTACTTTTATGGAATCACCAATGGGTCAGTTTCCTTCTGTGCCTACAATACTTCAAAAGAGACCATAACAGTTCACTGTTTAAGCTAACTTAATAACCCTTCTATATCCAAGACAGAAAATTAACTTGCTATTTTACATTCTAAAGAAAAATTCCCTCCCCATTTTATCTCATAAAACCCATCAGAGGGTGCCTGGGTGGCTCAGTGGGTTAAAGCCTCTGCCTTCGGCTCAGATCATGATCTCAGCGTCCTGGGATCGAGGCCCACATCGGGCTCTCTACTTGGCAGAGAGCCTGCTTCCTCCTCTCTCTCTGCCTGCCTCTCTGCCTACTTGTGATCTCTCTCTCTCTGTCAAATAAATAAATAAATAAATAAATAAATAAAATCTTTAAAAAATAAAAAAAAAATAAAACCCATCAGAAGTACTTCAGCAAAATTAAATAGCATTGTAAACTAACACCAATAATACAACTGTGATAACACAGAGATGCCATAAACTTGAATAAAGTGCTTTTCATATATTAAAATTTTTAAAGGATATTGAAGCTTAAATATTAAATTTGTTTGCAAGTTCAAGTCTCTACAAATTAAAATCCTGAGGAATTATAATGAAAATCAATTTCTACTGCATTAATGAGTTAAAATTCAAAGTTATTAAAACCCAGAATTCACGTGTCCTAATTTTTTATTCTGACTATAATAAGACAGATATTTCTCCCAATAACTTGATAATGGTATGATTTCTTAGACTGCTACAAGGTATGCCATCTTATACTAGAATGAAAGTAGTGTCCTCAGGTTTTTAAAGGAGAATTTTTCCGTGTATCACATTTAAAGAGTCCAAATAAATAAAAAGCACACACAAGATTTACACAACACTTACCTTGACTACCCCCAACACACACACCCAGAGATGCACATGTATGTGCACATTCACAACACTTAAAAAATACAAAATCCCTTGTCTCTAGAGCAGTTACACCAAGAAAAACGATATCCATAGTACACAAGGTTGTAGGAAGCTCAGTTACATTTGAGAAGATCCGTAAAATCTTGGGTTCAGTTTTACCAGTCATTCTATGGAGCATAGTCCATAACCAGGGCTTTACATAACATTGAAATAAATCCTCCAATATACAGCTAATTAAGTAATTAGGTTTACCATGCAGGGGGACATTTCACTGTGAATACTTTCCCAAGGAGTTGCCCTTTTAACAAAATTAGTATTTGTGTTTTCCGTACTGGGCATATTTAATTTTAATTTAGATTTAGCCTTAGTAAGTTGTTTCTGGTATTGAAGTTCCGAATTATTACTCACTAGTGATCTCCAATCTGCAGTCTTTTATGGGCAGGGCTCTGATGCTTGGCCAAATTGGCTTCCTCCACTGCCTTTGTTGTGAAATCTCTTAAACATAAACAATTTCTCTCTTAAGGAAGCTTTCTCCTTTCTTGCAATTTTATTATTTATTTATTTTTCAATATGCCAGAAAAAGAAGTAGAAGGAGGAGGAGAAGAAGGAGGAGAAAGAGAAGGGGAAACAGGAGGAGGAGGAGGAGGAGGAGGAGGGGAGTAGTTATCCTCAGGACATTTCTGAACTGAAGCTTTTGTTAATATTTCTGAATTTCAGATTATAGATTCTTGGAGATGACCAAATCTGTGCACATGGTTTCTCACAGTGCCCATTTCATTCCCCAAATCTCAAATGTCCCAACCACTGAGTTATAGTTATTTTGGTTTCATCTATTCCTTCCACAGTAAGATATGCTTGTAGTCTTCATTTTCACTTGCTGTTACTCCTTTCTAGAGCCTTAACCTAATTCTTGATATCAACCTACAGCTTAAGTAGATCCTTTTTATTTTGTACATCATGTAAGCCTACCAATACTTGCTAGATTTGAGTTAATGTATCTCTTCCCCTTCAATAATTTGCTTTCTGGTCCATACACAGGTCCATTCAATAATTTTCCAATGTCTTGTCCTTCTTTTCCTGTTAAACTTCTTTGTGCCTCTATCAGTTGTTAAGATCTAATAACATGTAAAATATCTAGTTCATTTCTAATATCCTCTGTCAGACCAGTTAAAATATGGTTTTCTAAAATTTTTATTTGTCTGTCTTGGCGTTCAAAATCCCACTTTTCTTTTTATGTGACTCCGGTCTATTACCTAACATGCTACTTTTCTCCTGAAGACACCTCCCTCTTTTGGCTTAGTTAAGTATGCCCCAACTTCTATCATGATAGATCACAGCATGATATTTCAAGTGACTGTATGTTGCTTCTTGTGCTGTTGTTGTTGTTGTTATTGTGTTGTTTTTTCTGCTGCTTGTTTGCTGAATGAATTTTCAGGAGTAATTTTTGTTCATCTGGCTAAGAGTTTTTCTTTTCAGAGAAGTTTTAAGTTTACAATAAAATTAAGAGGAAGGTACAGAGATTTCCTATAAAATACCTTGCTCCACAACACACATATCCTTCCCCATTATCGACATCATTCATCAGAGTACTAGTAGAGATATTATAAAGGATGAACTTACATTGACATCATAATCACCTAATATCCATAATTTATCTTAGGGTTTACTTTTGGTATTATACATTCTATGAATTTAGACAAATGTATAATGATATATATTTATCAGTCTATTATCATACAGAATACTTTTAATGCCTTAAAAATTTTCTGTGTTCTTCTTATTCATCTGTCTTTACCTTCCCACCTCTGGTAACCACTGATCTTTTTATTTATCGTCTCCATAGTTTTGCCTTTCAGTTACTAATTCTTTAAAGTCTATATTTATTGCCATGTATGACCACTGATAACTCCGCTCAGTTAGCTTCCAGGGCTGCTAATGATTTGTTAGATTGTTTTTTAACGTCTTGAACCATAAATTCTCTGCCTATTGCCAGAAGGACTGTGTCTACTATGTTTGGACATGACTTCAGTGCTCATGTAGTTTACAGTTTTGCCTCATCCTTCCAATGCTTGCTCACACAGGACCTCAAGGTCATCAAGAAGTGAGAGTTTGGGCTATTACAGGTCTCCTGTAATATTTCAGAGCTCTACAAAGTCCCCTATGAACATTTCATTTTCTAGACCTTTCTTTAAAATTTTTGGCCAGCACTCCCTTGCTCCAACATGTATCACAGCTTTAGGCAGCTGATATCTAGTGGACACAATGTTGAATGAGAAAATAAATGAAAGCCACAACCTGAGTTTCTAAGTATTATATTTCTGTAATAGATACAGTACCATCCCAGTGACGCTTGAGAAAACTATTATTGGTATAGATGAATGAAAGTGGAGATAGACTGAAGCTTGAGGACAGCTAGAATTCCGTGCATTTATAGGTAAGGAAGCTGTTAAGTATTGATGCTCCTCTCTTAAGAGGGGAATTTGGTCATTTCCCCTAAATTTAGTTGGGAGATAAAGTTTGTGAAAGTCTATTTGTGGCATCTGTATGTCTGTGTTTTATCATTATCAACAATTCTTCAGAACCAAGATTAGGTAAGAGGATGATCAATTAAATATTCCACTACTCGTTTTTTTTAGTATTATTTTGCTATTTTATTATGTCAGCCTAATTATATTTACCAAAAATGTCACTTGATCAAGAGATATAGCAGTGTATTTAGATTCACATTAATACATCATAATAATGATAAACAATTATAAGAATAAAGTATTTGGCATTTGTGGAGTACCTACTATACATGGAAATGGTTTAGCATGTTAACATCTTATAGAACTCTCAGGATAAGGAAAATGGTTATTTCCTCCATTCTACTTAGGAATAAACTGCATCAAGGAGCATAAGAATTATCTTCCAGGCCCAAATAGCCAGTAGATGGTAGAGTGAGAGGCACTTTAATTCCAAAGACTATGATCTTAGCCATACATAAAACAGAGGGGTAGAGGGAAACAGTATACTTAATCAAGTTTTTGAGCTGTTGTTTGGCTTTAAATTCTAGGGAATCTCTTGTTCTAATTCAATGCAAAGCAGAATATGGCTCTGGAATCATATAGGAATAAATCTTGATTCTATCCACTCTTATACAGTTGGAGCAAGTTATATAAGCTTCCTGAACCTGCACTAACTTGAAAACAACACACAAATATAAATACTAACCACCATTCTTCTAATGAGGATTCCTTGAGATAATGAATGCATACAACTTAACCGAGTGGTTAGCAAATGACAAACACTTAGGAAAAAAGCATCTATGGATTTGTGTGTGTGTGTGTGTGTGTGTGTGTGTGTGTGTGTGTGTGTATGAGAGAGAGAGAGAGCGAGAGAGCAAGGACATGCTTATATTTTAGCTCCATGGGTATACTTATTTTTGGCACCCTTTTAGTGGTGTGGAGATTTGTAATGAGATAAGCCCAGAGTAGATTTCTGTTTACATTAAATATATGCATTTGATGCTGGCTGCCAAAAGTGTTTCTTATTTATGTATTCACTGATACTGCATAATTCTTCATGCATCTCACAGGTAGCCACCGTTGACAATCCAGGGTACCTTTATAATCAGAATATATAACAGCACGGCTTCGTGCCACTATTTCTTTGATTTGGGCCTTGGTCTGCTGTCCTCCTTTTCTGTATCCCTAACTTCTTTCTATTCTTAAAGGGCCAGAATAAGAGTCACTTACTTAATGCTGTGTTTGGTATTCCTCTACCAAAATTATTTTTTTTAAATTCCCATCAAGTACCATTTAAATATTAATTATTTAAATTATATTTTCTTATAATCAATGAAATGGTTAATATATCTGGTTTCAATTGGATTAAATGATCCTTATAACAAGATAAGGGTCCTATTAATTTTCTACCAGTGCTGAACCCAAATCCTCACTATCATGATGATTTGCATTAAGTAAATGCTGAATAGATATTGCCTGTTAAAATACAGATTGAGGCCTGATAGCAAAGAATTTATGGAAGAAGCTGAAGCATATAATTTTTACACTCAGTATCCCTTTGTGAAAATTACTTCTTTTGTTTTTGTATATCCTGCATGTAGGAAAATGATAGAATACTAGAGGGGAAAATCATATTGCACAAAGACTGCTTTAAGCATTTCTAATACCTAACTTATTGCCCTGCATGGAGTTATGCATGTGCATATTTGTGAGGAGATATGCTTATAAATCTTTGTGCTGACAGTAAAATAGAGAGCTCTAAATACATTTTGGTGCAAACCTGGCATTTTCTTTCTGAACTCAATAAGAATGTAAATGAAATTGCACAGTCTGTGTGTAAATATGCTGTATACATAGACTTGGAATACTTACATTGAAGCCACAAAAAAGAAAAAAAAAAGAAAGAAAAAAAAAAGAAAGAAGGAAAAGAAAGGAACCTAGTAAATAAATTCGTTTTTGACTCTTAGACCTGTGGAAATGTCTGACAGTGCAAAATGTCATCTTTAACGTGGTATACACTGACTCTGTGGTATCCAAAGATGAATGTCAAGTCACGGGAGAATGAAAGAGGCACTGAAAAGGAGGATAATATCTTCACTCAAACATACTTACATTCCAGTTATGACTGAAAATGGAACTCTGCTGAAAAGATTGAAAAAATAACAGTGTGACTACAATACTTTTGTCTTATTACTCTGAAATGTCAATTTCCCACTGTTACTGTTAAATACAATTTTCACATATATTTATCAAAAGGAACACAGGAGGGCACCTGGGTGGCTCAGTGGGTTAAAGCCTCTGCCTTCGGCTCAGGTCATGATCTCAGGGTTCTGGGATCGAGGCCCGCATCGGGCTCTCTGCTCAGTGGGGAGCCTGCTTCCCCCTCTCTCTCTGCCTGTCTCTCTGCCTACTTGTGATCTCTCTCTCTCTCTCTGTGTCAAATAAATAAATAAAATCTTAAAAAAAATAAAAAGGAACACAGGAACAGAAATGGTATCAAAGAGCTTTTTTTCAACTCCAATCTCATTTAATTCTCGATGACTTTTCAATCTCAGAGTGGATTACTTTTTAGGCTTTACCAGATAGTCCAGGAAGAGCTCCTGGAGGAAGAGCTCCTGTAAATCTTAGCTGTATCTAACTCCTTAAAATCCACATGGAGTCCAAATCTATTTTAAGTAAATATTATTCAAATTTTTGAATTGTATTTTTAAGAGTGGTATATGGGATAATATTGTAAAATTTGAATACCTGATTAATATCATGAGGAAAACAATGATGACCTTAAATTCTTAAAGACTTACAAAAATTAGCAAAGAATCTCAATGCCATCTTCCTCTTACCTGAACCAGAGCTTTACACAAACCCTGTCACTTAGTAGGAATAAATTATGCCTTTTCAAATGTAATAGAAGAAATAGGAACAGATTAAAGACCCAAGGGGACATGCATTCTCACTAATCTCATAAATTTATTTACTTTTTAAAGTTTTTATTTTTAATATATTTTTAAAGGTTTTATTTATTTGCCAGAGAGAGGGAGAGAGAGCACAAGCAGGGGGGGGTGGCAGGCAGAGGGAGAAGCAGGCTCCCCGCCAAGAAGGGAGCCCCATGGGACCCTGGGATCATACCTGAGCCAAAGGCAGACGCCCAACTGACTGAGGCACCCAGGCGTCCCAAATTTATTCACTTGTTAAAATTTGATTTAAGCCACATCTTACATCTTTTTTTCTTTACTTTCCTTCAGTTTTGCCAAATTATTTATCCCAAAATCTTAGACGAAACTATAAAAAGTTCCCTTCTCCATTCACAGAATCAGCTAATGTTTTATACTGAAATAACTGTAGAGTGACTGTGTTCCTGTAACTGGGTTTAGTATACATAAAATTCTGAGTTATGTTTCACGATTTAATTTTAATACATTGTAAGATCTTGAAACAAAATATTTAAAGAGTTGGCAAATTTGTTGTCATATATTGCAAAGCATTTTAAAGAAAATGATTTAATATTTTGAATGGCTTGGAATGAGAGGTCAAACGAGATAGAGAGATCATTTAAAAAAAATCTCTTTTCCTATTATGTTTTTATCTGGAGTTCCTAACATTCATTGGTCATGTCCTCATGTTATTTCATTAGTGACTCAATGTTCTTTCTATTTTTTTTTCATATAGCATATTCCAAATATTTTATACTAGTCTGCCAGTGCTAGATTTGGAAGGTTGGTGGTAAAAACTTCAAACTATGTTAGTGGAGATGAAGTTTTCTTCCTCAGAAAATAAAAATTATTCTGCTCTAAAGTGGGAGGAGAGAAACTTTGTAAGCTGTAATATACCTAGGTACATGATCATCATATTATCATAGTCTTAAGTGTTCAGAATTGCAGCCAATAAATAGAGATAGACAGCTAGATACAGTTATAGAGCTAGAGATAGATAGATGATAGGTAAGAGAGAGAGAGAGAGAGAGAGAGAGAGATAGAGAGAGAAATCTTGTTTTTGAAAAGCACAACTATTTGGTCCTGGGTTATTCCATTAAAAACAAAAACAAAAACAAAAACCCTACTGTTTTAATAGATTATATGTGGTCTGAGAATGGGATGTGGAGAAACAGGATTCAGTAACATTTCCCAAGTGGAAGTCAAGTCTTCATCTATTCAATTACTGTTGAATAAAACTGAGGACAATGAGTTAGTCAAGTACACAAAGAGGATGTATATGTATATTTTTAAACATATATAGGTTTACATTCATAGAAACTTAAGAATTACTGATACAGTGGAATGAAGAAAGAAATTAGTAAGATGTGTGACTACGTCATCATAGGATCTTTACAATCCCTATACCTCAACTTGCCTAACATTTGATAAATATTAATATTTCTCATCCATGGAAACAGAAAATAAACAATTAAAATTTTATTTTATTTTATTCTCATTTTTTTCTAAATAAAAAAAAGCGTATGACTCAGATGTCACCTCTGACATGTAAAGAGGTTGGAAATGGTCACTCATATTCTTAAATAACAAGAAAAAAGATGTTGAACATACTGAAAATTAGTGATTTTCCTTGGACCCATCAGAGAAGTTGAGGTCTCAGAGTCAACTACTACCACAAAATCCAGAGACACAGATGAATCCAGAGAGTCACAGCTAAGATAAACTTATCTGAAACAATCGCTCCTGGGCTAGAAACTCCAGTGGGTATGGAAGGTGAGACATTAGCCAAGAAGATTATCCTTAAGTCTTAAGAGTTAATGGCATTTGCCTTGCTAAATTCTAGGCTTGCTTGAAACCTTTCATCTCTTTCATCTCCCAATTTCTTCCATTTGGAAAGAAGAGTATCTAGTCAATGCCTGCCCCATCATTGTATTTTGAAAGCACATAACTTGTTTGGTTTCACAGTTTCACAGCTGGAGAGGAGTTTTGCCTCATGATGAATTGTACCTTAAGTCTCATTCACCTGTGATTTACGTGATTTTTAAGTGAGATTTTGAGCTTTAGACCTGATAGTTGATGTTGGAATGAGTTAAGACTTTTGGGGCTATTGAAATGGAATTAATGTATTTTTTATGTGAGAAGAACATGAGTTTCGGGGCACCAGGGGTAGAATATTATGGATTGAATGTCTTTCCCCAGAATTCATATGTTGAAGCATTAACCTTCAGTGTGGCTGTTTCATACAATAGAATATTATTCAGTAATAAGAAGAAATGAACTATCAGGCTACACACACATATACACAAAAATCTGTATTAAAAACATATTGTTAACTGAGAACAGTCTAAAAAGACTGTACATAGTATGTCCAATTATAGGACATTCTAGAAAGGCAACTTTACAGAGATGTTACAAAGAACAATAATTGGTGAGACATGGAATATTTTGGAATGTCCAAACTATTCTGGATATTACCAGAAGTCTGGGTACATAAGGGTATGTATTTATCAAAATCTACAAAAATATATATATAAATATATATAAAAATATATTATATATAAGTTATATATATAAAGTTATATATATAAAAATATATATAAAATATATATATAAAAGTTCTATCATCCAGACTGTCAAATGAAGACTAAGTAAGACAATAAGAGCCATAGGTATTGTTGGGAGCAGTATTATATGGACTTCAGAGTGTTTATTACCATTATCAGGGCAAAGTTAATATTCATAACAAAATTCAAACTATGTTTTCTGGTAACCCCAATATCTGGATTATCTAAGGGTCTCATTTTATTATGGGTTTCTTTTTGGGTGGGATTTTTTATTTTTCCTCTGACTTTCAGTCTCTTGGTCCTTTTTCTGCCACAACTTGTTTTTTAAAATAAATGCTTAATGTTTTATATAAAATAAAAAAAAACCTACAGAGCTTTAAGGCACAAAGAGTAGATTCTAATGTATACGAGTAAAATTATCCAGGTGAACTTGGGATCCCAGAATGTTATGCCACATGTGATAACACAATCTAATTGCATTAAAAATGTCTGACTTTGGGCACCTGGGTGGCTCAGTGGGTTAAAGCCTCTGCCTTAGGCTCAGGTCATGATCTCAGCGTCCTGGGATAGAGGCCCGCATCAGGCTCCCTACTCAGCGGGGAGCCTGCTTCCTCCTCGCTCTGCCTGCCTCTCTGCCTACTTGTGATCTGATCTCTCTCTCTGTGCCAAATAAATAAATAAAATCTTAAAAAAAAAAAATGTCTGACTTTATCTTCCTCAAGTGGTTAGGAGAAAAGTAATGACCTAAGTAACTTTGGAAAAGTATGGAGTTTGTAAGACTAAAAGAAAAAAATAACAGTTACAGTTTATAAAGCTTCTTATATGTTAACAATGCTGTTATTGCTATACCTCAATACTGAAATTGAACAGGTAAAGTTTATGTATAGCAGTTTCCAAATTTTGGGCTGTTGGAATAGTTTACAAATAAGCAAGATGAGCAAAGTGGAAACTGTAACAGTTCTAAGAACTGGAAACAGTTGTAAGAACTCTTGGTTACTGTAATTAAAGTATAAATTTTGGCACACAGAAATATTTATAGATATGTGTATATCCACAGGCTTTTATGTACATATCCTTCTGCTTCCTCTTTGAGATGAGAAGCCCTAGCAGCAAAAACACCCAACTATCAATAATATAAGCACATCCAGCACCTTTATCTTCGTTTCTAATATCATTCTCCAATAAAAGGAATTGGGCTTTTTTTAGAGGGGTGACTAATTCTAGGACGGGGTCAGGGAATATACAAGATGAACCTGGAAAATCTCTAAGTGCCAGAAAGTAAGGAAGTCTTCCAAAGAACTGTAATGTTATAGAGCTTCTCATGTATAAACAGCCATTGGTCTACAGTAGAGAGTAGATAGGTTCTGGAGTTAGTCTGCTTGGACTTGACTCTCAGTCTCTTTCTCTACCTAAATTGTTATGCTAGAAAGTTTACTCAAATGCTCTTTTCATTTTATTTGCACAATTGAAATAATAATAATGATTTTTACCTCAAGGATTAATTTGAGGATTAATGTTGATGATTTTTATTCTTAGTACAATACCTTTCTCAGAATAATGTCTTAATTAGCATTCTGAATACTATCTATACTATGTGTTTTATAATTTTGGCTCATATTATATAGTGTTCTGTAATCTGATTTTGAAGTTAATACTATGAAATAAATACTAAGGTATTTATAGTATATTAAATATTAAGGAAAGCCCAAAAATCATTTATGTCTTCCTTTCAATAATTCTTATTTTTATAACTACTTTCAATATCTAAGAGGAAACCATTTTTTCCTCTGATTTTTTCAGCCATCAAATCTACTATAAGGTATAAGGGCAGAGAATGAAATCTCATTTCATGTCTGCCCTAATAGGTACATTTAGTAAAAGTGGAATATTAAGTTTATTATTTCAAAGGATCTTGGTCCAAAGTCTATTTAATTTCTGTTTGTAGAATTAAGTTACCATTGTTGTGCTGAGACTAACAGAATAGCCTGGAGGAAACTGCCAGGAGGTTAATTACCAAGCTCTCTCAAAAGTCAATAGATTTTTTCAGCAGTCTTTTCCACTAAGAAGTCCCTAGGGTATTTATTGCTTGATGAACATTACTATTAGCAAATTTTACTTTGTCTGAAAAGTTCCATATTCAAAGTGAAATTTACTACTTACAAGAGAAAGTCAAACACATTTGTAAATTGCAATGAAGCACTTCTAAAATAACACTTTCAGTTCAGATACACTTATATATCTAAATATGTTGTGAATTTAGAACTAAAGCTATCATTGCTTGTTTCAAAGGAAAATGCAACATTGTATGCTTTAAATATAATCTCTATGGGTTCATCTTGATGCAATAACCAAGTTATGTAATATAGCATTTAGATTAATTTAAAGAGTCAACAAGAAAGTTCACTTGGTTTTGTGGTAATTCCTAGCAGTTCTTTGGGGCGTTTGTTCAGGTCTATTGCTATTATTTAAATGACAATATATTTAATGAGCAGTAGTATGACAAATAACTTGTAATAATTTGTCCTAAGATGGATCAGGATTTTGAATATTTTGAGGCCATATAAAAGAGATTACTTACTATACTTACAGAATTTAAATTAGATCTAAAGGTCTCTTGGGCGCCTGGGTGGCTCAGTGGGTTAAAGCCTGTGCCTTCAGCTCAGGTCATGATCTCAGCATCCTGGGATAGAGGCCCGTATAGGGCTCCCTGCTAAGCGGGGAGCCTGCTTCCTCCTCTCTCTGCCTGCCTCTCTGCCTACTTGTGATCTGACCTCTCTCTCTGTGTCAAATAAATAAATAAAATCTTAAAAATAAATAAATAAAAATAAAGGTCTGTTAAATGTGTTGTCCTCTCACTACTGCTCTTAAGAATATTATTAGTTATTAATCCTAGCACTCTCACTGAGAACATTATGGATTTGGCTTCTTGAGGCTTCTCAACAGACGAGCAGGCAGCCACTCTCAATGAATTATGGTTAGGAGTCAAGATGAACTCTATTTTTCATTCTGCATTTCATCCAGTTCTCTCTGTGTCACATATACCTCTGAGAATATAATCCTGTTTCTGCTTGAAAACTTCTAGGAATGAAGAACTTGTTACATGATGAGACACCACCATTCATTTTGGGGAAATTACACATATCCAAGTGTCATTTGTTAGTTTAAACCAAAAGGGACTGAACCATTATTTCCAGCTCTTGACCCAAATTCCCTTTCTACAGATCATTATAATAAAAACCGAATTTCTTTCTGACTAGAGGAATCTTAAAATAATTTTGCTGCAAAAGAAGCCTGGAAACTTTGCAGCAGTGTCCACATAGGAAGTAAACTGAAATGGCTTGATGAGCTTGGTGATCTTGGCAGACTGTGGCTTCATCTTGACGGGTAATGGTGAACTACATGGTCAAGTCATTCACCCCACAAACTCATACAACATACAACATTGAACTAGGAATAGGATAATCGCAATAATGATGCCCTTTAAAAAGATTTGAAAGAATATGAGAATCACTGGTCCACGGTAATTCTGAATTTTAGGCGACCAATTAATTGTTGTCCAGTTTTCCTCCTCTTGGGAGTGAGAATATTCATTGATGAGGACCTAGTTTTGCTCTATGAGAGCAGTTCCCAAGTTCATCATGTATTGTGCTTACCTAAATTTTCTTTGATCCAGGTTCTTTCCACTAAGAAAAAAATTCCTTTTTCTTAAGAAACTGCATATTTGATATCTCAGCCTGGTTCTCAACAGCAGAAAGTTTGAAGCTCAGTGTTTTTTGTTTGTTTATTTGTTTTTGGTTTTAATTTTTATTTGTCTTCTCATTTTTTTTTTTTTGCAACAGCAAAAAGTTCTCAACAGCAGAAAGTTTGAAGCTCAGTGTTTTTTGTTTGTTTATTTGTTTTTGGTTTTAATTTTTATTTGTCTTCTCATTTTTTTTTTTTTTTTGCCCTAAGTGGGTAGTGCTTTTGCCAGTACAACTTCATTTAAAATTTACGGGTTTCTTAACCATCTGATGTAGGTCCACTCCATGTATCAAAAGCCACATCCATAATATATCTCCTTATTTAGATCTGTATGTCAGGCAGCTGACAACACTTTTAAAATTCTTAGAAGCCCTTTGTGTTAAGCTGTGAATGTCTACTAGGTACTTCTTTAAGTCTTTCATAGGTCTTAGTGAGGAT
Organism: Ailurus styani; assembly: GCA_002007465.1. Classification (NCBI taxonomy): domain Eukaryota; kingdom Metazoa; phylum Chordata; class Mammalia; order Carnivora; family Ailuridae; genus Ailurus; species Ailurus styani. Next base: position 2,152,159 of record LNAC01000103.1, on the reverse strand, counting down.
TCATTATATCTTTAGCTCATTCTTTTTTGTTTGTTTGTTTTTTGTTTTTTTGTTTTTTTTTGTTTTTTTTTGGNTTCATTATATCTTTAGCTCATTCTTTTTTGTTTGTTTGTTTTTTGTTTTTTTGTTTTTTTTTTGGTTTTTTTTGGTTTTTTTTTTTTAAGATTTTATTTATTTATTTAACACAGAGAGAGATTACAAGTAGGCAGAGAGGCAGGCAGAGAGACAGGGAGAGGAGGAAGCAGGCTCCCTGCGGAGCAGAGAGCCCGATGTGGGCCTCGATCCCAGGACGCTGAGATCATGACCTGAGCCGAAAGCAGAGGCTTTAACCCACTGAGCCACCCAGGCACCCTTTAGCTCATTCTTTATAAGCTAAAACCTTGATTTGATTTTTAATGCCAGAACTCATTTCAGTTTGTGAATCTTTATCAACAGAGAAGACTGAAGGTGATTATTCAGCAATACCTGGGTCTTCCCTGTTTCCTCTAAATCCTGCTTGCAAACCAATTTCTTCCTTAGGTCATCTCCCTCTACCTTTATGACAGATTACTAGGGCCATCCAACTGACATTTACAACTTCTCATCTGATGACTTTAGTCAGTGCTCAACTCCATTAAATATATTTTCTATCTCCCGCATTACTGCAGACAACAATTTTACTAACTGTTTTTTCATTACTCTAATAGTTGTAGTTTCTCCAAATATGCTTTTTGCTGTTTTTCTATTACTATTAAAATTTTCAGCATCATCTTCCCGACCTTTGCTATTTCCTTGCCACATTCCCAGTCTTGAGCGGTTGGGCCAATGCCAAGTGGTTTCAATTCTTGTAAGGCAGAATCCCTTCTTCATATGCAGTTTTGTGCCAGTTTGATCTTGTTGCATGGCAAATCATCTTGAAACGTACTGATTTAAAATAAGAATTATGTATTCTTACAGTGCTATGGCTTGACAGGGCAGATTTTGCTGATCTGGGCAGGTTTAGCTGAGTCTATATGTTCTCAAGTGTTTTCACTCAACTTTCTAGGGGTTAACCAGGTTTATTGGAATAAGAGAAAAACTTGATTCATACTATCTTGTGATTAACTCTGTGTCAGCTGGAACGATGGCTAAATATGTCTCATTATCCACCCAGCAGGCTATCTCAGACTTGCTCACCAGCTTGAAAAGCATTGCTAGTAGCAAAATAAGCAAGTGTGTTGGAACTTGCTTCTCTGTGAGCCTCCTCAATGACATGTATCTGCGTCTTTCTAGCCTGTGATGTCAGCCTCCTCTACAACTGTTAAACAACTACCAAGTGAATGGCATATATTTTGCGTGTATTTGTTTGGCAAACCCAAATTTGATTTATCATATTATTAAGTTAGGGTAAATGTAGTAACAATCAAATACAAAAATCTCAAGGGTTTTTACAGAATGAAGTTTATTTTTCCCTCAAATCACATTCTAGGTGGGACAAGTGGGAAAGGAAGTGAGGATCTTTGCTCCAATCTATGTTTCAAGGATAAAAAAAAAATTCCATTAACTGTAGTGCTCAAGTATTTGGGATTTTGGAGCTGTGTCATCTGCATCAACTAGTTGACAGCAAGAAAGACAGTGTCCATGCAGAAAACATATATACCATTAACCACTTCAAGCTACTCATATTCCCCTGGTGAAAACCAGGGATGTGACTCCCCATTGAGGCAACTGGGCTAGAAAATATAATCTAGTAGTGTTCCAAGGAAGATGAGATTTTATTATTGATGAACATTCACCTAGTTTTTGCCATAGCACTCTTAATAATCCAACACTGTTTTTAATTAAATGCACATTTATTTTGTATTTTCAAAATTTTAATATATGTAATATATTCCTATATCAATTAAAAATGTCTCATTGTAGGTAAAGTCTGTATATATTTAAACTATTTAATATGTACTTAAAAATATTGATTCTTTTCTTTACAAGATAGCTATTTTGAAAGGAAGATGCCAGATAAAACATACAAATTCTGCTTAGTCGTAGTAAAATACCTGAACACTGTGCTTTATTCAAACAATTTCATTTTTTTCTCTTTATCTGGAAGCCCAAAAAGTTATCAAAATATTTATAGGAAAAAAGAGTAAGAGAATACAATAGGAGGTCATTTCCCTAGTGCATTATGTGTAATTATAGTGTTCATAGGAAGTAAGTCTTATGGAAAACAAGTGGTCTGAGTATCCAGGGATTATTCTAAAAGTTACTGACAGATGGAGAAGGAGAGAGCCATGAAAGAACAATTTAGGTATTTAGGACCTTTAGTTCATCTCCTCCGAGTGATGATTTGAATTTGATTTATAGATTTTACTCTTCTCCAGCCTATATGTCTGAATGATAATGCTCTAACTTACTGGCTAGATTTGTCTGATTCCTGATATTGCTAAAACTTGATTCTGTTTTTTTAGACTCCTAATTTTTCTTTGTATTGTCTGATAGGCACTTTTTTTTAAGATTTTATTTATTTATTTGACACAGAGAGAGATTACAAGTAGGCAGAGAGGCAGGCAGAGAGAGAGGAGGAAGCAGGCTCCCTGCTGAGCGGAGAGCCCGATGCGGGCCTCGATCCCAGGACCCTGAGATCATGACCTGAGCTGAAGGCAGAGGCTTTACCCACTGAGCCACTCAGGCGCCCTGATAGGCACTTTTTCGAGAAAGAGAGAGAGAGAGAGAGAGAGAGAGAGAGAATCCCAAGCAGGCTCCACACCCAGTGAGGAGGCTGACTGACTCTGGGCTCAATCCCACGATGCTAAGATTATGACTGGAGCTGAAATCAAGAGTTAGAAGTTTAACCAACTGAGCCATCCAGGTGTTTCTGATGATACTTTTGAAGGGTCTATGTATTTCCTGTTTTTAGCCCTCATTTATTTTCAGACCTCAAATTATGGTTGCTTCCTTTATCAGACGATCAGGCTTGGTATTCTTGTTGAAGCTGCATTTTTACCCTTGACTTTCTTGATAAACTGTTTCAATAAGAAAGAATTTTAGCTTTACTGTTATGTAAATATATAGATAATACAAAATAATAGAGAAATTTGCCTTCAGAAGCTGAAAAGAATTGATGTAACTAAAAGTTTTCCTTAACTATGGGTGAAGATGTTGCTTTACTATCCTGAATTAACAACTATACTTCAAATGGATATCCTTATTTGAGATTATACGAAAAGTTTAGTACAGCGATGAAATCCCTTATGTTCTACAGAACTTTGATACTAATGAATATGCTATTTTAAAAGGCACAGTTATCACGTATTTGAAGATAGGATTTTTTAGTTCAGTTTTAAAGCTGCATGTACTCCCAGAGAGCTGTTTTCACAGACGTTAAAGGGATATTGAGATGAAGGGTTCTATGTTTCCAAATATATAAGATTTCTAACAGTTAAGACATATTCTCTTTTTCAAAAATTAAAGTACTACAAATTCAGTAATATTACCTGATCAGTCATTTTGGATCACTGATATTCTGTAAGCAAATGTCTAGAATCCAGTTTGCTTGTATTTAATTTAAAAGGCATTTATTTGAGAAAATATTTGTTTTCTACTTGTATTAAACTTGTTGCTAGATTTTGGGGAATACTTAACATAAAAGCACAATGTAATTATTATGGAACTTTAAAAAAAACTTCATGCATTAAAAAAGTGTACCTAAAAGGCAAAAATTAAATGTTCTATCTTTTAATATGTAGCTAAATGTGGTAATGTACAATTGTGCATAGAAATAGGAATAGGGGCTGATCCTAGTGGTTTGAAACTGTCTCACTTGTATCAATAAACAGACAAATGTTCCACTAAATTATACCCCGCCCATTGTTTATTTCTTACTCACTAATAACATCACAGGAAAAGAACAGAGCTATTAAAAGATGAACAGTGAATGTGATATAAAAAAACTATGAAACTTTGGTATAATACAAATGCATTGTTAATCCATATGCTTTCCTACATCTAAATCACATATATTTGTATACATTGCACTTTTGTAAATTTTAATTTTTGAAAGTGAATTCATGCTGAGTATGTCTAGCTGAAAAAAAATCACAAAATATATAAGGATTTGATTTTAACATGAAAACATTTTTATATCACTTTTAGTACTAAAGAAGGTAATGAGACACAAAATTCAAAGGAGTTTGATTTACTCATCTAACTCATTTAACATTTATGAATGATACGGAATAAAATCTGGTGATATTTTTAAAAATATATGCACGTTTTTCCTCAAGAGTTAAAACAAAATTATAAATAACTTGGTTTTATGAATTAAACCATTATAACAAGTTGGTGTAAGAATCATACACATATACACTTACACACAGTGACAAAGCGACCACTTTTCATTGACTTACAAGAGTAGAAAATTTGTAGTTACTCTGTTTTTGAACTGTGTAAGGTTTGTCTAGATTTATCAGCTTGCTTATGGTAAATATTTTTTATCTGGCACCACTGATATAAGATAATGTCTTACTAATCAAATATTTCCAACTGTATGACCCCTTTTCTTCTAAAATATTGATTCAGACATCTTAATTGCAAATGTGGATATGATTCATCAGAGTCATTAGATAATTAATTTCGTGAGATAACAGATATGTGTAATTTACATTGTGGTGTAGTAACAATCTGCTTCATTCATTTTGTAATTACCATCTGTTTGTACTGATGTAGTAGAATCTGCCACTGCCATATAAATTACAACTAGAAGATGCTTACAGTAAGCAATACTAGCAACACTAGTAATTAGGGACATGTCATACACATGTGCAGGGTAGCTCTTAAATCTTGGCCATTTCAATATCGAATAGTATAAATATTCCATTTGGAAATTATGGTTAAGATTAAACTTTCAAAGAATTTTTCCCCTTTAAATTCTAATTTTGTTCTTTTATGATTCCATGTATATAAAAAAACTAATGTACTTTCGTCCCAACATACCACGTCTTAAAAATTCAGTCATTCTTTCAATGGATATTTGTGGATTAAGTAGTTTCTGGTCTTAGGTTATGCACTGGAGATATAAAAATGACAATATTAAGCACTTACTATCAAGGAGTTGGTGTCACTGTAGAATGCAGATGATAAGGACATAAAGTGAGTCTTAATATAGCTATGAGGTACAAAATACAGGGAACTTCACTCTCCATAGGGTTGTAGTCAGATACATCTTCTTAAAGAGGTTGATAAGTAAAATACATTTTGATTCCCATCATGCTTAATTTTATGTGTCAACGTGGCTAGCCCATGATGCCTAGTTGTTTGGTTAAATGCTAGTCTAGATATTGTTGTGAAGGTATTTTGTAGATGGGATTAATCCCTATAATCGTTAATATTCACAGTCTCATATATACATATATGTGACTATATATATAGTCTATATATGACTATATTCAGACAGGATTCCTAAATTAGTCTTGAGGTAGAATTCCTTTTTTCTACAGGAAACCTCAGTTTTTACTCTTAAGATCTTCAACTGATTGGATAAGTCCTTCCCCTCTCATGGAGGATCATCTGCTGTTCTCAAAATAGATGCATGTGTGTAAGTGTTTAGATATAGAGAGAAATAATAAACAGAATTAATAGGTTTGGTGATAAATACATGTGTGTGTGTATGTATGTGTATATATGATATCCATTTATCTGTAAAATATTTATTTACAAATCAGTGGGGATAATTCTGGCAGGTTGAGACAAGATTCTAAATTGCCAACATAACTAACCATAGAAGCAGTTTGGAGTGATTATATAGAGTGATCTAATTTGGCTGTTAGAGGTGGGATGTTTGGTTTAGTAACTGATTACAGAGCAGGTGAGAACTGGGAAATTAGCCAATGTAATAGTGCTAATTATTAGGCTATAAATAATAAGCTATAGAAGAGAGTATTTAAGTGCTATATGTTTTAGTGTTAATATATTTCATACAGTAACTATGGAAAATGGCACATTTTGTATGACTTGATCTGAAAGACTTAAGTCCATATACAATGGTTTGGGCTTTTAAAAATTCACTATTACTATAATTCCCATGACACTGCAATATAGATGACTTGTAACTTCTTACAAAGCCATAAAATCTATAAGAAACAATTTTTAGACTCATAAAGGATATTTTTGTTTTTAAACTTGTAATGAATTCAACTAAAATGACCTTTCTTGATACTTTATGCTTTTAGCTTTTTAGATTCTTACTCTATATAATCCTCTTTTTCAAAGGCCTAAAATTAAGTTATATTGTCAATAAGGAATTTTGCCTGTGTTTTCTGAGTAGTGAGGTTAAGCTTTAGGAAATTTATATCCCAGATCCTTTGGTACATTGTCATATAATTAAACTGGATTTAACTATTCATTTCATACTTGAGAGAAATTACTTTAGTGCAGAAAAAGTGAATAGGGGTGGAAAGACCAAGATTCTGCCTTTTAATATGCCAGTACGCAGTCCTGGTCCAGTTAATCTCTCAGACTGGGGTGTCAGCACGCTTTTTAGGTAAAAGACAATGTAGTAAATGTCTTAATTTTTACAGGCCACAGTGGCAAAGAGACTATAGTTTGCTGAACTATTGTCTCAGAGCTTCAAATTCTTCAAGTGTATTAAAGAGAATGTTACAAAGATTAAATTACATTAATACAAAAACATTTATTGAGTGCCTATACGAGGATACTATAGTATACTTACTGTATTGACTTAAGCACTATTCTTACTATACTTGGTATTATATTTTCTTAAAATATTTAGCAGTTATTCAATTTTATATTATTGAAGAGCAAACTTCCTCAAAATTTAGTGTTTTAAAACAACAAACATTTGATTATATCTCATAATTCTGTGGGTCAGTAAATAGGGGGGGGCTATATTCCAGGCAAGGCTCAGCTGGACAATTTTTCAGCTTTATTTGGTGTTGACTGGTATAAACTGGTGATGTTCACCTGAAAGCCAAGCTGGCCTGGGGTGTTCATGATGGCTCCACTCACATGTAAGTAACTTTGCCAGAATAGTTGGAAGGCTGGGAATGTCCAGACCCTTCTCCCCCTCCTGGAGTCTCTGAGTTTCTCAGTGTGGCCTCTCTAGGTGGGCTCTTAGGATTCTCACATGGCAACCGAGGGCTTCAAAAATAAAACTAATGTGGGAGTTGGCATTTTTCCTGAAAACTAAGCTAGAAACGCCCATAATATCACTTCTTCCACATTCAACAGTAAAACAAGGCAACAGGCCAGCACAGACGGAAAGAGGGTAGAATTAGATAAACATCCCAATGGGAGGAAAGCTAGAGAATTTGTGGCTATTTTTAATCCAACATTGCCTATTGGCAGGTCACAGAATCTTCATGGTTTCACCCTCTCCATGCCTACAAAGTCTCCCCTTAGTATATCATCTTCTCCTACCTCAGGACATTACATCTAAATCAAGTCTACGTGTGGATCTACACTGTATGGTTTCTGTCAATCTAAACTTCTGAAGTAGAAAATATTCTATTATTATTTAGAGCTAGTTAATCAGAAAAAACACAAATCAAGGTATAGTTGAAATAAAAGTAAACATATTTAATGAAAACATATCAGAGAAGTTAATAGGAAAGAAGGAAAAAAAGCCCAATAGCATTCCATTAAGTCTGAAAAAGAAAAAGTGTTTATTACTGAAAGCTCATTCACAGAGAGATTTAAAAGCTAAGAGTATCAACTGAGCACTGTGCCTCTGAACCAAACACTGTCCATGGAAACAAAGTATCTATCCCCAGACATTCTATCTGGCTGGGAAGTTGAGCTCTACATTTGCTGAGGATAGCAGGAGAACCCTGCTAGAGGTATTCCTAAGAAATAATTAAAGCAAATTATTTTATTCAAAGATAAACACAATGTCCTACACAATCTTACAAATCAGAGTAGAGCAAGGTTTCTTGTCTTTAATGATATAGATGACATTTGAGTTTGCAATCCTTGCTCTAAAACTTTGACAGAAATAAGCTCTTCATGTTGCGTAAGATTGAGATGAGGCACTGTCTGTCAAGAAATAAAGAATATTTTGCTAACAAGTTATCATTCAAGCAATGAAGAAATGTCTGTTCAGCTTAAAAATGGTAATGATGATAGGAAATTTAGGTGATAGCAGATAGTAATACTAGACTTCCACTGGCCAAATATTCTTAATAAATAATGCAGGACAATCTATTTAATAGTGGTAGTGAAGAGAGAAGAATATATTTAAAATTTTTAATTTTAATATTTCAGAAAGAGGTTAGACCAAAGAATTATAAATTGATAAAAAATCAATTACCAATATTTGTAATTATTTCTGTAAACCTAGATTTAAAAACATGCAGAGAAATACAGATCTTTAGTGATCATGTATTATAGCAGAAATACCTTTGGTAAAGGGAAAATATATGTTAGAAAATCAAGGATAGATTCTGGCAGGTAAGTAATTTGGAGAAGTAGTCTACTTTTATCCTTTTACATTTATTCCAAAGTTACTTACTAATTGTCTGCTCTGTACCAAGGTCTGTCTTAGGTAACTGTGAAGGATAATAATCATGCTGTTCAATGTAGGTAATAAGTCATTTATATTATATCACTTTTCACCTGAGGAGTCTCTTGAAAAATATTTTTATTATGCTTTGATTTCAGTTTACAAATTAACCAAATATTCATCTTTTTAAGTGTTGTAAGAAACTCAAAGTAAAATAAGTCATTTTAATTGAATGACTATGTGCATTAAATATCTAGAAAAAGTATTTAAAAAGCTATCAATTGTATATGTGTGTCTCAAGAAAAAATTACTAAAATGATTGGCACAAAAGTATTTCATGTATTTAACAAATAATGTCTTAACTATTTTGGGTACCTTACATATAGCATTGGCCACTGAATTGGATCTTAAGAAAAGCTAATTAAGATGTAGCATATTAAATACTTTAATGTGAATTTTGTCATTTCAAATAGTGACTTTTAGGTCCTTTATTTTTTATGGAAACATATAGAGTAAAATGCAAATGAAGCTTAACCAAAAATTTCAAGTGCTTTCACTTTGAAAATACATGAAATTGCCCCCAAGGGCTCTACACCCATCATGTTTTTTGACCTTATAACTCTTATTATAGAAACTATACCTTAATTCAAATTGGATTTCTTCATTAGCCTCACATTGTTGATATATAAATACCAAAAAATAAAGGTGGGTTAGGAAAATCTTTAAACCAATGTTTTATCATTATTCTCTATTAAACTATGTAACCAGTTAGTACTTATGTGTCTTCTGTCAACAGAAATTAAAGTCTTCTGTTTTGGGCGCCTGGGTGGCTCAGTGGGTTAAAGCCTCTGCTTTAGGCTCAGGTCATGATCTCAGCGTCCTAGGATGGAGGCCCGCATCGGGCTCTCTGCTCAGCGGGGAGCCTGCTTCCTTCTCTCTCTCTGCCTGCCTCTCTGCCTACTTGTGATCTCTCTCCCTCTGTCAAATAAATAAATAAAATCTTAAAAAAAAAAAGTCTTTTGTTTTAACCTAGAATACTACATATCATTTTCATTATTAAGGAAATTGTATATGAATGTATAAATTGGATTTTTGTATGTATGTGCTTATAGGAACTTTTCTTTGAAAATATTTAGTTTAATCCCATAATAAATATTTTTCTTTTCCTCCTCCTCTTCTCCCTCCTCCTTCTTCCTTTTTTCCCCTCTCCCATCTCTCTTTCTCCCTCTCTTCCCTCCCACCTTCCTCCCTCATTCTCTCTTTCTCTCAGACGTAGTAAACCCCCAACAGAAGATATCCGTGTTCTAATGTCTATGAGCCACTGACTATGTTTTTTTTTTTTAAGATTTTATTTATTTATTTGATGGAGAGAGACACAGTGAGAGGAAACACAAGCAGGGAGAGTGGGAGAGGGAGAAGCAGGCTTCCCGTGGAGCAGGGAGCCTGATGTGGGGCTCCATCCCAGGACTCTGGGATCATGACCTGAGCTGAAGGCTGACAATTAACGACTAAGCCACCCAGGTGCCCCTGACTATGTTTACAAACATAAAATAGAAAGTACATTGCAGTTATGATTAAGGATCTTGAGATAGGGAGATTGCTCTCCTTTATCCAAATAAACCAAATCAAATCACATTAGATACTAAATCTGAGACACTTTCCTGAGATCAGAAAGATGAGAAAGAAGGGTGAGAAAGATTTGATATTGATGGTTTTGAAAAATGAGTAAGAGAGCCAAAAGCCAGGGAATGTGTGTAGTCTCTAGAAGTTCCTCCTGACAACCAGAAAGGAACACAGACTGGCAACACCTTGATTTTGGCCTGGTGATAACCATGTGAGACCTTCTGACCTCGTATTTGTGTTGTTTAAAACCACTCAATTCGAGGTAATTTGTTATAGGAGCAATAGAAAATTAATGCCTTCTTCCTCTCTTCATTTCAGTAAGAAGTGGTTAGGCATAATATTTAGTTTTTACTGTTCTTTTTAATTTTTTTACTTTTTGTTAGTATGGCTCTAGACATAATTTTTAATGACTGATGTAAAATTAAAACTAGTTTATTTCAGAGAATTTTAGCATTTCGTTCATAGCACACTAAATCTATAAGAAACTAAGGACTTCACTATGTGTGACTCATTACTTAAAGTAACTTACTCATGCCTGGTGTTGCAGATTCAAACTAGAACATGCAGAAGTATTCTATTCAGGAATATTTACACTGCTTATATCACATTGTTTCTCATTTTATTTTATTTTTATTTTTTAGAAGATTTTATTCATTTATGAGACAGAGAGAGAGAGAGCAGGAGCAGGGGCAGAGGGAGGATAGAGGAGGGGGAGAGGGAAAGGGAGAAGCAGACTCCCCTGCTGAGCAGGGAGCCCTTACAAGGGGCTCAATCCCAGGACCCTGGGATCATGACCTGAGCCTAAGGCAGACGCTTCACCTACTGAGCTACCCAGGTGTCCCTTATTTCTCATTTTAAAGAGAGCTGGTGCCAGAAATGACTTCATCCAAATACTCTCTCAAAAAAAATGCTGATATTATAAATAAACCCCATGGAGCAAAAAAGGGACACTGAGAAATGATTTAATCAATTATCTTAAAACAAGGCAAGACAATAACTTGGTATTAGATAATTAGTTACAATTGTTGGATTCATTGGCTATTACAGAGAAATGCATGCAATTAAATGAAAATTTTTGGCATATCCTGCCGCCCCGTTTAATTTCCCTATTGTTTCTTTTCTCATGAATTATTCATAGTTTTTTAATAATGCATGTGACATTTTATTATTGCAATAATTTATCATTTTAAAGTTTGCATAATGTGTATTTTGAAATCTGTAGAGTTTTATTAATTTAAAATATCCAATACAATATTTAGATGCAGCAACACTGGTTTTTTGAGATTATGCACGTATATAACCTATAAGAACCTATAACAGATGTCCACTGAATGTTTTTGCAAAAATATACTTATAAATTTTAACTGAAATAGAAATACAAATTTGTAGTTTTAGATTTTCACTTATTACTATTAACAGCATTTTAGTTAAATAAGAATTCCCTTTCATGTGAATTACTGATTCCATTCTTGTGAGCAGGAATAATCATTTACCCCATGATTTTTTTTTCCTAACACCAACTACAGGGTTGTAATTTCCAACATTAATTTCTCCAATTCTCTGACACCAACTGGGTCAGGGAATTCAGTTCAATTCAATTCTGACACTGACAACCAGTTAGTGTTGTCTCTACCAGATGAGGGCTCAAGCCCATAAGCCTGCCTCCACCCCAGACACCAGCTGTAATTAGGTGTCCAGGATGCCTGCATTTTTGTCACATTTAGCTATAAATTCAGGGATTCACCTTCCTCAGGTTTGGTTGACTAGATTATTGACTAGAAAGGTTCATAGAACTTGGGAACGTACTTTACTATTACTGTTTATTATAAAGGATGCAACCTAGGGGCAGCCAAGTGGAAGAGATGCATAGGGCAAGATATGGAGGGAGAGAGGCACAAGAGAGCTTCCATGTTCTCTTGGGATGGGACACTCTCCTAGCCCTTCCATACGTTCAGGAACCCAGAAGCTCTTCAAACCTTATTGTTTTGCGATTTTAAGGAAATTTCATTACATACGTATACTTGATTAAATCATTAGCCATTGGTGACTGAACTCTATCTCCAGCCTCTCTCCTCTCCCCGGAGGGAGAGGGTGTGTGTGTGTGTGTGTGTGTGTGTGTGTGTGGCGGGGTGGGGGGAGGGGAGTGGGAGGTATTTAAAGTTTCAACCCTTTAATTATGGCTTAGTCTTTCCAGTGACAGCATTCAACCGAAGCTATCAAGGGGCTCAGAGCCAACAGTCATCTCATTAGCATACAAAAGGCACTCTTAGTAAGTAGGAGATACTGAGTTTTAGGAGCTCTGTGCTAGTACCCTGGGAGGAAACCATATATATATATATTGTTGTTATAGCTCATCTCCACTGTGATTTTCCAGCTTTTTTATAATTTTCAACATGGACCCAAACATCATTTCTGTTTCAGAACAGGGTGAAGACTATCATACCTCAATCCATTGGAGTGGAAGTTCATATTTTATGGTAGGTTTATAAATACATTCTTGGATAATTGATATTAAAGTCATATATGTCCAGTAAGGAAAAATCTCCCAAACTATCAGCGTTGGTTCAGCTTGATACCTTCAATAAGCCCTTACAAAATAAGCTAGTGTTTGTTTAAAAGAAATAAACAAACAAACAAACAAAAAACAACAGTTTGCTTAGTGCTATTTTGGCTAGAAGAATTAGCTCAGAGATAGACTCTGTCCTGCTTTTTTCTGTAGGTGCAATGCAGAGCTCTGTGATGAATAGTGTGTGGGGGGGCGGGGAGAGGGAGAGAGACCATGTGTCTGTTGATCTAAAATGATTCAAACATCTTTTATTTATGATAAGTGTACACGGTCCTATGAAATTTTATAAATGATGCAGACCCACAGAAGAATGAAATATATCTGACCTTAAAGTACCTATAATTTCATAAAACAGTCATTCTCTTTATTAAAGAACTAAATCTCCATTAGTTGAAGAAAACTGCCAACTTTTCTCCTGAAAATTTACCCTGGCACCAGGAAGTCAGGAAGGCTGATTTCTTTCTCCATCACTATCCTCTCCATTTACCCTCTGACAAATTGCAAAGCCTCTCTTTTCTTTCCTTTTTTTTTCTTTTTGCTTTGCCCAATGTAGTAAGAAAAACTGTACATGTTTCAAACATGTTCTTTTCTTTCATTGTTATATCTTTTGGATAGTCACGATGTAAGAGCAGCAATTAGGTAACTGAATTTTTTTTAATGGATTTAACTATTGCTTCCACTGACCAAATTTCCACTTAGTGGATTCCCACACAGCAAACCTTAACCTGTAAATTTGTGCCACACTAGGAGTAAAAGTTAGGGTTTTTCAGTTGTTCGAAATTGAAAGAGTCATCTTCTGGTACAGTCCATAAAATGTAACGAATGTAAACACTAGTAAAACACTTAAGTAATGGAAGAGAAGTATGCAAAGAACATAATGTACATGACTGGTGATTTTTTTTTCTTCCAAGTTTTTATTTATTTATTTTTTAAGATTTATTTGTTTATTTTAGAGAGAGAGAGAGGGCGTGAGCACAGGGAGGAGGGGCAGAGGGAGAGGGAAAGAGAATCTCAAGCAGATTCCACACTTAGCATAGAACCCAACATGGGGCTCCATCTCAGGACCATGATATTATGACCTGAGCCAAAATCAAGAATTGGACAATTAACCGAGGCACCCAGGAGTGCCCCAAGTTTTTACTTAAATTTCATTTAGTTAGCATACAATGTAATATTAGTTTCAAGGTGGAATTTAGTGATTGATCACTTACATAGAACATCTAGCGCTCATCACATGGGCCCGCCGCCCAATACCCAACACCTACTTAACCTATCTATTCCTCCCACCCACCTCCCTTCTGGTAACCATCAGTCTGTTCTCTGTAGTTGAGTCTGTTTCTTCGTTTTCTTATTTTTTTGTCCCCCTATGTTCATTTGTTTGGTTTCTTACGTTCCACATATGAGTGAAATCATATGGGGGATGAAATCCTCTTTCTGGTGGAGTTCCACACCCAGAAAGGACAGAGGTCCAATAAGAATTTCATAAACAAATATCATCACAAATTCCCACCTTCCATGTGTTTTTTTTAAAGCTCATTTCTCCTATAAAGAGGGTACCTAAGCCCATGACTCCATCTTTTGTTTGTCTTCTTTTGCATATGAACATATTTTGTCTTTTTTCTTGTAATTTTGTCTTTTGTTAGACTTAATTCCCAGGTGCCCAATCATTCAAACCTAAGATGGTAGAGGCAAAGTTTTCCTCCCAATATTGATCAAACAGGCTCTCTTAAATTGCTTTTTAATCTAAATTACCTCCATTGATAATATATTAAGTTTCAGTGGAACTGAACATCAATACGCAATTTTCAGATACATTCGACCCTTGAATGGCACAGGGTTTGAACTGTGTGGGTCCACTTGCACATGAAAATTTTTTTGATAAATACAGTGTAGTGCTATATAGTGCTATGAATGTATTTTCTCTTCCTTATGATTTTCTTATAACATTTTCTTTTCTCTAGCTTATATTATTGTAAAAATACAGCAAGATACATATAACATACAAAATATATGTCAATCAACTCTTTATGTTATCAGTAAGACTTCTGGTCAACAGCAGGCTAGAAGTTGTTAAGTTTTAGAGGAGTCAAAATTTAGACTCAGATTTTCAACTCTGAGTGTGTGTGGGGGGAAATCAGTACCTCTAACTCCTGCATTATTCAAGGGTCAACAGTATATATTTTCTTTTTTATTAAAAAGTGAAGTTGCACTTTTTAGCACAAATTTATAGAAAAAAATAACTGCCTAGTATAGATATCAAAGCAATAATGGAATAGGATATAGCCCTCTTAAGGTGGTTCTCAAAGTGTGGTCCCAGACCAACAACATCACCGTCAGCTAAGAACTGGTTAGCACTGCTTCACTCCAGACCTACGGAATCAGAAATTCTGAAGTGTGTCAGCAATAGTTGTTTTAATAAGCTTTCTAGGTGATTCTGACGCATATCTTTTTTCTTTATCAAGAGCTCTTCTCTGTTTCTGCCACATTAGTTTACAAATCAGGATATGTTAATTTTCTTTCACTTTCTTTAGCTTAGTCAGCAATGGGCTAATTTCATCTTGTTGTTTTAAATAAAATTATATTTTCCATAAACAATATAAATAAAGTAAAAAAAAAAAAGCTTTACTGAAAATCGCCTTTCTCTGGTTCATACATCCAAATTTGTAAGAGAGAAATACAGTTGTCCAGATACCAACACCTTTAATTTTGTTTTACATTTTTAAAAATTGCATATATGCTTTCATCAAACAAATTCTAAAACCTAGATGTTGACTAAATGAATGGCAGAATTTTGGCAATTTCCACTGTTAGTGGATACTAATACTAAAATATTAGTATCATGGCAGAATTATTAGTGGGTTGATCATGTCTTGTACTTTCCAATATTGGTTTATAAAATTTGATGCCTTAAAGTTTGAGGCTAAATTACAATAAATCAGTCTGTACACATTCATTTTCTCCCTATATTCTGAGATTAACTGCATAAACATATATTTATATAGGTAAAATAATTCCTCAATTAAATATTGCTCAGTTGTGCACTTACCAAGTAAAATTACAGAAAAATTAAAATTTGTTTCAAATATTTCTGATGATATGTGAGAAAAAATGCTTAGAGTAACTGTTTTCTCCCCATCACCATTTTTTCTATAAAAAAAGTTTTTAAGGACTAAAAAGAGAAATAACAAATATTCTTATCCATCTTCCTACATCTCCTACATCACTAAATGATAGCTTTCAAGAAACTCATGAATACTAAAATTCACCTCAGTTATGTTTTGCTTTCTATTAGCTCATAAGTCATTAAAGTATATATCTCTTGTCCCTTTCACACTAATTGTCTTTCCTGCCTAATGTTTGATTTACCATAGAAGTACAAAATACATCAGAAGGTAAATTATATTTGATTCAAAAATATTACTGGGGTATGGCCTTAACTTAGGAGTGTTTATAGAAAAAAAGTCCAGTAGTTTTTTATTTGGATGCTCATTTAATTTTCATTCATATCCATGGCAATATTCAAATTAAACATAATTATAAAAAATAAATAAATAAACATAATTGTCTCCTGTCCTCTGTACCTACTGTAGGCTTTTATTGTGACACTTAGGCTGTTACCATTCAGGGACCTAAAAGCGAATTGTCGCTGTTGATTTTCAATTTTGCTATTGACCATGTGATTCATATGTCAAGTGATAAACATGCCTATGACCAACAGACATAGTTTTCTGATACAGTTATTCACTCAAATCTGACAGAAATGAGAAATATTTGCCATCAGAGCAAAATAAAGATGTAGCATTATTCTCTTTGTGAAGACTGCACGTAGCTTGTGGAGTTTTGACATTTATGAGAAATAAAACTAGGAACTTTTGAAGGTTTTTAAATCACTCTTACAAGGTTGCTTGCTATTTCCAAACCCTTCAGAATTCAAAATGATCAGATCATGCAGAGAATTGATGCTATAAATCAATAAAAGAAGACAGAACTTAAAAACCCAGAAGACATGAAATACTTCTGCCTAATACTACCCACACAATCCCTCATTTCCAAACTAGTTCATTACACTATATTTTATTGTCAGGAATGCTATGACCCAGTACAATAAAACTAGATTTACCCACAGTGACACACAAGTTTTGGAGAAGTAAGGAAATATTCCAAGTGTGCATTCAACATATTGTCTCTGCCTTTAACATTCCTTGCCTGCCTTAATCCACATTTTTCATAGTCTTTATCTACTTTTTTGTGTATTTATAGCCTTGTCTTATAAATGTAGCAGAGAAGCCTGTAAAAACATTCTTCCTTTCAGAAACTTCAATAGGATGTATAAAAGAGCTTGGTCTAACAACTTCTCTCTGTTGTTACTAAACTATATCATAGTAAATTAAAATTTAATATTATACTACCAAAAAACCCTATTAAAACACATAAAAAAATCCTTGATATCTGTTAGGTCATTCATACAGATTTTCCTAAAAACTAGAAGTCTATTTTTGTCTCAAAATATATAATTTCCTCTCCTTCTTAAACTTAGTGCTGGTGCCAAACAATATTTCACATTTATGATCAAAACATTATCTTTGAGCCAATAGTAAGAATAAATTTTTCAAGATATTCAACTGTGTAGTAATATGATAATATTTCTTCATGTTTTCAAAGTTTAATTTAAAACTGAAACTCCAGCCTAGAAATAATATGTGACCAAAAACATAAAACAATATAAAGTTATGCAAAACAAGATAAAGTTACGCAAAACTAGAGAAAGTTACTTTCTTAATGCATCTATAGCATTATTTTATCATTACTGCATAGCTCATTACAGACAAAGTTGGTGAAATAAATGTAAATTTTACTACATATTTATCTAATAAAAACAAAAATTAGGCACTTTCTATTTGTATAATGTAACTTTTAAAATCTATGTTATCCAAAGAAACATGCTTCTTCAACCACATTAATTTTTATGTACAATAATTCATCATTATTTTATTTCTCAACAATGAAACTAATTAATTTAAAACACTCTCCATGAAGTAGATGAACAATTATACTAAAGTATCCCAATTCTATCGATTATATTAAGGTTGAATTGGTTCGCCTATTTTTTAAGTTATAGCTTTCCTAAAGAAAACTACATATCTCTACATATGCAGATGTAATGATCAAGATCAAACATATGACTTACATGGAAAGATAACCAGTATGTTTTCCTTTCTATACAAAAGTATTGTGATAATTATCATTACCATTATTATCTTCCCATTTACATTTCTTTGGGAAATATCAGGTGAAATGAAATAGAGGTAGTTATCACTTTGGGATTACAGTGTGTTCATAGTGCAAGACAACTATATTGTCTATAATTTTCTATTTTATTTGTAGGAAACCTGTGTTAAATTTACAATTGGAGAAAAAAGAAAAAAACAAAAAGGTAGTGTTATGTATCTATAGTTAATTAATTTAATTAACCTCCAAGGGATATTCTCTTTTATCCTTTTTGCAAATATTAAATTTCCACATACAATTACTAGAACGAATTCTGCTGCTATAAAATGATTGGAAACTATTTCAGGTAATATTTAATAGATATAATATTTTTATTTTCTATTCTGTTATTTCTTAGAAATTCTTCTGAATATGATGTGGTAACTATTTTTCAACTTTTATATGCTATTGATTTTAAGTATGTGTATGTACATTCATGTAATGTTTTCGTTTCTTTCATTTCTCCTCTCTTTTATTCCTTGTTCCATATAACTATAGCAGGGTACAAAATTGCAGTGAAGAGAATGAGTTAAATGAATGTGTTATCAGAATGTATTAATATTTTATATCATGTATAGTATTAAAGAGCTTAGATAATTCTTTTAAAAATTCTCTCTTCCTCTCTTTCCAAATTAATGGTTTATTACTCTACATATATCTAAAACTTTTTTGTAAATCCATGCTTATACCATTTAATCTTCCCCATCTGACTCCCATTGTAGTATCCACAATATTAAAAACAACACAGAGCTATATTATATAATAAAGTTCTTAATCTTAGAAACCTGGCAGTGGAGGGAAGGACTTCAGTGAATTTCTTATAAATATACTTAAATATTTAGAAACATGATTTGTTTTAAATTAAATTGAAGATTAGGAAAACACTAAAACTCTAAGGTGGATGATTTTTCAAAGAAAAAGTCTGAAAAATGAATGAAATTAACTTAAGAATGTAAACACTAATGATTATGAATCTATTTAAATAGAGTTATGGATGTCAGAGACATTAATTAACTTTAAATGCCCCATTTATTTATAATATATAAATACTTTATATTATATATATATTTTTTATTTTATCTGATACATTGAAAGATTTGTTGTATATTTTCATTTAGTATGTCTGTGACTGGGAGAAATGTAATATGCCAAAGAAGGAATGCTATACAAAGTTTATATTTCCCACTGAGCAAGATTACCAAACTTTCAGAATCTTTTGACATAAATTATTAAGACAAAAAGGAAGTTTTTTCTTCCAATTTTCAGGATTCTAACGTGCACTTATTTTTAATTTGAAACAATCTTGTGAAGCATGAATATGTCCTTATATAAAATAAGAAATTAACAAATAACTTGCCTGAGGATGCAGCAAAATGGAATCAGGATTTTAAATAAAGGCTATAGCTGTAGTTATATCCCTTTCATTCACTTTAAAGACAATGGATGTAAGCTTCAGGACATGTTAATTTGAGTCATACCTGACAGCTTTTATGGATTCAAATCTCAGAATTTTTCCTATGGAAGAGTTATCTTTCAAATAATCCCA
The DNA here is from genome assembly GCA_002007465.1 of Ailurus styani. NCBI lineage: Eukaryota > Metazoa > Chordata > Mammalia > Carnivora > Ailuridae > Ailurus > Ailurus styani. Next base: position 2,132,686 of record LNAC01000103.1, on the reverse strand, counting down.
CAAATTAAACCACAAACTAAGTTTTGCTAAAATTTCTCATAATAGACTTCTATTTCCTGATATATTAGTAAATAGATAGTCTGAAGTATCTAATTTGAAGCTCCACAAAACTACATTTTGGGGATTTTTTTTTCCTGCACTGCGTGGCTCACAGTGCCTTTCCTGTTCACACTCCTCCACTATCAAAACCAGATGAGATGACACAGGACAGTCTTAAACATGCACTAAAATTTATCATGTTTTAGGAGAAAATGCCTAAATCTCCTACAGCAATTGGGAAATTTAGTCTTGCCAAGGAAAAAAGTGTGGTTGCTAACCTGAAGCCTTTCTTAGGAGGCATAAAGTAGTCCCGGACTCCAGAGAAATGCATTCTCTATATGAGCTATTGGAGATTATTATCGGCTTCCCCTTTGCTTCCTTTTGTAATCATACAGTTGTCCAGGACTTTCAACTTTCTCTAGGCCATAGGCTTAGTTCAGTCTAATTTCAACATATATGAAAAATCCTATAAAGATAACCAATGCTCATGGGTTGGAAGAATTAACATTGTTAAAATCTCCAAAGTACTCACAGCAATGTACAGATTCAACACAATTTCTATCAAAATATCAACCACATTTTTCACAGAACTCGAACAAATAATCCTGAAATTTGTATGGAACCACAAAGACTCCAAATAGCCAAAGTGATCTTGAGAAAGAACAGCAAAGCTGGAGACACCACAATTCCAAATTGAAAGACACACTACAAAACTATAGTAGCCAAAAGAGTATGGCATTGGCACAAACATAGACACATAGATCAATAGAACAGAATAGAGAACCCAGAAATAAATCCATATTATATGGTCTATTATCTTTGCACTTTAATATTAAGCCTCTTAGCTTTATCAGGAAGTACAACAGAATACACAATACACAAGTAAAGTAAAATCAATTTATTTAAAAATTTTTTTTAAGATTTTATTTATTTGTCAGAGAGAGAGAGAGAGAGAGAGAGAGCGCACAAGCAGGCAGCAGGCAGAGGGAGAAGCAGGCACCATGCTAAGCAAGGAACCCAATGTGGGATTTGATCCCAGGACCTTGGGATCATGACCTGAGCCGAAGGAAGATGCCTAACTGTCTGAGCCATCCAAGTGTTCCTATTTTAATTTTTAAAAAAATTAAAAAAAAAATTTGTCAATCCCAAAATTTCATGTGATTATGCAATGTGGGGTTTTTCTTTTATGTATCTCTATGTTTTTTTCTTTTTGTAATTAAAACCCTTAACATAGAATCTATCCTTTTAACAATTTTTAAGTAGACAATACATTATTGTTAACTATAGGTAAAATATATAGGTACAATGTGTCTATAAGCCTGCTAAGGATACGTATATTTTCCTTTCTCTCAGGGCAGATATCAAACAATTATGTAGACTTCCTAAATTTAGGAGGACATTTGTTACATGATAAATACTGTATGATGTCTAATTCCAGAACTCATGAAGTAAAAACTCTGAAGGACTGAATGCTCCAAAATAAATTATTTGTGGGTATTGCATGCTTGTTAATAAATACTAAGTTGTTTAGGAAATGATGAAAATATTCTAAATCTCCCACCTCTGTCTGCTTCTTCTATTGCTTTATCTTGGGTCTGTACTTATGGGTCAGCTTAAGCAGTTGAATAATTGGTTAGTGTTCCAAGGCCTAGGTGAATTGACTGATCTTGGGAGGCCCTTTAACTTTCCTATAAAGCATTCGATAATTTCATCCTGAAAACACTGGAGAAAGATATTTTGACTTTGTAAAAATGTGGAAAGGAAAAGTATTTTTGAAAAAGAATATAAAAATATAAAAACAACATCAAGGATTTGAGCTAAACCCAGAAATGACGAACATGTTATGTACCTATGGTTTTATTTCCGCCTACACGCTGAGATGAAAATGAAGATGTATATTGATCAAACTATTGAATGGAGCACAAACTAAAATTCCTTCAGGCTGTTGTTATATTATAATGAATGCCTACAGCACAAAACACATTGTAATGGACTTGGAAAATTCGTCCTAGCAGAGGATATATTTTAGAGTGATATCTTTTCTGTAATTTTTAAAATTTGTTATGCCACATAATTTGTTATGCCATAGATCTGTAGCAAAAATGACAGAATTAGTTTGGGTATTTAAACATATAAAAAGTAAAATGAGGGGTACCTGGGTGGCACAGTGAGTTAATCATCTGACTCTTGGCTTTGCTCAGGTTGGGATCTCAGGATCCTGAGACCTAGCCCCTCCCATTGGGCCTCACATTGGGCTTTGCACTCACCGTGGAGTCTGTTTAGGATTCTCGCTCCCTCTTCCTCTGTGCCTCCCACTCACTCTTTCTCTTTCTCTCAAATAAATAAATAAATCCTTAAAATTTTAAAAAAAAGAAAGTGAACATTTGTTTCCCTTGCAAAAGAAATTATTGGAAGAGGATGCAAATACATTTGGAGGTAATATAATGTGCATTTAATTATTCACAAAATTCCCAATAAATTAAATTACATGTCTCTCCTCTACTGTGACATAGAACAGATATCTAGTACCTGTTAGGCATTTAATTTATATTTTTGATTAATTAAAATGAGTAATTATTATGATTAGTGACTTTTATCTATTTACATATTTTATATTACTTTAAAAACCTGACATTTTCAGCCTTTATCTCATGTAAGCAAGAATAATCCATATACAAAATTGCATTTATAAAGAAATTTTAAGGATACACATTTTAAGAATACATATATTTTCCCTTCTCTCGTGGAGACATAAGATAACTGTGTAGACTTCCTGAATTTAGAAGGACATTTGCTACATGGCAAATACAACACAATGTCTAATTCTGGGTATCATAAAGTAAATTCTCTGAAGGACTGAATGCTTTAAAACAAACTGTTCCTGGGTATTATATGTTTGTTAATAAAATACAGGGTATTTAAGAACTAATAAAAATATCCCAAATATATTATGTCCTGCTAAACATAGTGCAAAAAGCAAAGGAAAATACAGGATTGTGCTGAGGTCTTTTGCTGCAGTCTAACAGCATATGAAATCAAAGTAATAATAAGTTAGAATACCAGGAGGCATTGGTCATGACAGTTAACTTTGACCTTCATCAAACATTTAAATCTACTAAAACCGAATCTGAGACTCTCTAATTAAATCTAACCATCAATGGGGCAAAGAAACAACTTCTCAGGGGTAATAATCTATTTATACCCAGTATTTTGATATGTAGTTACATTAAATGTTTACAAAATAACAGGTTGTGACTTCTTTTTTACAATAACCCAAGATCTTTTTAAGCATCCAACAGTATTGTATATTCAGTATTGTTGTATTTTCAATATTCAGGTGACAGAAGATATACAGGAACCTGATCAATAGAGGTTGATTTCTAGAAATGTATGCCCAATTCCCATAATTCAATAGAAATACAAAAGAGAGGGAGAAGATCATGGATAATCAGTTAAGTGTCTACTAGAAACTGCCCTTAACGGTACAGCAACACAAAAAATAGCCTTTTACAATGTTGCACAGGAAAATATACTACACTAGAGGAAAGTAATGAAACAATGTAATAGGTTGAAATATTCCAAGGTTTTTGAAGGCTAGTCCAATTAGCTATCAAATGCAAGATCCTCCACTTTGCTGCATGACCTTGGGCAACCTTTCAACACATTCTGAAAATTACTATCTTTGTGTATAAAATGAGGATAACAATCCATCATGTACAGTGGTTGTAATTCTTTGAGTAAATAAATGAGAATGCACTACGTACCATGAAAAAGCATCACTAAGTAAAACTATTACTGTTACCATTAATTCTACTTCTAGTACTAATGAGTAGTGGGAAATTAGGAATATAATTTTCTGAAATTCATTTTCATGTAGAAGAAATGATGATGTTGAAATTAATATTGCTAATAATCTGTACCAGCTACTGATAGATTATTTCAATGAATGATGTCCTTCTGTTCATGGAAAATAAGTTACGAACTTTCAGTTTTTTCTTAGAGTATATCAAAGGTTTCCTCTATAAGAAAATAAAAAATGTTAAAAGTATAATTTTCAAAGGCATTTAATTACAAAATGTTTTTCTTTATCTAATTTTATTTTAACTAGCCATTACATATTTTACGTCATTTGATGGTTATGATTAAATCCCGAATCAACATATTTTCTAAAATCTCTGATAACACTGCAAGGTTCTTTAATTTTTGTGAACACTGGAAGATGGAAAAATGTATCAAATTGGGATGTGCCTCTATGAATTATTTACCATATAATCAAACAGCAAGTAATTATAATCCAAATATTAATTGAATTAAACACATGTGTTTTGGGAAAAATGTGTTTTTCTATCCATCTTGTAAATTGAATCTAGAGAGACAATTTCTATCTTGCAGTAGCAAAAGAAATACAATTATGTACAGTATTTCTAAAACACAGCAAGCAATTTGTGTGTGTATATGACTCAATAATATTTTTACATTTAGAAAAAAAATCTGAAACAAACTCAGTGTTAACAAAAGTGGCAAGTACATTACAAAGAGTTCTTTCTTTTTTTAATCACCTAAGAGTAAGTTGCTGATATGACGTTCAGTCACTCACAAACACATTTTTGTGTATTCTTCTTAAAAACAATCACTTTCTAGAAAACCATAATATAAATACAAATATCAAAGATTGATATTAACATATCACCACCATCTACCCTGAGACCATTGAAATTTCTTCAATTATTTTAGTAATATCAATTATAAGAAAGGGAGACAGTCTAGAATTACACATACACATTAATGTTTTATGCCATTGCAGTTTCATTCAATCTGGAATAGTTCCCTGTTTTTCCTTGACTTTCATGATCTTGACACATGGTATATTAAAAGCCTGTTGTTTTGTATAATGCCCTTCAATTTGGGATTCTCAGATATTTCATCATAATTAGATTCAGATTAAGCATCTTTGGCAGGTATAACAAAAAAGTAACATCGTGTCCTTCTCATCCAAGCTTATAAGGGTACACCATTTCAATTTGTCTCATGACATATTGATTTTGATTTTGAACACTTGATTAAGATGACATATGCTAGTATCAACCATTCTAAAGTTACTTTTTCCTCTCTTTCTTTTTTGTAAATATAAGTACTTGGGATAGAGATATTCTGAGACTCATCAAGCTATTCACTAATTTATATTAGTATAGATTCATGAATTCTTTTTATTTAATGGGACATAATCTATTAATGACATCCTTTTGATATTCAACTTTTCACAGTGAGGATCTCCTTACACTGACTTCTGTATTCTTTGGCATGTACTCATCACTCTGAATCTTCTTTGTTTTCTGGCCTAGAAAATACCCCAGGTCACATTTTTATACTTTCTTTATTCCACTCCTGGAGTGAATTCCTTCTCTAAAGATTCTTGGATTTTTTTAATGGAGAACAGAGTATAGTAAAGAGGATTTTGCTGCTAGATATGTTCATTGGTATTGGTGTGTCACTGCTCATAGGAACATTGCAGTAGACAGGACTAGGAACGTGCGCATATACATAAGCATAAACACATATTTGCATTTATTGTCACATTTATTTAGGTATGTTGAAAGTTCTGAATTTATAATGATATCTCTAATTTGAATCCAACAGCATGGGCTTATTCTATTTTTCTCCATTTCTATCCACTTGCCTCTTGCATGCCAGTCTCATCCTTCTTTGGGGCTTTAAAATCCAATAGTGGATTCTTCCCCTTACTTTGATTTTCTTATTACCTCCACTTGTATATTGATTCCCTACTCTGAAATACCATCCCCACATGGATATTTTCTTCACTCCTCTTTGGGTATTACACCTTAAGCCACTCTGTAACCTCCCCAAGTGGATAGACACTCTTCTCACTCTGTTCTAATTTCAATATTTTGGGCTAGGCAGCTGCTACCACTTTTGCCATCTCTCCTGCACAAGATTAATTTCTTTCCTAATCTGTTCTGGTACTAATAGCCCTTGCTGAGCTATATTCTTCATTTGAACACCATCTTTACTCCCTTTGGGCTCTGATCCAGATTATGAAGCACCTTGACTCCTCATCCACATACTTACACACATAAGCACCTGCCTTGCTCAGCCCTACCTAGTGGTTTGTGAATTGGCGTGTTCAGGAAGGAAAAGAAAAAAGGAAGAACAAATACAGTTTATTTTGATAGAGTGAATCATATGTTAGAATAACAAAATCTATAGACTAAGCCAAATTTTAAATCTTACAAAAACAAATACCGCCCATAGCACAAACACTGTGACATACTATCTATGAATATTGACTATTTTAAATAATGGTCTCCTAATGTAGGCTCTATTTTATTTCATTGTATTTTTTAAAGATTTAGTTATTTACTTTAGAGAGAGAGTGTGTGCGCATTAGAGTGGGGGGAAGGGGTGAGGGAGAGAATCCTCAAGTAGGCTCCCCGCTGAGCGTAGAGCCCTACACAGGGCTCAATCCTACCACCCATGAGATCATTACCTAAGCCAAAACCAAGAGTTGACACTTTAGCTGACTGAGCCACCCAGGAGCCCCAAGGAGGCTCTACTTTAAATCTAGCTATTCACCATGAATTAATATTATTAGATTAAATATATTTTTGTTATTGTAAAGAAGTTTTTTTGTATTATACAATTAAAGTGTCAAATTATTGTTTGATATAGAAAATTTAAAGTAAGCATGAAAGTTAATCAGTAAGTTATATGTTGAAGCTATATTTTTAAATAAATTCACATAAGCTTACTGCTAAAATATTTCTATGAGATATAATCATTTTAAAACTTATTCTGATCTAAAGTATCAAAATAAGAAATACAATAAAGAGTCAATGTTACATATACACTATCTATATAAATTAAGGAGTTAAACTCTTTCATGATTATGTCATAATATTAATGAATTTACTTCTGGACTTTATGTATTATCTTCCACTGATCTGAATGTCTATTCAGGATGTTCTATACAGTATTGATTTGATAGCTTTATAAAACAACTGGTTATGCCCAAATCCATAACATCAGTAAGACAATATGTGAATATACTGATCATGGCAGGATGTCAATAATGTTGATCAGTGATAATTAAAGATAATCTGAGAAATCATAATTTACCACAAAATATTTATATTAAATCAAACCACATCAGGCAACCCTCAGAATGAGCAGCTTTATACTAGGTTGTACATACTGTGAAAAGGGAAGACTCAGAAAATTTATTTAAAAATAACAACAGTATATAATATTAAGACACAGACTCAATACAGGCATCTCTGGGAAACAGTTAAGATACCTAAATTAAAGTACATGAGAAGGGTCTAGGTGATGAATATAAAGTTTCAAAGAAACTGAAGAAAGAAAGAAATGAAATTTTTAACTCTGGCCCTAAATTATGGCCCATTAAACATATCTGAAGCATTAGCTGATTTAATGAAGAAATCCTAACTCTTTACCATAAAACTAAAAGTTTTATGGTAAAATTATGCCAGGGGGAGAGGGACTAAGACTTATGAACTTCAAATATGAATAAAATTATACAAAACATTTTGTACACAATCCATTTATATAGAAAACAATCTGACAGACCTGAGTGTTGGGATGTGACTACAGATGATATATTACTGTTGGGATTGTAAGCGGGTTCTATTTCTGAAGGCTGACATATCATACACCCTATAACCTAGAAATTCTATTTTCCAGTATATACCAAGGGAAGAGTGACCATATGTATGGTAGGATACTTTGCCAAGAATGTTCATAGCAGTACTTCTCACAGTAACAAATTTCAGAAAACAAACGATTTCATTGGCAGAGAAATGGATGTATGAACACAACAAAGTATTATAAGGCTGTAACATGATTGAATTAGGACAAATACAAAAATATAGACAAACCTTAAAATGCATTTTTTAAGGTTTGTCTATATTTTTGTATAGGGAGGGTTTGTGCTTTGGTGAATGCTGTGAAAGATGTAAACCTGATGATTCACAGACCTGTACCCCTGGGGCAAAGAATAAAAACAAACAAACAAACAAACAAAACCTTAAAATGTAGTAGTAACAGAAAAAAAAATTAAGTGCCAGGAATGTGCATTGAACATGATACCCACTTTCTAGGAAAAAAAAATAATGTGTGTGTGTGCTGATATGGGTGTGCTTTTGTCCCTTTTAATAACACATATAAAACAATGATTACAAGAATCAACATGGTTTCCCCGGTGAAATGCTAGGGAATAATGGCGCACATGGAGCAGATAGGTCAGATTTCCCAGCTAGTTTACTGGTACTTATTAACTCATGAAAACAAGATCACCAATGTGAATAAATAAATGCAAGAAGATTGTTAAAGATTTAAATGAGATTAAAATATGAACAGAAGATTGTGATAATTCTATGAAACCAGGGCTCATAAAAAAAAGTATACTCATTTGTATTAGAACATTTGTAACTAATCTCAAAGTGCTAATCGGTTTTTTTTTCCTTTTTTTTTTTCTTTTTCATTTGGGTTGTTGGTCTTTTTTCCCAGAAATGTTTAGGGTTTTTATTTTTTCCATTTTAATTCCAATATAGTTAATATACAGTGTTATACTAGTTTCAGGTGTACATTATAGTGATTCAACAATCTATGCATTACTCAGTGCTCATCACACTAAGTATACTCTTAATCCCCTTCACCTATTTCACCCATCTTCTGACCTACCTCTTCTTTGGTAACCACCAGTTTCTTCCCTATACTTAAGAGATTTTGTTGTTGTTTCTCTCTTGTTTGTTCAGTTGTTTTGTTCTTTATGAGTGAATAAGTATGGTGTCTGTCTTTCTCTAACTCACTTATTTCACTTAGCTTATACCCTCTAGATCCATCCATATTGTTGCAAACGGCAAGATTTCTTTTTTTATGGCTCAGTAATATTCCATTGTGTGTGTGTGTGCTGTGTACACACACAACATCACATCTTCTTCATCCATTCATCTATCAATGGACACTTGGGTTGTGGAGAAAAAGAAAACCTTTAGCACTGTTAGGAATGGTAGCAATGGTAGGACTGGTAGGAATGCAAACTAGTGCAGTCACTGTGGAAAACAGTATGGCAGTTCCTCAGAAATTTTAAAATAGAATTACCATATGATCCAGTAATTACACGTCTGGGTATTTACTCAAAGAATATGAAAACACTAATTTGAAAAGATGTTTGTACCCTTATGTTTACTGCAACATTATTTATATTAGCCAAATTATGGAGGCAACCCAAGTACTAATCAGTTTTTAACAGTTTACTGTTTTTCTTTTAAGTGCTTAAAAATTAAAAATGTTTAAGAAAATGTGAAGTATTCTAATTGTAAAGAGTGTTGGAGACATCAGTCAATTTAAATTTCAAAGGAAATGTAATTTCTGAAACTAAAGCATGGGGTTTAATAATTATCTAAGCATCATGGGTGTCGGACTCTTGTGAATAGTAGGGCATCCATACGGGGATAGATGGCAGTGATGTGGCATAGTGTGAGGGAGATGAGAAGTGAAACAGTTCAGAGGTGCAAACTGGCATGGAGTCTACTATTGTATTGGTGATTCCACATGGGAATTTAGGGGTACAAGCTCAGGAGTGGGGTGTCAGCGTTCAGTTGGTTTGAGGAGGCATCCATGAATTTTTCCAAACTGGAATTGATGAGGAGAGACTTTTGCATGATGGAAGTGGTGACTCACTAGGGGGTATCAGAGTCCAGTACACTGTCTATACACTGTGCCAGTGCTTGGTTGTGTACTGCAAAACGGATCAAACAAGTAAGCATATTGAGAATAAAAGGAGACTTATATTCTCCTTGCCTAAGAAAGGGAGTTAGTTACAAATAGAGAACTAGAGAAATTAGCGTGCTCACTGGTTTTAAAATTCTTTTTTTTTTAATTTGAGAGAGAGAGAATGAAAGCGAGAGTTTCAGGGAGGTGAGAGGGACAAAGGGGGAGAGAGAGAGAATCTCAGGCAGACTCCATGCCCAGTGAAGAGCCATATGTGGGGCTCAGTCTCACAACCCTGAGATCATGACCTGAGCCAGTATCAAGAGTTGGATGCCTAACTGAACCACCCAGGTGCCCCAGTGTGCTCAGTGATTTTGATAGATGTTGATAAATAGCTCTGTGTGTGTGTGTGTGTGTGTGTGTGCGTGCATTCTTGCATGGAGCTCATTTTGTCCACCATAAGGGTACGGGTAAGGCGACATTAAAATAACAATGAGCACAGGAAGGTCTAGATCTTAGTTTCCAAAAATTGTTTTCCAGAGACCAGAATTCCTTGAAGAAATTTTAGGTTGCAGTGCTAAGGTAGGAAACTATAAGGGGAGATTGGGATATGTTTTGTACTAGAAAATAAGAACTCAAAGAGTGATTGGACCATGACAAAAGTCACAAAAGTCAGCCTAAAAATTTTCCATGGGCTAAATATGGAACATTTTGAGCATCAAAATAATAATGGGAATGGATTCTAACTCATTAAGTTCAAAAGGAATCCATGAGTCCACTGGGATATGGATAAATAAACTCTGCTTAAAAATAAGGCTGAATGTAAGTAACTGGAGTACAAAAATTATATAGGGTTAGTTAGCTGCTTCATCAGATCTGAAAACAATACTGGGTCAGAAAAACCACAAAGAAAAAAATGAGTGCACCAGGGATAAGAATTCTAAGAGCTTTCAGTTTTAATAATGTTGAAAATGGGGCCAGAATTGGGAGTTAACTACAATCTTGTAAAGTTCTTAGGGCTGTTGAAGTTTACAGAACAATCAAATTTCACTACAAACCAAAAATATCTTGAAAAGAAAGAAATGTTACTATGTGTAACTGTCACCTTTCAAAGTGACCAGATTAATGTGAGAAGTATTACATTAATGTGGTTGGCTCTTACTTTAGTTATCATGAAATATATCTCCCAGTACTTACACTGTTGTATGGTACCTTCTCAAATTGATTCTGGTTAGTCCTATGATTGCATTAAACATCAGAGTAAAACATACTAAAGTATTTTTAGATTACGGATCTACATTTCTATCATATGATTCAGAAAAAAAATGTGTGTGTTATAGATAAGCAAATGAGCAAAATGTTAATATGAATAAAGGGTAAACATGTTTTTGTTCTGTTGTGCATCTTGTCTGTAACTATGGGAATATGAAAATTAGTACTTAGTTTATTTAAAAAAAAATTTTTTTTTCTGAGTTGTAGGTTTTTCAGAGACAATTTACACAAATTAAAGCCATTAAATAACGGACAGTTGTATACAATCAAAATCTCCTCTTGGCGGAAACAATCACTTCCAGATTTTAGCGAAGCTGAAAACAGACGTCAGCTAAGCATTTTCTAAAGTACAGGGCTAAAGCATTCTCCTCAGCTCTGGCCCCTTGGTGTTTTACTCATGCTATCTTCTAAGTTCCGTGAAATGACAAAGGTATTTCATACCATTGCCCTGCTGCATCCAGCCATTGAGAACCGAATGTTGAGTTTGATACGTGCTCAAATAAGTGTTAATTTGCTCTCATACAATTGCCTGCCTGACTTTAAAAAACAAAACAAAACATACATATTGGAAAGATCCAAGAGGATGGAACGGAGCTTCTTGCTATTATCTACAGGAAAACTCATGTGAAAACTGAACCCAGGGCGCCTGGGTGGCTCAGTGGGTTAAAGCCTCTGCTTTCGGCTCAGGTCATGATCTCAGGGTCCTGGGATCGAGGCCCGCATCGGGCTCTCTGCTCAGCAGGGAGCCTGCTTCCTCCTCTCCCTGTCTCTCTGCCTGCTTCTCTGCCTACTTGTAATCTCTCTCTCTGTGTAAAATAAATAAATAAAATCTTAAAAAAAAAAAAAAACTGAACCCAGCTCTTGATATTATTAATGATGTACTCTACTCCTCTGAGTTAATATGTAGATAACCATTCATTACCATATATTCCCTTTCCCTCGATATTGAGTTTTCTATCGATTGCTGAACTTTTCACCTCCAACTACTTACTTGCCGATTTCATTAATATTAGTTCATCTCATTTTATTTTTATTCCCATATTATACACAGAGATGAACAATAAAGCCTTATGTTAGGCAGTGACAAAAATAAAAAGCATTTAATTGCCTCTGGTTCTTTCTCAGGCTCAACAAGGCCATTTTCAAATACAGAAATATTGTTTATCATTTTTAATGCTGACTTGAGGTTTGCAAATATAACAGGATTTATGCACCCTCTATCCTTGTAGTGGAAAAACTGAGAACAGTACACATTTACACAGATAGGCAAGTGGGAAATAAAATAATAAAAGTTTGTGCATATTTTTAGAATCTGAAGTCAGACTTTAAAGTTTTAAAGAGTCATTGTCTAAAAAGTGGTAAGCAACTTATTTTACAGAGAACTTTTAATAGAGCTGCGAAATCTATTGTTATATATTCTGTGCTATATTTGTGTACTTGAAAGGAGAGTTTCAATGAAATGTGCCAAGTGTTACTTATAGTCAGTCATGATGAGAACAGTTAGGGTACTGGTGAATTAGATAATTCCAGATTTCTCTGCAATTGAGCCCTCACAGACCTCACATATTATAAATATAGCCAGTAACTCAAGATTTACACAATGTAAAACATGAAGAATTATACAACAAGAAATAAACCTTGAAATGAAAGTCAGTCAGCATCCCGTAGAAATGAAGTTTACTTGGAGATTGCATACTAGAGCAACACCATTATTAAATATCACATCTATCCATGTTAGAATTTTATTTGTTTTGTATTTTATTTTATACTATTTTTATTATTAAGACATTCATATATAATTTAAAATTATGTAGTTAAAAAGTATTTTTAGGGGTGTACCTCACCCTTGATCTTTTCAACCTTGTCCCCAATTACCCCTGGTTTCTGGTTTATCTTTTCTGTATTTATTTTTGCAAAAGTATGTGGACAAATGAATGTTTTCTTATTTCCCCCTTCTTTCAATATAAAACACAGCACATTCTCTATGCTCTTTTTTTTGGTGTGTGCTCTTTTACAAATAATGTTGAATAACCTTGTGCAGATATATTTTCCCATTGTTGGAGATGATTGGATTGAAAGGTAAAGCATGTACAATTTTGTTAAATGTAGTTAAATTCATATTCATTAGGTTAAAACATTTTGCTTTTCCAAAGCAAAGTATGAGAGAGTGCCTGGTTCCCATCTTAGTATATTATCAAGCTTTTATTTTTGGTCATTATGATTGATAAGCAAGAGTTGATCAGGGTTCTTCTAATTTTTATTTCATTTATGATATGCAAGAATTCATAGGAAAGATTCACAGGTGATTTTCATACCTTTTTTGTTAATTATATGTTTATATCTTTCCATTTTTCTGTAAATTTTTTGTCTTCACATTTACACAAGCACACTATTTGTGACTAACATTGTGAATGTGTATTGCAAATTCATTGTCATTTGCCTTTTGACTTTTCTTACTGCATTTTTTCCTGCTCCAAATTTCAAAATCTAATTTGAAGTTATTAATATTTTATTTTATGTCTTCTGGATTTTATATTTTTAAAAATGTCTCCATACATTCAGATTAGCATAATGAATTCACCCATTTTTTTCTAGTGTGTGTGTGTCTGTGTGTGTGTGTATATAATATTTAGATTCATAATCCCACTGGAGGACACAAGTTTTCACACTAAAAATATAGGCTGTGATTGTAATACAAAACTATCCATCAATCCACATTTTCTTATTTTTAATCATGAACTGGTAATTAAGTTTTCAATAGAATTTCATCTTTACACATAAAATTTTCACCTCTAGTCTATTAATATAGTAAATTATAGTAATAATTTTCTGAAAATTGAAATGAAATTGTATCCCTAAAATAAAATTCTTTACACTTTATCATGTTGTATTATTTTTCTACTACATTTGTTTATATTTTATAAAGAAATTTTCCAAAAACATTCATTAGAAATACTGATTTGCAATTTTCTTATCCATGTGCTATTGATAATGCTATCAGTAAAGCTATTATTGTCATACTTATTTTACAGGAAAAGTTTGAAAGTTCCTTCCATTTTTGGTGCTCTAAAACAATTAAGGGACTTTATGCTTACTAAAGGTTTGGCACTTAGGCTAGTAAAATGTTGATTAATATGTTTTTTTGTTTTGTTTTCATTTTTAGATAATTGAAAATTGTTTCAATTAATTGAAATTAATTAATTTTTGCTTCTTTCTTATAATTTTATAGATCCAAGGGTGTTAGATTATGAATTATCACTATTAATATATCTTATAAGTTATAAAATTTAATGTAATCTTTATTATTTTTTAGAAATTCTGTATTTTTCAGTTCTTTCATCCTTGAGTTGCTTAATTTAAAAAAATTAATAAAATGAAGCTTTATAAAAATACTTTTTGCATTACTTTTTAGATGTAATAATTACAATCAGGGAGTGTTATTGGCAGAGTTTCTACTTTAAGGAATAATGTGATTTTTTTGTGATTTAATTTGATAATTTTCGCTAATATGCCATTTGCTTTTTTAATAAAGTATATTCTCTATTATCAGGTGGCAAGGTTTTACATATCTCCATAGGTCTAATTATTGGCTACATTTTAAGTTTCTTCTATATTTTTATTTGTCTACTTTACCAAGAATAGTGTGTTACATTTTTCTGATATTTTTGTTTTTCTGTCTCTTTTTGTTTCCTCTTTCTGCTTTATTAAGTCCACGACAGTATTATTTGGTGCATATGTAATCTTATATGTGGTGCTTATATTGTGGATTGTGGCTTTTAGCATTAAAAAACATACCTCTTTGTATATTTAATCCTGTTTTATTGTAATCTATTTTGCCTGATATTTAAATAGCAATGTCTATTTTCTTCTTGTTTTTACTTCTCTTGTCTTTATTTATTCATTTTAAAAACACCTTGTTTTAAGTAAATCCCTTAGAAGTTGCATTTAGTTGGTTCCCTCTTTGTGAGACAATCTGAATTTTTTAAACACGTGATTTGACCTTCATGTTTATTCACAAGGCTGAATCTTTCACATCTGTCAAATTACTCCTTGATGCTTCATGTGTATATATTGTACAAATTTACAGCAGATTCCTAGTTCAAAAGTGACTTTACTTCTAGTATAGTAAAAAATAATTTCTTTAATGGATGCTTTCATTTTTCTGAGGATTTGGGGGAAGGATTATGTGGCTTTAGTTTCTCTTACTGTTGTTCTTTTTGTTTTGCACAACATAAATTTGCCCCTCTTGCTTTTATTTTGTTCTATCACCCCGTATCTAAAGAGTACCAGTCCTTCCTTTTCACGTTTTTTCCCCAAAGCAAAAGCTTTGAAAATCTGACATCAAAAACATATACATTTTAAACTTATTTCCCTATAGTCACTCCACTGATATACCGAAATTCTTTTTAAGTATTTCCAAACTTAGTATCAGCATTTTCTCTCTATAAGTGATTTTAGATCTCGGTTAGACTCCTTGTTTATTCCTGTTTTCTGTCTTCAGCTATTTTTTCCTGTACAATGCTGTATTATGTTTTCTCAGATGTTTAAATATAAGTATTTTGAAATGTGCAGTCATCTGGCTTTATGTTGGGCAGCTCTGTGTGTGAAGGTGTGTGTACGTGTGCATACATATCTCTATGTACACAAGCATCTTATGTTCTATTAAAGTGTATTGTTTTTGAAAGATGTGTAGAAAGCTTCAGATTAAAGTGGTCATTATTGTTATTGGTTATCAAAACTCTTTTGGTCCCATTAATGATTTTGAAAAAAATTATGATTGATTTCCTTCCAACCCTAGATACAAAAATAATTTTCACAGATAAAAAGTTACATAAAAAGTATACATTAAAAAAAGTATACATTTTTAAATACTGAAATAATTGCATCTAAGAGGTAAATAGTTTTTGGTACTTGTGCAATTTAAATTTTTACATAGTATCATGCAATGGAGGAAATCATAAGCATTATTTTTTTTCATTTTTTTCTGTACCAGATTTGTTATTTTTTCATACCTTTTTCTTCTTATAATCATCTCTGATTTTAATGGGATAATTATCACCCACTAAAATTGCACAAAATATAAACTTTGAACACAGAAAACTAAGACAAAATAAAACTTCAATACAAGCTTCAATACAAGCTCAAAATTCATACATATAGTAAGCATATATGACCAACATACTAAATTGCTTAAAAAAAAGTGCCAACTCTTCATCCTTCTTGAATTTCTTTCACAAGGTAAACATTCTAATGTTCATCTATATATGTGGAATATGGCTCTGATAAAATTTATGATGTGTAAACATCACTTTTATAACATGTTTCTTATTTTTTTAAAAGATTTTTATTTATTTATTTGTCAGAAAGAGAGAGGGAGCACAGACAAGCAGGGGAAGCAGCAGACAGAGGGAGAAGCAGGTTCCCCATTGAGCAAGGAGCCTGATGCGGGTCTTGATCCCAGGACCTTGGGATTATGACCTTAGTTGAAGGCAGACATTTAAGTGACTGAGCCACCAGGCATCCACATAACAAACATGTTTCTTCTTTTAGTGTTTTGATATGATCATAAGACATTATATCAAAAAACGAAATTTCAAAACTTCATTGCCTTAAAAAAGGGTTGGTAATTTAAAAGCTGTTTTGTAGAATTTTTATTAACTAGGTAGTCATGAAACTAGATAAATCTCACATACACATGTATAACCTTAAGTAACTATCAAAATCCAGTTATATTCCTATATTGGACAGGGAGATAAAGAATTAAAAGAAACCAGGAATCTCATCTGTCTGGTAACAGTAAAGAGAGAAAGCCCAGAAAAATGGGGAAAGAAGGTGAGAAAGTAGAATAAAGAAGAGGAGAATGGGGAGATATAATAATAATAATAATAATAAGAAGAAGAAGAAGAAGAAGAAATAAGAAAAATAACAATATCACAATAAGAAATAACCACACATAAAGAGAGAAACCATACTGTAATGACTGAAATAAGGCTAGGAAATCATGAGACAAAATGTGGACAGAATTAACATTACCTAGAAAATCTACCATATTAAATGAGATATTGTTGTATTACTTTCATAGGGTTAAACATTTTTTACCAATTCTTCAGTTAGGAGTAATTAAAATAAATATTAATATTAGATAATATTAGTTACACATGAGCCAAGCAAATGAGCTCCGAATGGTTAAATCTGAACAACTAAGTGAATAAAGTATTATTGGATTATAAGGTAAAGTATAAAATAAATATCCACATGGCCATGTAGGCATAATGTATTATTGAATAAACAGGCAACACTATGGGTTGAATTGCTCCCCTGACTCATATATTAAAGCCTTATCCCCCATTGTGATTGTGGGTGAAGAAAGACCTTTTAGGAGGTAATTAGCTTAAATGAAAGAACAAAAGTAGACTCGTAATAGAATTGATGGTTTTATAATATGAGGAAGAAAAAGAGATGTTGCTCACTCTCTTCACAAACCAAGGAAATGCCATATGAATACAGATACAAGAAAGAGGCTATCTGGAAGCCAGGTAGAGAGTCTTCACCAGGAATAGAATCAGTCAGAATCTTGATGCTGGACTTTCTAGCCCCCATATTGTGAGAAATAAATTTCTGTTGTTGAAACGGCTCAGTCTGTAATATTTTGTTATGGCAACCTGAGCAGACTAAGACATCTAGTGAATAAAATTCCTGCCCTTGAGTTTATAGCCAAGTGGGGGAATGAATATTTAAGGAATCTTAGTCTCTTTCTTTCTGTTTCTCTTTGTCTCTCCCTTTGCTAATACAGGGAAAGAGATCATTTTACTGTTCAGAATGATTCTAAATAAAATATGTAGATACTGCACCCTCAAGGATATGGAGCATAACGTTCCACTCTTTAAGTGTGGGCTTGCATACTGACTTCCTTCCAGAGTACAGTATGTAAAGGAGGGAAAAAGAGTAACTACACAGTGGAGAAACCTGACAAACTACCTCAGTTAGGTGAAAAACATCAGTATCAACAATAATACGTCATGTTGATATTATATTCTTTTGATATTTTATGATGAAGACAGCACTTTACTCTGTTATCTTCCTCTTGAAATATATAATTCCAATCTAATAATGAGAAAAACATCAAACAAAATTCTGCTAGAGGGAACCCTAAAAATATTTAACAGATATTCCTCAAAACCGTCCATGTTATCAAAAACAAGGAAACTGTGAAAAGCTGTCATGGTCAGAAGGAGATATGATGACTAAATATAATGTGGTATCTTGGCTAAGATCCTGGAATAGGAAAAGGATAATAGGTAAAAATGAAAGAAATCTGAATAAAGTATGTTTCAATATAGCTCATTAATCACAGCAAATACCCATATTGTTATAAGATATTTATAATAGAGGAAATTGGATGTGAGGAGTATGAGGACTCTATGTTAAATCCTTAGACTATTTCTAAAATCTAAAGGTATAATTTAAGGTGTATCTGCAACCTAAGATATATCTTAAAACACCCTGTAAACAATTTTATCATATTTATATCATAAGCATGTTTCTAGGACCCAAACAATATTTTAGTTATATTTGAAGATGTATTTGCTTTAATTGTAGCAAAAGAATAGCCACACAAGAAGAGTAATATAGAGAATCTACAATCTATGCCCTGTAGGTGGTGGTGGTAGGTGTAAGTAGAGCAGAGGTGAAATGCCCTGGTGATAGGAATGCTAAGGCTGAACCAGTTGGAGCCCAAAGCCAAGCTGCTGCGCCATCCAAGATGCTGCTATGCTGCAGACTTCCATTTGGTAGGTAAATCACAGAAGTGGGAATAACTTCCTGTTTTTTTTAAAAATTATTATTATATAGGGCAACAGAATAATCAAAGAGGAATATAAAACTAAAGTTTGACAGATTAATAGAAATAATAAATCCTTCTTTAAAAGAAGGCAATTCTATGAGGAGAAGGATGAGAGAAGGAGAAGCCATATGTAAAGTTAAAACTAATTTTAAAAATATTCTGTTTTTATTAGTCCTAAACCTAAATGTTATCCAGGCAGTGCTCATCCACAGCTTCCTCTTTCCGTGTGTGTATGTGTGTGTGTGTTTTCCCTTGAATGCTTACATTTTCTTCTCATCTAGGTAGGTCAGATAATAAGATAAATGGCTCAAAAACAAAGAATGCTGATTCGGTGGGAATACAGGGTCTGCCCTTCAGAGATCAGGGCATCACAACTTTGAACACGAAGAATGTTATGCTCAACCTGCTTTTGTTTTAAACTACACCTTTATAGTAAGTTAACTGATTTTTTTAATGAGTTAGCCTTGCAAAGCCCATTATTTATACCAACTAAGAAGGTGTTTTGAATTTCAAATAGGTGTTTTTGGTTAGTCACATTTGCAAGAAATCTTTTGAAACAAAATCCATATTTTAGTTGGAAAATGCTTAATATACAATTTCCCCTAGTAAATGCAAGGCCTTCGATAAAGATATGTTGGGTGAATAAATGTATGGATGCAAGTATTCATGAATTGGTTAACACGTATTCTTAACTGATTCCAGACTGTAAAATGCACATTCAGTAACTCTGTAGGAAGTTTGACAATTTTGTTACCCTCTATGAAATTGATAATAGTGTTGATTAAACAACCTGCTTTTGTTTGTAAATAAGAAAATACACACTGTTACAACAAAAATTAAAATGATGAAAGTAGAAAACAAATACAGCACTTTCTAAGACTTCACTAAGAAATTATTCTCTGTTGATTTTACTCTTTTCACTAGTTAGCAAAATGAAAAATATTGCCAGAACAAATTTAGAGTAAGTAAATTAGGATGCAAAATAAGGAAAATAGAATCTTTTAAGAAAACCTCAGAATTATAATATCCAAAAGATATACAAAATATTCTAAGGTTTGTGATGTAATATCTTGCCACACAATAGGCCTCAAAATAACTATTCTCATTCTCTTATCTCTTTCCAAAGGAGTTTAGGAAATTCTGAAAAAAGAGCAGCTATGTTTTCTCTTAAATATTTCTTATTCCTGAATAGATGCCATTTTTATCTAACTCAGACCTAAAAATATACATAGTAATTATATTTGGCCTTGACCTTAACCCATAATTGCAAAAACTTGAAGTTTATTTCTATACACATAAGTACATATGATATAATATGGCAATAATGTTAGTACTTAGGCATGAAAAAAGGGCAGATGAATGAATCCATGAATATAAAGCTATTACACTCATAGATTTCCTATGCTGTTGGTGATCCCCTTGTTCTTCTGTATCATTTCCTGACTTGATTCCAATTGGTTTGGGTCATGGGGACCCTGGGTCAAGTGCTCTCCAGACCACAGGCATTGTTGCTAATAATTATTATTGCCTCCTTAATAAGTTGTATTCTCTCAAAAATGGTAAATGTATGTAAGCAGCCATTGAGCAGCCAACATATGGTCTCTCTTTAACTGGAATTGACAAAGAGAAGCATGATCCCACACCCTTACAATATATTTCCCCACATGTTCCCATATTTCTACCTAGATAAATTAGAAAATGTGTGTTTTTTGGTGTAAAGTGCACTACCTTGTGGGTCACACTTTGTACTCACCCTCTGGGGTCTGCTGGGGCTTGAGTCTATTTATAAATCTAGAATAAAAGATGTGTTGTCTTTGAGGAGAATGATAGGTTTTGAGGGTGGTAGGTTTTGAGGAGAATCACCAGTCACTTGCAATGTAACCATCTCAGGGGAGGTGATTACAGATTCTTCACACAATGGAAAGGTAACATCCTTGAGCAGGGAAAGAAAACTGCTTCTACTGGCAAAGAAAATTTGCCAGAATTCAGGTGTTTGACACTATCATCATGAGTTACACTTTATTTGGTTTTAGTATTCAATCGCAATATTTTGCATGTCTCTATTGCCACATCATGCTATGAACTACTAATGCTTACTTTACTACTGTAAACACAGTATTGAGTTCTTTTATTTTTCTTATTATTTATTATTATTTTTTATTTTTTAAAAAAATTTAATTTTTTAAATTTTTTAATTTAGTTCCTTTAAATCTAACTACATTAGAGAACTAATTCCAGAAAACCCATAGCCAATTGAGACAATTCATCCTAAAGATTATTTTTTTCCTAAGTGTTCTTCTGGTACCAAAATAGGTTGTATGACCAGAGAAGTAGAACTAGTAGGAGATTACTTACAAGGAAAAAGACCACAGAATGTTGGGAGTGGCTACAAAAGTATACAATCTGTAGCACAGGCCATCAGGAAAGGAAAGCTGGGAGGAATAAGCTGGATTTGCAGTCCATAGGAGGCATTTCTTTTTCTCCTGGAAAATTTGTGTTCTGCTTTTAAGGCCTTTCAACTGGTTGAATCAGGAATCAAGTCCTTTCTTAAAATCAAGTGATTATTGACTTTAATCACAACTGGAGTTTTTGACTGAATAACTGGGAACTATATAGCCAAGCCACATCAACACTTAAAAATTTGGGGGGGGGAGGGCGGTGAGATTTTGTTTGTTTGTTTGTTTGTATGTTTGTTTGTTTAACTAATATCTACACCTATCATGGAGCTTGAACCCATGAACCCGAGGTCAAGAGCCACACTCTCTTCCGACAGAGCCAGTCAGGTGCCCCCACACTGACACATAAAATTGACCAGTACTCATAGACTCACAAATGTTATGTCTCTGTGTAGGCATTCATTAAAGTGTTTTCGATGGGAACAGAACATTTTCTAATGAAATATTTAACATTGTTTTTAAGGTTTTATTTGTTTGACAGAGAGAGACACAGTGCAAGAGGGAACACCAGCAGGGGGAGTGGGAGAGGGAGAAGCAGACCCTCCTGTGAAGCAGGGAGCCTGATGAGGCGCCTGACCCCAGGACCCCGAGATCACAACCCGAGGCGAAGGCAGCCGCCTAACGACCGAGTCACCCAGGCGCCCCTGAAATGTTACAAAACAACTGAGCTATATTACAAATATATGACAAAACCTCACTAAAGGGGTAGAAGAATATTGTGCTGATTAAGTAACTTTAGATAGGAGGAGAGAGTCTATAAGACGAAGAAAAAGGAACTGTACATATATATTATACTCTAGTTTTGGCGTTTATTATCTGTGTATGAGGTAACAATTCTGACACTAACTTCAGGGGAATGCTGAAATTAAACAAATAAATCAATGGCAGATGCTGGAGGCCAAGTTTCTCACTGTTGGAGTGAGAGGATACAAAGAAGCAAGAAAGTAGACAATGTGGTAATATTCATGTGGCAACATATTAGAGGTGGATATATCAGTATAAATTCATGTAGCTTAATATAGATACAGATGAATTACATATTACAGTATTTGCAGAAATACACACACACACACACACACACACACACACACACTTTTTTCTTTTTTTAGAGACAGAAGAAAGCCCGCCAGGAAGGAGCAGAGGGAGAGGAAGAGAATCCCAAGCAAGCTCCATGACCAGTGCAGATCAGGACGCTGGGCTTGATCTCACACCCCCAAGATCAGGACTCTAGCTGAAATCAGAAATTGGGCGATTAACCAACCAAGTCAGCCAGGTGCCCCTCTAATACCATTCTTTAATAAAAAGATCTAAGAAATATGGCTGTTTGGAAAAATAGCTATAAAAGTCTCCTTAGAAAAAAGTTTGATTCTAGGACTGGGGAAAAAATATAGAAGTTGAGCCTAGAGTATGTTGTAGTGCCCTAAAATAAATAAATAAATAAATAAATAAATAAATAAATAAATAAATAAATAAATAAAATAAAAACTAAACAAAACAATGAAGAAAATCAAAGAGACACAAAAGCCAACTGAAAGAGCTACCAATGGCCAAACCTGGAACAACTGAAGTGACAAAGTAACACTGGATTATAATCCAAATTATAAAATAAATATCTGTGAATCCACATTTACAGCGATAAATGATTTTAAAAAAACTGGGGAGAAGAGCACTCTCCAATGCAGAAGAATCCCATAATTTATATTAGATATTTTCCCCCAAGAAGTAAGAGTTTAAGTCCCCATTTCTTAAGTATGGGATGCCAAAGGGAATTCTTCCCAAAGAGTTACAGTATGGAAAGCCAAGAGGAGGTGGGGGAGGGAGATGTAACTTTACCTTGAGGAAACCTACCAAATAAATAATTCATCATCCAAGTGGTCAAAGTCAACATTAACAGTGTGAAGTCATATTGATATAATGCAATTTTGGTATGATTTCATGAAAAATAACACTTATCCTCCATGATCTCAATCCCTATACCCTAGAAGTCCAATCGAATCATGTGAAAAAAAGCTGTCACAGACAAGAGGAGCGTAAGAAGACATATGATGAAGTACAATGATCCTAAAAGGGGTCAGAAAAAAAGACACCAG
This sequence comes from Ailurus styani, assembly GCA_002007465.1. Classification (NCBI taxonomy): domain Eukaryota; kingdom Metazoa; phylum Chordata; class Mammalia; order Carnivora; family Ailuridae; genus Ailurus; species Ailurus styani. Next base: position 2,109,236 of record LNAC01000103.1, on the reverse strand, counting down.
AGAAAAATTGAGTAAATCAGAATGCCACATGAACTTCAGTTAGTAATAATGTATCAATATTGAGTCATTAATTGCAAGAAATGTATACTACTACTGTAAGAAATTAATAGTAAGGTAAACTGGATGTGGGGCATAGGAAGCTTTTTGTAAGAGCTTTATATTTTTTATGTAAATGAAAACTGTTCTAAAAGATAAAGTCTATTACATTTAAGTATATGTATTTTCCCATTTCATTAACACAAGAAAGACTATAATCCATTTCTTTGTGACTTATGAGATATTTCTGTAGTTCTGACACAGATACCTATTGTTCTAATTCTGATTTATTTTTCAAACATCCCCTTACTTGATGTAATGTGAACTACAGTCCTTGAAAAAAAAAACAAACAAACCTAAAGCCTTTAGCAATCAACAAAAATGAAGGTGCCTGCTTTTAGGAATTTCTAAGGGTAAATATGAAAACAAATTTTAAGTATAAATCCATTAATTAAGTTGTAATGTGATATATTAGAAATGATAACATAGATATACTGCTGGTAAATGTAATCAGCACTACATTAAGCTTTGATAAATACTGCGTTCTGGATTCCATGCTTATATTAGTAAAATATGCAAAAACATGGATGATCTTAGATACTTTAAGAAATTACCAAGAAAAGATATTACACAAATAAATGTACCTAAATGTTTTATTATTGTAAGACAAATAGCTTTATAAAACCTATTTCAATACCATACTTTGATTTGATTACCAAGAACTAAAAATGATTTGTAAAAAGAAAATCATTTATGACTGACTACCATCAAGGAAGAAATTAAATGTCAAAGATTATTTTGAGACTTGTGCATAACTTCAATTCCCCATCCTATTTTTAGAAGGGTATCCTAATTTTGTATTTGTTCAAATTTAATCTCTAAAACCTGTTCAGATGGAGTTCAGTTGAGTCAGTTTTGTGTTTTCAAACAAAATTAAAAAGTAGTCTTTCAATTTCTTAACAAAAATAAATTTCATAGACAGAAATAGAAAATTCATTGGTCAAATAATTAAGCATGTGACAAAGCAATATAATAAATAGTGGTTATTACTTTGTGTATTATCTGTTGGAATAACTGATGATAAACAGTTCCTGTCCTATTTATTATGCATCAGAGATTTTTCAAAAATATGTATGCAACAGAGAGAAAATTTCTACCTGATACTGGAATTACCAATCAGCATTTGTCTACACACACACACACACACACACACACACCCTAACTTTTCTTTGAAAATACACAATATTTTTCTATATACACATTTGTTTAACATGGAGCCAATGGATTCTGTCAGATTTAAATAAACATGATTCTCTTTTCCTACTATTTTTGACCAATGAGTATACAAATGATAATGTTATCCTATAATTTATTTAAAAACATAATTCTAATGTAAGCAAGGAATTTTTTTTTTTTTACTCAAAGGTACAGGTGCATTGAATGTGTTCCAGTATCACTCTATTGATTGTTTGAGAGGCTTCCAAAATATCTTCAAACTGTCTGCTCTAATATAATTGAAAGACTTAAATGAAATATAACTTTGTGAAGAAATGCAGTTGGTTCTCCAGACTGATCTATCAGAAAATTCCTTTCTTGTGTTGAGCCTCAAATTTTCCCACATTAGTATTAAACACAGGCCTTAATTTAACATTTTGTGAACACTGGAGGTCACTTCTTCCATTTCACAAGGATTTTTATTTGGAGAAAATTAGTGCAACTCTCTCTTGATCTTCAGTTGACTCCTCTCCATGTAAAATTGCCCTAATTATTTCCTTTATNGTGAACACTGGAGGTCACTTCTTCCATTTCACAAGGATTTTTATTTGGAGAAAATTAGTGCAACTCTCTCTTGATCTTCAGTTGACTCCTCTCCATGTAAAATTGCCCTAATTATTTCCTTTAAACAAATAAAACATTTTATTTCTCTCACAATTTTATTATTTATTTTATATGTGCTTGAAAATCACTGTGCCCCTAGACACCACGACTAATGCTTAAAAATGAAATACACTACAAGTGTTTATACTTTAATTCCCATTCTTAAAATGTCCTATTCTGAAAAATCACAAATTATATAAATAAAAACTTATGGAAACAACAAGGTTAGAATCATATGATACAAAACTTATATAACTAAATTCAATCAATTAATCAATCATTTAAGAAACAAGTAAATTGATGTGAATTTTGGCTAGCACACTAACAAAATCAATACATAATCTTAATTTTAAATAGCCTAATTAGGGCGCCTGGGTGGCTCAGTGGGTTAAAGCCGCTGCCTTCGGCTCAGGTCATGATCCCAGGGTCCTGGGATCGAGGCCCACATAGGGCTCTCTGCTCAGAGGGGAGCCTGCTTCCTCCTCTCTCCTCTCTCTCTGCCTGCCTCTCTGCCTACTTGTAATCTCTCTCTCTGTGTCAAATGAATAAAATAAAATCTTTAAAAAAAAAAATAGCCCAATTAAATCTCCACTGAAAACTGTGCCTAATATCACTGTCATTCAATCTCCTGCAGCATTAGCTATGGAGCTTCAGCTTCCTCTTTGGATCTATAGGTGATTCAGAGGTAATTTTCCTTCAATAAAAAGCAGTTCCATCAGAATGTAGAATCTGATATTTGTTATCGCCTTCTTCACCAATCAATATTTTAACATAGGAATGAAATGGATTTACAGTTTCATTTTCTGCACTGGCAATGTCATCATTTACATAAACATTTGGTGAAAATATAGTAGTTCCTGAAGACATTACTTATATAAAGTTTGCAACTTATGTGGAAATTTCAGATATTTCTCTCTTAAGATTTTTATGTATTGCTAAGACTTTCTTTTTCTTTTTCATTTTCCTTGCTAAGACTTTCTTTTAAATTGAAAGTTGTTTCTAAATGTTTCATAGTAACCAAATATTGTGCAATTTGGATAAGAATAAATGCTCCATCTATGGGACACTGGCATCATTTTGGAATAAGTTATGGTTATACACCTGCTGATTCAATATAAAGCAACATAAAGAAATGAGGATTATGGCAGAATAGCTTATATATATATTTTAGTCTGTTTTATAAATTTAGAGTGTAATAAAGGAAGATTATCAGAATATTTTAATTATTTTAACATTTGTTGCCTAAGTTTGAGATTTTTGGAAGTACTCATAAAATTGATTGATAGCATGTTCACCTGTCAAATAAAACTCTTGTTTTTATGCCCAAATTGTTTGGTCTAAACTAGGTAATTCAAGAGTTATACACTGAGAAGCCCTGAGGGGAAGAAGGTGGACACTAAACTCTCCTTGTGCCATGGATACCATAAGACAACACTTACAGGAGCCTAAATAACCCAGAAAACAACCCAAAGACTTGCAGAACAAATTCCATAACTAAAGGTAGTGAAGAGGCCATACTGAAGAAGGTAGAAAGGGCAAAGACATGGTCCGGGTGCAATATGGATCATGGCCTTCCACTGTGGGCCATACAGCCTGTGGTGCAGAAAACGGTGGACATCAGGGAGCCCATGAAGGGAGAAGAGGAATCCCCATCACATTTGCCTTTGGAAGAAAATGTGGCTGAATTTTGTGAGTTCTTAACAACCAGCAAACTTAAAGCTTGGAATTTAAAAAAATCTGCAGGCTTGACTCTGGGAGACCCCAGGAGGCCTTAGGAAGTGGGCTCCCCACCCAAAGAGACAGCAGGATAAACAGTTCAAGCAGCTACAGCACAGAACAAGCAGTTTGAAAAAACACTGGAAGCAGATGAGAGGGAAAGTCATTTGCTCATCTCAGAGCATGGCCTACTGAGACAGGGCTCATGGGCAGAACCCTCCAGGAACAAAGAAGCTGGCAGGCACCATTTCCCTCCTCCACCTCCCAGCACAAAGAACAGCCACCTGCAGTAACCATCGCCCTCCTGACATTCTTTACCTAACATGCTTGCACCAAGCCCCACCCATCCCAGGACTTTGGCATATGTACCATTCCTGATGGGACCATGTCCTGATGGGACACTCACCTCTGTCCCTGTGTTATGTGCCCCCTCTCCCTGAAGACCAGCACAAACCCTGCCAATATCACATCTCCATATGTGTGCCTTTTGCAGGACCTCAATTTGGTTGGCAGGGGTAGGTCTCATTTCACAAGTATATCACTGCACACCATGTTAAAAATGCATCCAATCCCAGATGGGGACAAAACATTGCCCACAAAAGGCAAAGAGAGCCTCTGTAGACAACTGGACTGAAGGAAAAAGAGGCCAAGACTCCATGGCAGAACATATGCAACACACATAGCAGACACTCTCTATAGCACCAGGCCCTGGGAAATAGGGACACTACACTGTAGGGCACTGCAGGAGCTCCTCTTCATAAAACTGTTATTATGAAGAGCAAGAGAAGTGGCTGACTTTCCTATCACACAAAAAATACATGAAAAGTCAGACAAAATAAGGAGACAGAGAAATATCTCCCAAATGAAAGACCAGTACCAAACCATAGCAAGAGACCAAAGTGAAATGTATATAAAAAGAATATGCTTGATAAGAAATTTAAAATAATAATCATAAAGATACTGGGTTGAGAAAAGAATGGAGGTTGAGAAAGAATGGAGGACATCAGGAGTGAGGCCTTTAACAGAGATTAAAAAATCAATCAGAGGGGCGCCTGGATGGCTCAGTCATTAAGCATCTGCCTTCAGCTCAGGTCATGATCCCCTGGGATCAAGCCCCACATTGGGCTCCCTGCTCTGAGGGAGCCTGGTTCTCCCTTTCTCACTCCTCCTGCTGGTGTTCCCTCTCTCACTGTGTCTCTCTCTGTTAAATAAATAAAATCTTTTAAAAAAAAAAGAACCAATCAGAGATCAAGAACACAATAAATAATAGCAAAAATATACTTGAAGGGATAAATAGCAGGCTAGATGAGGCAGGAGAACAAGTTAATGACCTGGAATACAAAGTAACGAAAAGTAACAAAGCTAAGCAAAGGAGAGAAAAGAAAATTATGTAAACTGAAAATAGTCTTAGGGAATTTAGGGACTCCTTTAAGCATAATAACATTCATATAATGGAGATCTCAGAAGAAGAGAGAGATAAGGGAACAGAAAATTTATTTGAGGAAATAAAAACTGAAAACTTCCCCAGCCTGGGGAAGGAAACAGCTATCCACATACTGTAAGCACAGAGATGCCCCCTAAATTCAAGCAAGGATGTCCACACCAAGACATATTGTAATCAAAATTACAAAAAGTAGCTATAAAGAAAAAAAATTTAAAAGCAGCAAGAGAAAAGAAGACAGTTACACACAAAGGGAAATCCCCAAAAGGGTATCATTAGATTTTTTAGCAGAAACTTTGCAGGCCAAGAGAGACTGGCATGATATATTCAAAATACTGAAAGGGGAAATTATGCAACGAAGAATACTCTATCCAGCAAGGGTATTATTCAGAACAAAAGGAGAGATAAAGAGATCCTCAGACAAATAAAAACTAAAGGAGTTCATGATCAATAAACCTGGCATACAAGAAATATTAATGGGACTCTGTGAGTGGAAAGGAAAGACCCTATGGGAAAGTATAAAAAGTAAGACAAACAAAAAAACCCACAAAAGCAGTAAAAATAAGCATTTCTGCAAAAATCAGTAAAGGGATTTATAAAATAAAAGGATGCAAAATACAACAACATATAGCTAAAATATGGGGTGGGGAGAGTACTGAATGGATTTAAACTTAAGCAACAATTAACTTGATATAGACTGATACATGCAGAAGATGTTATACATAAACCTAATGGTAACCACAAATCAAAAACCGGTAATAGATATGCAAGGAATAAAGAAAATGGAATTCAAGTATATCACTAAAGAAAGCCAACAAACCACAAAAGAGAGCAAGAGAAGAAAGGATCAGAAGAAACACAGACACAACCAAAAAACTAGTAACAAAATGACAATAAATACATATCTATCAATAACTACTTTGAATGTAAATGGACTAAATGCTCCAATCAAAAGATATAGGGTGAAAAAAAAAAGATATAGGGTGAGATAATGGATAAAACAAACAAAAAAACACAAGACCCATCTGTATGCTACCTACAATTGACTCATTTCAGATCTACAGATATCTGCAGATTGAAACTGAGGGGATGGAGAAATATTTATCATGTAAATGGATGTCAAAAGAAAGCTGGGGTAGCAATACCTATATAGGACACAACAGACCTTAAAACAAAGACTGTAACAAGAGACAAGGAGGGACACTATATAATAATAAAGGGGACAATCCAACCAGAAGTTATAACAATTGTAAATATTTATGCACCCAACATGGGATACCCAAATACATAAAACAGTTAATACCAAACATAGAGAAGCTAATTGATAATAACAATAATAATAATAGGGGACTTTAACACCCCACTTACATCAATGGGCAATCATAGAAACAGAATCACCAAGGAAACAGTGGTTTTGAATGAACGCTAGACCAGATGGATTTCATAGACAATTTCAGAACATTCCAGCCTAACACAGCAGAATGCACATTCTTTTCAAGTGCACATGGAACATTCTCCAGAGTAGATAGCATATTAGACCATAAAACAAGTTTCAACAAATTTTAAAAAGTCAGTTATTCCATGCATCTTTTCTGACTATAATGCTATGAAACTAGAAATCACCACAAGGAAAAATCTAGAAAGAGCACAAATACATGGAGGTTAAATAATATGCTACTAATGGGTCAATCAGGAAATCAAAGAAGAAATCAAAAACTACATGGAAAGATATGAAAATGAAAACACAATGGTCCAACTTCTTTGGGATACAGCAAAAGCATCCCAAAAAAGTTCTAAGAGGGAAGTATGTAGCAATACAAACATACCTCACGAAGCAAGAAAAATCTCAAATAACCATGTAACCTTTCACCTAACAGAGCTAGAAAAAGAACAAACAAAGCCCAAACCCAGTAAATAGAAGAAAATAGTAAAGATTAGAGGAGAAATAAGTGACACAGAAACTAAAACAAACAAACAAACAAACAACAACAACAACAAAAACCCCACAAAACAATAGAACAGATCAATAAAACTAGAAGCTGGTTCTTAGAAAAGATCAACAAAATTGATGAACCTCTAGCAAGACCCATTAAAAAAGAAAACAAAGCATGCAAAAAAACCAGAGAGGATCCAAATAAACAAAATTGCAAATGAAGGAGGAGGAGAAATAACAACCAACACCACAGAAATACAAACAATTGTGAGAGAATATTATGAAAAACTATATGCCAACAAATTGGACAATTTAGAAGAAATGAATATATTCCTAGAAACATAAACTACCAAAACTGTAACAGGAAGAAATAAAAAATTTAAACAGAATGATTACAGGCAAAGAAACTGAATCAGTAATCAAACAAAACAAAATAAAATAAAACAAACAAAGAAAAAGAACTCCCAACAAACAAAAGTCCACAACCAGATGGTTTCACAGGAGAATTCTAGCTAACATTCAAAGAAGTGTTAATACCTATTCTTCTCAAACTATTCCAAAAAATACAAGAGAAAGGAAAACTTCCAAATTTATTCTATGAGGCCAGTATCACCCTGATAATAAAACCAGATAAAAAGCCACAAAAAAAGAGAACTACAGGCCAATAACTGTCATGAACATAGATGAAAAAATCTCCAATGAAATACTAGCAAACCAAATCCAAAAATACATTTCAAAAGTCATACACCATGATCAAGTGTGATTTATTCCTGGGATGCAAGGGTAGTTCAATATTCACAAAACAATGTCTTAAATCACATTAATAAGAGAAAGGATAAAAATCATACAATCACTTCAATAGATGCAGCAAAAGCATTTGACAAAGTACAACATCTATTCATGATAAAAACCACCTGCGAAGTAGGTCTAGAGGGAACTTAGCTTATCACGGTAAGGGCCATATATGAAAAACCCACAGCCAACCATACTCAATGGTGAAAAACGGAGCTTTTCCCCTAAAGTCAGGAACAAGAAAAGGATGTCCACTCTCACCACTTTTATTCAACATAGTTCTGGACCACCCAATCATACAAGGAAAAGGAATAGAAGGCATCCAAATTGGTAAGGAAGAAGTAAAACTCTTTGTATTTGCAGATAGCATGATACTATATATAGAGAACCTTAAAGACTCCACCAAAATGCTGCTAAAACTGATAAAGGAAATTAATAAAGTCCTTGGATACAAAAATCAATGTACTGTTAACTGATATCTGTTGTACTCCTATATGTTAACAATGGAGCAGCCGAAAGTGACATTAAGAAAAAAATTCCATTTACAATTTCACCCAAAATAATAAAATATCTAGGAATGAACTTAACCAAAGAGGTGAAAGACCTATATTGTGAAAACTATAAAACACTGACGAAAGAAATTCAAGATAATGGAAAGAAATGAGAAGCCATTCCAAGCTCATGGGTTGGAAGAAAAAATATTGTTAAAATGTCTCTACTACCCAATGTAATTTACAGATTCAATGCAATCCCTATCAAAATATGAATGGCATTTTTCACAGAACAAGAACAAACAATACAAAAATTTGTACGGAACCACAAAAGACCTCAAATAGCTAAAGCAATGATGAATAAGAAAAACAAATCTGGAGGTATCACAATTCCAGATTTCAAGTTATATTACAAAGTGGTAATAATTAAAACAGGATGGTACTGGCACAAAAAAGACACATAGTTGAATAGAATAAAACAGAAATCCTAGAAACAAACCCACAGTTACATGGTCAATTAATCTTTGACAAAGAAGGAATGAGTACATAATGGGAAAAAGGTTCTTCAACAAATGGTGTTGGGAAAACTGGACAGCCATATACAAAAGAATGAAACTGGACGACTTTCTTTCACCATAGACAAAAATAAACAAAAAATAATCCAAAAATGGATTAAAGACCTAAATGTGAGACTTGAAATCATAAAAATCCTTGAAGGGAGCACAGTAATCTCTCTGACACTGGCTGTAGCAACACTTTTCTAGATATATGTCCTTGAGGCAAAGGAAACAAAAGTAAAAATAAACTATTGATACCACATCAAAATAAAGTTTCTACACAACAAAGGAAACAACAAAATTAAGGCAACCTACTGAATGGGAGAAGATATTTGTAAATGACATATCCAATAAAGAGTTAGTATCCAAAATACATAAAATATTGATACAACTCAATATCCAAAAAACAAATAATCCAATTAAATATGGAATATGTGAACAGTATTTCACCAAAGAAGACATACAGATGGCCAACAAACCAAGAAAAAAGCTCGACATCACTCATCATCAGGGAAATGTAAATAAAAATTCTAATGAGATATCACTTTATACCTGTCAGAGCGGGTATTACTCTAAGTGAAATAAATGAGTCAGAGAAAGGCAAATATAATATGATCCACTCTCATGTGAAATTTGAGAAACAAAACAAGCAAAGGAAAAAAGAGAGAAAGAGACAAATCAAGAAGTAGACTCAACTATAGAGAATAAACTGATGGTTACTAGGGGGGAGGTGGGTGCTGGGATAGGGGAAATAAAGGATGGGGATTAACACATACACTGGACATTATGGGAAAAAATGTTAGTAAAACACAATTATGTCTTTTCTTGGGGAAAAAAGAGTTATACATTAAAAGCTTCATTAAAAAATATAGTTCATGATCTCAAGGTCTTCTCTAGTAAATTTTTATTAATTTAAACTTATATTTTCAAACACTTGTATATTTATAGAAAAAAATCTAATATCTACATAATTAGATCTTAAAGCACTCAGTCTCTTCAGATTTTACATTTTTAGCATTGAACCCTAGTTTAAATGTATTAGCCACTCTCTACACATTATCCTTATTACATCTTCATGTAATGCTTAAAGGTAAAAGCAATTTTGAGGGGTGCCTGGTTCGCTCAGTTGGTTGAGCGTCCAACTCTTGGTTTTGGCTGAGGTCATGATTTTGGGGTCGTGGAATGGAGTCCCACATAACACCCAGTGCTCTCCCTGTCTCTCTGTTCCTCCCCCCACTTGCATGCTCTCTTTCTAATAAATCTTTTAAAAAAGCAAATTTGAGACAACAGAATAATTTATTTGTAGAATTATTTTCAATATTGAGTAATACTGGCTTACACAGAAATTAAATTTCTCAACTGAACGGGCACAAAGGTGCAGAGAATTGACTGGAACATCAGCTATACTGAGGGAGCACTGCCTAGTTTTTATTCCATCAGCTTCAAGCCATGTGCTTTCCATATTTTAGGTAACCTTGTGGTCCAAAATGACTGCTGGATTACCTGCCATTACATGTGCTTACAAGACAGCAGGAAGGAAGAATAGAGGAAAGGCTAGAGACTTCTCTCTCCTTTTAAAATAATATGTACCCATAATTTCCACAAAACATAAAACTGGCATCTCTTTCACTGGTACATAGTCATTTGGCCATAGATATTAAGATTAGGATAAGATGTAGTGTATTATGTTTTAAATATTATACTGGATTATAGTTGACAAAAATATAATTTTGGCCAGTGTAAGCATAAATGTGATTTTTGTTTTTATTTTTATTTTATGTATTTTTAAATGTTTTTGCATCAAGTTTACTTTGTCTTTTTAAAATAACAAAAAAACTTTACAGCTTCTTTTAAGTTATTAAAGATCGCAAATTGCACAACAATCATATATCCTTAAAATTTAAAGCATGTGCTTATGAAGCGAGCTATTTTCTTTCTTTTTTTTTTTTTAAGATTCTATTTATTTATTTGACACAGAGAGAGAGATTACAAGTAGGCAGAGAGGCAGGCAGAGAGACAGGGAGAGGAGGAAGCAGGCTCCCTGCTGAGCAGAGAGCCCGATGCGGGCCTCGATCCCAGGACCCTGAGATCATGACCTGAGCCGAAGGNGAAAGCAGAGGCTTTAACCCACTGAACCACCCAGGCGCCCGAAGCGAGCTATTTTCTAATGTGTCTTTTTAACATTTACAGATTTCTTTTCTCAGAACTTGTTTATTTAAATTTTCTACTTCTGTTTAACATAATTTGAATTATTTTTTTTAGAAAATCCAACATAGTAATGAAATGTTCACATTTATTAACACAGAGCTTGTCAACCCATCTTCTACAATTTAAATTCCATACCTATAGATTTATTCCTCATCTAAATTCTGGTTTTAGTATTTGTTTTCCCTTTTCCATAATTTGACTAACTAGCACGGTTACCAAGCTTGTTATTCTTTCAAGAACCAAATCTAGGATTTGTTCAAATTTACTGCTTCTCTCTTTTTAAAATAAATCTTCTTTTATATTTATTATCTTCATTGGCTAGTATTTGCCATGTTGTTTTACAAAAAAAATTTAGTTGAATGTTTTATTATCCATTTTAAAATGTTACTTGCTTATTAATGCAAGCGTTTAAAATGATGCATTTTTCTTTCTTCATAAATCTGTTGCATTACAAATCTTCTGAAGGGCTTACTGTGTATATTTTTTGAGGCATGAACATTGTATTGTAAATTATCTTGTCTTCAAGGAAACCATGAATAGTTAATGTAAGTACAGGTCTGCATACTACTTAGAATGAGCTATTTTGCAGCTGCCATAAACTATACAAGCACTAATTTACATTTTTACTCCTTTTTATACATATAAACATGTCCCAAATAATATTTATGTGAAAACGTACACTTGAGAGGTAAAGATAGCAAAAACCCTCCAAAATCCTATTCAATTATGTTTTTGCTATATATTAATGCCAAGAAACTAATTATTTTACAAATTCAGGGAACCAAGTATTTTCTCCTCTATGCAATAAACCTTTTATATTAAAAAATTTTAAAAAATATCATTAGCCTTTTAGACTTAGCCACCTACATTCCCTTAGTACTTAGAGTGAATTTACTTTGGAATCAAATATTTGTCTGCCACTAAAATATTTCCTCAAATCTTTGTGTGTTACTTAAACTTTCTTAGTCATTTGGTCACTTTATTAGTTTTAAAAAGCATAGGCAACTTTTCAAGATATTTTATCAAAATCACCTAATTTTTTCTTTTATGGGAAAGGTCGTGCTGAGTCCATTTACAACAATAGAAGGATTCATAAAAATAAGAGGTTACATATCACACCTGAGCATGAGTGGTCAGAGAGAATTTATTGAAAAATTGTTCTTATGCCCTTCGGACTTCAGCCTTTTTAATTCTTCAGCATTTATAAAGTCTCTTTAGCAGACTCATTAATATTTTTTTTTAAACAAGTGGGAATTTTAAATGAGCCATGTTGGAAGTAGCTGGCCAAAAGCCTATCCTCTTTAGTCTAGCCACATTGCCCTTCTTTGCATATCAATGGCCCATTTCTCATTTTTCCCTGTGTCAAGCAGAGCTGATCCAAGCACAAAGTTTCTTTTGAATTAACAGAAGATGAACACTGAGGTCAATTTGTTAGACCTGGAAGGAGAGAAGGAATGAGCTCAACAGGCAGAGGAGCAATCTGGAGTACGAACAAGGACAAGAGCACAATCAGATTTATACCAGGCACACTGACTCATATTTCCTTTCTATTCTAATAGTATATAAAGCTTTTCCAATTTTAAATCTTTGTTTTGTTCATTTTCACTTTTTAACAAGTTAGACTGATTGAACATATGTGAAGGGTGGAATATTTATTTATTCGTAAATAACTTCTTAGGTGATCTGCAGATAATAAGGAAAAGAAACAACTTTCTGATATGAGAATACTGACGTGGGTAAAGTGCATCTTAAAGAAAAAGTATTTCTTACTGAATTGTTTTAAAGCAGTCCTGTTCAATAGATACATAATGGAAGATGCATCTGTAATTAAAACTTTTCAAGAAAACATATTAAAAATAATTTAAATGGAGCAGGTAAAGCTAGTTGTGTTACTATAATTTAACTCAAAATAGTCAACATAATATTTCAAAGATAATATAAAATTATTAATGGCATATATTATATCTTTACTTTTTCATATTAAGCCTTCCAAATTGGATATGCCTTTATATTTGAAGGCACAGGTCAATTTGGACTTGCCATAATAATCCTATGTAGTGAGGAGCTACTGTATTGGACGGACAGTGCAGGTCTAGAGAACTAGAGTATTCCAGCGATGACTGAAAATTATCTTTTGAATGTACTTTCCATCATGTACTTCAATCATTCGTGTGTTCTATTAGCACATATTCATTGTTTGCTATGTCATATAATCTGCATCACCTCGTGACAGAACTTTATTTTCTTCTATTCTTCCATATTATGCTTTAACTTTAACAAAAACAAAACACAAAAGCACTGTACCAACCACTGGCAGTGTTCATTTCCACTTTTATGTCTAGTTAGCTCAGTTGTTGGAAGGATACAATTCATTTAGGAAATACATTTATTGAAAGTCTTTAATTCTAGAGCTAATTAACTCCATTATAAATTATTAGAATTTATATAAATTATTTCTTTCTCTGAGCCTCAGAAATCTTATTTGTAACCAAGTCATAATTATAATAACTTCACCAATAATCTATGTGTGGGAGGCAGAATATTAACCCTCCCCACCCCCAACCTCTTATCACTGGAACCTATAAAGATAAGTAATCACTCCTATGAATCTTTTTTTTTAATATAACACAGCTGACCTTACAATATAGCGATTATTTGATAGGCTTGACTTAATCATATGAGAGATTAATCAAAGAATTTTTCTTTTTTTTTATTGGCACTGGTAGAAGTCAGATATTTGAAGTAGGAGAAGAATTCAGTGTGCTTTTGCTGATTTGGGGGATGGGGGTGGTCACTTGAGAAGGGATTCAGGTGACTTTGAGGTTCTGAGGAAGACAACAGACTGACAGTCAACAAAGAAATGGGAAGTAGTTCCTCTATCTGCAAAGAACTTGATTCTGTCAACAACCTGAACGACCTTGGAAGCAGATTCTTCTCCAAAGCCTCCAGACTAGTTCAGCACACCTACACCTTGATTTTGGTCTGAAGAATCCCTGAGAAGATAATCTTATATGCCACGCCGGACATCTGACTCATGGGCACTCTGAGATAATAACTTGATACTGTTTAATTACTAAATTTGTGGTAATTTGTTATACCAGCAATAGAAAACTAATTTGCTGTGGTAAAAATAACTTTTAACCTACAAAATGTCTTATAACTTTTAGGCATTATAATTGGAACATAAACTACATTAGATTTTCTCTTTTTTAAAAAATTAAAAAAAATTTTTTAAAGATTGCATTTATTTATTTGACAGAGAGAGAGATCACAAGCAGGCAGAGAGGCAGACAGAAAGAGAGGGGGAAGCAGGCTCTCCGCCGAGCAGGGAGCCCGATGTGGGGCTCAATCCCAGGACCCTGAGATCATGACCTGAGCCGAAGGCAGAGGCTTAACCCACTGAGCCACCCAGGCGCCCAGATTTTCTCTTTATTTAAACTCCTTGCAGATAAATCAGCTTTGACTGTTGTATTACAAAATACAGTATTCTTAAATACTTCCAGAAGTTTTCTGATTTGTAAATCAACCTTTTTATAAGTATGAAGTTCTTGAGAGTATTAACAAATAAGTGCAAATCCATTATCACACTAAATAACCAAAATATTTCATTCCTACTACTAGGACATACAGAATATCACTGCCAAGATACATATTTTTGTTTTCTGTTCCTCTACCGTAGCATAACGCAGGGTAATTTTCTTTAATAATGATGCTCAAGATACTGGTAATGAGATTATGATAACAATATTGAAAATTAAAGGAACAAATAATATATCTCTATGCAAGAATGTTTTATAGTACTTTTAAAAATTTAGTTAAATATTTCATTAATTACATCCATATCAAACATAATAATTGTTCAGCTTTATTACAGATCTTGGTAGCTGGGGGTATAACTCTTCCAGCTTCTTTTCTTTTTCTTTAAGCTTGGCCTACAGATTCCAGTTATTTCCATTTCTAAATAAATTTTAGAATTAACTTGTTAATTTCTTCAAAAAACCAGCTGGGATTTGATTGCTATTTCATTAAAGGTAGAGAATATTTGAAAAGAAATATATTTATATTGTTGGTTTTTCAATATATATGCACGGAATGGTTACCTCTTTATTTAGACATATAGAATTTCTTTCTCCATAATATTTTAGAGTTTCCTCTGTAGAGAACATGTATATCTTTCATACATTTTATTCCTGCTTTTTTTTTTAATTAGTATGCCCTGCTCGATAGTAGACAGAGAAGCCATGCTCTAATAAATATCTCCCAATTAGTGTTAGGACATATAAACAGACTAGAAACTTGAACCCCTAGAGGCCTGGAGAACTAGCGATCTAAACTCAAATGTTTTTTGTTCTTTTGGTTAATAAAAATCTCCAATTAATAACTTAGCCTGTGGTCCACTGTGTATGTGGTGACTGCACATTGAGGGAGAGAAAATGAAGAAAATATTGGAGAATTCTCATGCTATAATGACCTATTCTTGCTTCCCAAGGTCAAATATATATTCCTTAGACTAAGAATTTGTATAGATTAGTCCACAGAATAATTATTTTTTCATGTGTACAAAGATGTTTCTGAAATAGGTTAAGATGTATCATAAAATCAAAGGTATATTAAAAACTAGGCCAAAATTTTATCCCCTATCATCTCTCTATTGAATTACACCTAGCTAAATCTTCCAATCAAATTCACTAATAAAAATAATTTGCTGATATAACATTGTAGCATTGTTCAAATAACCCACTGCAAATATTATAAGATGTTGTATATTAGACAACCACAAGCTCAAATCTATTATTAAATTCCTATTAGAACATTTAATTAGAACAATGTAAAGGGAAATTCCTTCTCTTCTAACCATAAGGAAATTAAAATTCTGAATAAACATATTCCTCTGGAGCTAATCTGAATAAAGACAGTAGGCTGACTGCATGAAAATCACCTAAGGTACTCCTAAAAACCTATATTTCTACCTAGGTTCCCTCTCCCCAGTCTGCTTTAGGAGATCTAGGCAGACTCAATATTATTTTAAAATGCCCCAAGTGATTTTTCTATGCAGCTTTATTGGGAAGCTAGTATGAATTGTTCCAGTTTTATATAATATCATTACTGTTATTGCTATAGACCATAGAGCAATGTTGTACAGGAAAAACACAATTATTTGTTCGCAGTGGGTATTACTATTTTGCCTAATTACAGTCAGATTCTTCTTTTTAGCAAGAATAGCCTGCACCACTTGCCAATTAAACAGAAACAGCTCTTCTAGCACTTCTAAAAGTAGATTATATGAATAATCCAAGACTTTCATGTATCTGACTTTTTCAGAAATCCAAAGATTCAACAGGCTCTAATAGGAATAGTCTACTATCCCTTTTAATTTAGCTGAATCAAAAACATATTTACATTGCTATTACTTGTTGTGCAAGGTTCATAAGTGAAAAAAGAAAAAAAATTAACAAAAACACATCAAAGTTTCATTTTCAGTATTATGCATATAACTATTTCATTCAGGCTATTCTGGGAGCACAACTGAAAGACTGAGGTCATTTTGGAGAATTAGTATTTCCTCAAGTTTAATTGTGTCATTGCTAACTTTACCAGTAAGAAGAATCCTGAGGATGAGATAGACTGATATTGGGAATCCAAATTAAACACTTCCTTATCTCATTGACTGAGCTATCCAAAACAAAAATTCCTCCTCATAAATTTGGAAACATAACAATTAATTCTTCAGTCCTTTGTCCTTCCTTGACTATTACTGTGCATTTAGTATATTTATCTAATTTATATTTTTCCTTTGACCTCTGCATTCCTGGTACAAAAAAAATACTGAAATTATGGGGGTTCTACACGTTACAACTATTCTCTTCCTTCCTATTAGCAGGATACCCTACAGTTAACGCAGGCAACATTAATCAAAGACTGTGAACTTGGGTTTCCTACATTGCCAGTATTTTCAACCTTCTTTGAAACATGGACCTCTTTATTATACCAGACATTTTGTCTCTAATGCCTTCCTATTTGTTGTCTAGTCTGTTCATTTATTTTCCTAGTATATGCCTCCAGATTTGTATAGTGCTCTTAGGAAGAGCTAGGAATTCATTGGGTTTCATTTCTACAAAAAGCATCTATTGTTTAAGAAATCCTGACCTATTTTATCCCTTTAAAATATTTCTTCAAAGTAGCCTTCTTTCAAGAGTTCAAATTCTGGTCCTCATCTATATTACATCCTTTGTGTTTCTATCTTATTCCCCTTTAATGCTTGTTAGAATTGTATACCTTCCTTGGACTATTCACTTCACAGTTCCTTTCATTTATACTTCTCTATGCCTAACAGGTGAGCTCGACTTTCACTTAAAAGAGGCTTTTGGTAGCTAATGAAACCATCATGAATCTAGACACTTAATTAAAAAGGTAACTACTAGATCAAGGAAAATCTAATTTAGTGCATTGAATTCTTATCTCTCAATCATCGTTGTGTAAGAGGCAGCTCATGTTAGGAAGAAAGTAAATAATTATTGAAGGAACAAATGAACAAGGGATGGAATGGCTTCCAGCTCTAATAACAGGCTAATTTACATAGTCCCTACATTCCTACCCTCTTGCCTTATTGTTTTATCTAGCCCCTTCCCATTTGGAAATCCACCTAACACAATCTTAAATAGACTCTGGAGTCAAATCAGTTCAAATGCTGGGCCCCAACACTCATTCATTGTATGACTTTTGGCAAGTTATTACGTCTTGAGCTTCAGTTTCTTCTCTCACAAAATTGGCCCCCAAATTGTATCTATGTCACAGAAATGTGAGACAATGTATGGTAAAATATTTATGGTAACTGACATATGGTGAATACTAAACATGTTAGATGTTTTTAATTATATAGCCAGTGGAAACGAATTTGTTAGACATTTTTTCTTTATAAATAACATACTGACTTAATGTTATTAGTGTTTTAATGTTAATTAAATAACTGATTTAAAATTAAGTGTTGGTTATTTATTCTAGTGAATTAAGAAACCTTATGGGTATTGAGATATATGTAAATAAATATTTATATTTATAAATATTTTATATATATAAAAACAAGAATTTTATGATTTCCAACTGGTACAAATTGCAGCTCCAAAGTGGCTTTCTGCATTGAAAAAAAAAAAAACCCACAACACTCTTAATGTGATACTTGGAAGAACAAATGGAACCACAATTGCTGCACAGTTCTTATCTCTGATTTTCCAAACTGTTTCTCTCTAGCTTGTACCTCCTTCCACACATAGGAGCAATGTACTTGGAGAAAATTATAAGAGCTTTTGTCTCTATAAGGGGAAATTAAATTCTGTCTTCAAAAAAATAAAAAAATAAAAACATTGGCATCAGAAAATAACATTTCACTGAAGCTCCATATCCAAACTGAAAATGAAATAGAAGGTACTGGCTTATTCAGTTGCTGAAACAAATTGAACATAAGGAAAATATGCATATTCTAATGGTTTCATGTGTCTTCTATGCACATTTTTCCTTATGATTTATCTGTTCTGATTACTTTTTTCCCATTGTATAGATTTATGTGAGAAAAAAATACAGGTGCTTTTATTATTGAACAAAAAGAAAGAAATAGAAGCATAGTGGGAAAATCATGAATTCTGAAGATATATAGACTTGGGTTTGATGATGACCTATGTCAATTTGAGGTAATGACCTTTGGCAAGTTATTTAATCTTTTTAATTGTTTTTTTTTTTTTGTGAGTTTGTGGGACCTTGTGGCAAATTCTGGGTAATGAACTGAATAAACTCCATGTTGGAACTAAGCCAAGGTAATGCCTCACCTTTATGGTAAAAGTGTACATCGCAGTGTAGAGCAGTAACCTTTTTATCTGGTGATATCTTGCCTGTGATAGCAGCCTAAATGTTATTAGTGCATGATCTAGCAGAAGTATGCTCACTCACTCAATGCCCAAGACCTGAATAAGCCAAACCTTACTGTTCCAGGAGGACATATCCACTGTGTTCTGCACTTTGTGTTTGTGTCACTGCCCTTCTCGAATAGAGTCAGGGTTCCTAAAAATAAACCCTCATGCTTTAATTGGATAGGAATGCACTATGGTGAAACCTACTTTGATAAATTCATGCACATATTTATCATTCTACAATTGAAACATTTTATGACATGCATATGTGATACATGATAATATACCTGAGCTTTTAAAATTACTCCTCCGTGTTGGATTAAATTACATTTCATGATATATTTATGGATTTCCATAAGCTCATTTATATTTTTTTCATTTTAGCATAAAAATAATGGTACAATAACAATTTTATGCATTTCTCTCATATATATTACTTAAAGCAGAATTTCTATAGCAAAAGACATATGGATTACTAATTTTAATATTCACTGATAAATGGCCTTACAAATAATAGCAACTTACTCACCCCCCGAACAACATATGATATTGTTTAACTAAACCTGTTACAGCAATAGGTAATGGATATCTTTCAATTTTTTATTCTTGTGATCTTAATATTACACAACGCATTCCTTTTTTTACTGTTCTTCAGTATGTGAAACCTACTGAGTTCTCAAATGCCTAGCTAATACATGTTCTCTTCTTTGTTGTCAAAATGCTTCTTTTGTCTGAAATGTCCTTTCCTCTACCTGTTCTTCAAGAGACAAATTCTAGTTAACCTTTCTCTTACGGAGGCTTTTCTGAACAATTGATGGAATGGACTAATTTCTCTTTTATGTTCCCATACCAATCTACAAAGTGTTTTATAATAATTTTCAAATCATTTCATTTGACTCCTTTTCCATATTTTAAGTGATCTGAGGACAGAAACTGGGACTACTTATGTTTTGTGCCCTTTACACTCAGTACAAATCTGGCACTGAATGTTTGCTGAATGAATTGATAAGGAAATATTTACACTAATTACCCCTAGGAAAAGAACCTGCTGCATCTGGACAATGCAGAGCCTAAGCTTAATGCTTGGCTGTGGTTCAAATAAATGCAAGCTTATTTGGGGAGAAAAATTGAGAAGGTCAGAGAATATGCTCTCCATTTTAATTGGTATGGAGCATAGAGTTCTGTAGGATAGCAGAGGGAGAACAGCCTCTGATATTATCAGATACTATGTTGGTAATCTACGAACAAACTATAATTATACAGTGTTATCATTTGCTATAGTTTAAATTCAACACTTACATAATTTTTTAGGACATAATATACTATATATAAGGATGCATTATATTTCACACATAATGTTATATCCATGAGTATTACTAATGGTTGTATTGAGAACTGTGACTTCTTTTATACCACAAATTTTGTGAATACTTTGATTTTAGGTAAGTTGAGATTGTCCAAAGAAGAACTGTGTCACATGCTTGAGTTCCTATGCTGTAAAGGACCCAGGAGGCTTTACTGATCTCATTTGAAGATAGAAGGAAAGCCTCATGGTTATGAAATGCTGAAAACTTGCAAACCATTATGAGATAACATCATTATAAACCAAAAGTCATTCCACTTATCTGTTCAGTTTCAAGGTTTAGGGCTATATTCCATTGATAGTGATTTGAATTTAAAAGAAAAATTGTACCCATGGCTATATCCCACCCGTATTCATAAAAGTTTATCTTCCTTGCCACCAGACTACACTAATAAAAGGGAAAAAACAGGGACAATAAACTTTAACAACAGTTGTGTGTTATAGTTACAAACCACGTTGAAGTAATTGCAGCCTAAATTAATGTAGGAAAATCTAGAGAGATAAGATAAAATCACAAAGGACTAAGCGCAATAATTTCTGGCATTAGCGGTTGTTGAAATGGGAAAATAAAACAAAATCAGGAAAGAAATGTTTTCAAAGCTTTGGCTAGTTCATTTCTCAAGTTCTCTCTACTTTACTGAATATTGAGTTTTCACAACTCTCAGCTGGGTTCCTGTTTTGTTCCTTGGCAGTACTGGCTAGAAATCTTCTGATTAGAACAATGTTACACTGACTTAGCAGAGCTTTCCAATATATCTCTGACAAAATATTCTCCGGAGAACCTGTACACAATGGTTTAAAAAACTGTGATCATTTATTTGGCCTTTTAGCCTCCACTCCCCTGCCCCCCTATCACTACATGGGAAATCTCCTTTTCAGTCTTTCTTTGCAGCTTTAAATTGCTAAAGTATGATTTATATACCCGACAGTTAAGTAGCATAATAGATATTAGCCTATTAATTAATGGGCAACAGCAGAAAATATGATGGTAAGAAAAAGGAAAAAAATGTCCTAAAAATAAAAGAGATTCTTTGTTCTGTTTAGTTGTGTATTTATGTAATGAGTGTGGGTTATATAGTTTATTATGGCCATCTCTGCATATAAAATTAGAGAACTGACTATTATGAAGATGTGGTATTGGAATAATTATTCCTTATTCATCAAAATATTTCAGGACCATTATATGTATATCTGTTGATCTGTTTAAACTCTGTTAAAGACTGTCTTTTTAAATTTGCTTGATTTCACATACAATGTACATTTTCTCAAATAATGGAATTCTGGACATTTCACAAATAATAGAATTTTGGATTTTAAATTTAAAATTTTTTGCCAAATGATGAAAGCATTATGTTATCCAATCATTCATGTGTTAAAGACACATTAAAGTTCGAAGATAGGGCAGTAAAATTTCACGCAACAGAATACAAAATGATCATTGATATGATTTCACGTTCCACATTACAGTGAGGCTTTATGAAACTTCAACATGTTACATTTCAGTACGGTATAAAAAAGAATATCCACACACACTTAAAAGGACTATTAATATTTCTCATAGTCCCAACTACCTGTGACATAGTCCCATATATGTGAGGGATGTTTTCTTTGTATCTTTTTCTTTTTTTGTACCATTAAAATATTAAACATATTACAACAGATTTAATATAGAAGCAGATATGAAAACCAAGTTATTTAATAGTTAGCAAGATAATAAAAAGACTTCCAAGAATATAGAATACCACTCTTTTCATAAGTTTTTCACAAAATATAGTTATTTTTCATAAAATAAGTATTTATTAACAAGCAATAAATTTATTATCACTATTTTAAATGAAAAAGTAATACTTTATAATCTTCTTACTCTTAATTTCCAATATGATAAATTTTAATAACTGTAATGCTAAAAATTACTCTGGGATTATTAATAATTTAAGATTATAAAGGGATCTTATAACTAAAAACTTTGGGAAATATTAGTCTAAAAATTTGGCATAAATTTAGAAATTGTAGTACAATGTATTTAAAATGTTTAAGTTGGTGAAATGAGAAGTAGCATGCAAACGTAAAATGCTACCATGCCATATTAGCACTTTTGCAACAAATATAAAGACTGGATAATGGCATGTTTGTTTTTAGGATTTGATAAAAATAATCATTCTTCTCATTATGGCATCTTTAATCCATTTTCCTCATAGATGTATTTCTTGAACATAATTGTGGTTCTTTAGCCTTTATGATATGAAATGCTTATAAAATGTCACAGTATTTTAGTGCATATTTCTTTCATGAAATAACTAAAATAAATTATCCTCAGTTTATGGATGTCTTTTTCTACTTGATGAAACAGAAAAAGTAGGTTTGAAAATCAGCAAATATATCTGGATTTGACTTTGAATGTATTTATTCCTCAAATCACTTTGTTACCTTTGGCAAGACTGTCACTAGTTAGCATTTTATTAGCATTCTAATTATTTAAATCCTTAATAATGTCCCCTAAATTGGAATTATTCAACAGGGTAAAGATTAGGTTTAATATACAAAGTATATAATACTGCGACTATCATAAAAACAGAATTATTCAAGTTAGTAAGTATCCAGTGGCCTAAAATGATTTTTTAAATGTTTCTGGTCATTAATATTGAGGCATAAAAATCTACTGAATTACTTAATTCCCAGTAAAGCCATGTAACTAATTTTATTGGCTATATAGTATATAAACCTCTTAATCACTAAGATAATTGTTTAACTGAGATTCATTTTAAACTAATAAGATAACTAATATACATTTCCTACGTACCTACATTTAATTTGACTATTTTATACACGTGTAGTCCATATTTGTCCTACTCTTTGCAGTTACAATGTTTCTTCCTCGAAACACCTTTTACTCTCATTGTTCTCCTCAATTCCATCATTTTATATTGTGAGGAAAGATAACCTTTCTTTTGATTTCAAAATTCTATAGAGCAAAAGAAGCCATATAACTGATCTGATGTAGAGACAAATCACATAATGTAAGAGATCTCGAATGTAGTGGAAGTAGTGACCAGTAGTGACCAATTTGGGATTGGATAGGAATGTTCCATACATGGAATAAAGAAAAAAAACAAAAACAAAAACAAAAACAAACACCTAATATGTGGTAACCAGAATGGAAGACTGTATTAGTCTGTTAATGTTCAATCCTATGTGATACCCTTTCCTTTTAGGAATATCATGCTACCATTCAAGCTTAGTCAAATAAGTGTGAGGGAAATGACTGTCTAGGCAAAACCTTTCACAACCTACTCCTGGTTCTTCAACTTTCGTTCTCCTTGCCTATGTAATCCTGGAGTTATATTTCTATGGAACTTTCAGTGTCATTTAGAGACTATGATGAGCAAAGTCCACTTTCCAACCTATGATGTACATATAACTCAAATGAGACATAAACATGTTAAGTTATAGAGAATTTTTTTTCTTGTGGCATGACCAGGATATGAATAAAGCCCTCTCTCTTATAAATTTCCATGCAGGTCTCAGTTTATTGGATCAATTTATATAATGAGTGTATCTGGTTCCAAGTATGGGCTAAAATTAAGGATTCACAGGGACACCTGGGTGACTCAGTTGGTTAAGTGTCTGCCTTCTGCTCAGGTCATGATCCCAGGCTCAGGTCACGATCCTAGCTCTTGGGATCAAGCCCTGCATTTGGCTCCCTGCTCAGCGGGGGACCTGCTTCTTCCTCTCCCTCTGCCTGGCGCTCCCCCTGCTTCGGTTCTCTCTCTCTCTCTGTCATATAAATAAAATATTTTTTAAAAAAAGAATTCACAGAGGGCTTTATAAAGGAACCATTTTGAAATTGTAACCCCCTCCAAAAGATATATCACAGTATTTAAGAGGTAATAATAGCAGGTTCTGTTAGCACCCTTCGCTGAAAGGGGCTAGATGCAGTAGGAGTCAGCAGAACCTGGAAAGAGAGAATTGAATGGAGAGGACCACTTTGAGAGGAGATGTTGGCCTTATTACAAGCTAATGCAACAGAAAAGGAAATGTTAGAATGGTGTTCATTGCTCTCCTCCCTCTGACCTCCAGAAGTCCTACTGATGTAGCTCAAACAGATGGGTCTCTTAAAGCAGAGACACTTGGAAAAGGTGGATAATGAAAAAAGCACAAGAGATCCTGTTCAGTGAGTTTCAGTCAACTTATTTGATTCACTTGAAGATGGAAAGAAAAATAATATTAATAATATGTCCAGGATTTTAACTGTGAGAAAGAAATAAATAAGCAAGATGAAAAGGGGGAAAGAAGCCATGCATTAAAGGCTTAAAAGCATATAGTATAGCTGATATTAGTAAATGACAATGTCTGAAAAAGTAACATTCAGAATGAGTAGTATCAAAGAAGTAAAAACTTTTTTCTTCCTATTTACTTCTCAAGATGAGAGTTGTGTTTTTTCTTCTGTGAAAATTATTTCCACCACTACCATTCACACACATGTATAGACTCACATTCATACTGGCAAGTTGTATTTGCTCAAAGAGTAGCCACTTTAATCAACCTAAATCACACATCGTTACATATTTTTAAAAAGTATAAATGGAAAATAATCTTTTAAAATAGCAATGTCACAGTGTTTCTATTATGTGAATTTTATTCAAATAGTAACAGTTTTAACTCACACTAACTCTCATTTGCATTATTTCTAAAACCACCTTTTAAAAGTCACATTTTCTAGTACAATGAAAAAAGGAAGTAGAGTTTTCTTTTCTTTCATATGATTTCTGTGAATTTAGTATAGTTTTAAACTTTGATTTTAGCTTATTGGATAATTTATCTTGTTGAGAAGTTCCATTACCCACAATATGTAAATAAGACTCAGTTTAATTTTACTTTTTCTCAGAAACATGTATTCCTCTTTCCTGTATGATAAAGGGCATATTATGTAAAAACCTTAATCATTACAGTAATTTAATTTTCTCTTCAAGCAGCAGGAAATTTGCAGTATTTTCTTTAAATTTCTGTGTTGAATTTTAAAAACTCTATTCAATTGTAGGAAAAGAATTAATGAAAAGTTGAAGCAGGTTTGCTGGGTGAAATAAATAATTAATTAAGGAAACAGAGACATAATATACATGGGAAACATTTTATTTTAAGATTTTTGTAGACCTTCATATTTTTATCACAGGGATCAGAGAATAGGGTCACTTTTATATCATCTTATATTTCGGAGGAAAATAAGTTTCTAAGAGATCAGTTTTAACCTTGAAATTGAGGACTGTCAGTAAATTAAGACTATTTAGCATTTAAAAATGCAGGTAATAATAATATAAATGTATTGATATATACTATGTGACCTGAGATAATTTTGATACATATGTAACTTAATAGTACCCTTCCTTGAATTATAAGCAAAGATACACAGCTATATTCCAAATATTTCCCATAATCTTCTCATCATTAATCTTTCATCTCAGACCTCTTTCCTGAAGTTCTTTTTTCAAAAGTTACTAACAATAGCATGTCTTTTCCTCAACACTGTTGCTTAGTTGGTACCAGATTTATAGCATTCAAAAACGGTTATTTCTAGGTAAGCATCACAGAAAATACTAGGGAATGAATACATTTTAAAAAATCTCAAAATCAAGAGCTTGCTGTTTTATTCTGAAAGATTTCCATTAAATGCGTGTTTAAACAATGATCAGTCCGTGGTAACACAAGCAATTAATTAGGAAATGTTTTAATGTAGAAGTATGACAACCCTCTGCTCATCCTTAATTACAAAATCCAAGTACCAAAGAAGTTTCTATTACTTGACAATTTCCTCTCCAATATATTGCTTTCTGCGGATAATATTAACATACTTAACTAATATTTATCCTTAAATGTAAATCCAGTAGCTTATAGTATATACCTGTGATAGCTTATCATTAATAAAATTATTTTTTAACTGTGCAATATTTTTCTTCTCCCTTAGAATGTTTATATTTTAACAGAGGTATTCAAAGATGTGATCAAGGGTGATTCAGAGTCAAATTTGTAGGGTTTATGGTAGGGTCAGAAACATAATATACACCATTAAGACTGTCTACCCCATTTATATTTTAGGTGAGTTGTCCTACTTTGCTAGAACAGCAATGTTAATTGAATATGTAGATACTTTCATAAATACATAATTCAAGAAAGACCAAAAAATATGCTTATGCAACATTAAATATTCTTCCCCATTAATGTCAATTTAATATCTTCTAACTGTGATCTAAATGTGATCTTTTAAGATCACATAGGGAAAATTAATCACTCCATGCTTTTTACCCAAGTCTTATTTTGACAACCTATTTTCCTCTGTCTTCTGCTATATTTAATTGTAGGTATGCTGAATACCCTTCAAGATTGAGCTCTTATTAGCATTTTTCACCTTTGAATCCCCAGTGTTTATCTAAGATCTAGTACATAATTACTTCGCAAATCTGTTAAGTTGTATAGGACAAAAATAAAGATTAAGATTAGTTTCCTGTTGAAAACAAATCCTAGGTCGAGGTAAATATTTTTGGAAAGTAAGAGTATAATGAGTAGGTCTCTCCGCATAAAATGCAGATTCTGTCCTAAATCGATGTTAAGTGTTTTCAAATATGAGAAAGTAATAGTTTTCTGGAGGCTAAGACATGCTCTTCACATTTAAAACCAAATATTTTGTATTGGATAGGTTAATAATCATATAGTTACTAATCTTAAAACTGAATCTTTATTCTTCTATTTGCATAGGTAAATGGGTCTGCTGATGGAAGGTCTTCCTAGAATTTATTCAAAATAGATGAAAACTGTGATGTTACCCTCTACTATAGTCTCTCTTACCCATATATATTAAAATTATTATTTTGATACAACATAGAAAAGCACTCACAAATTATTATCTTGTATATAGTCCTGTTCATTGCAATAAGACAAAATCAGAATCATTTTCAGAAGTGATGGTATCTAAAAGGCTGCTTTGAAAGCCAAATGTTTAAATTAGAAATTTGAAAGAAAGATATGCATCTTACTGCATTTTTTGAAGAAAATAAACTATGAAGCATTGCCACCACTCAAGGAAAAGGGAGTGAGGGGGACTTTAAGTTGGCATATCATATATCCTTTATAACATTCAAGGTTGTGCTCAATTTCAGAAGTCTTTCAGGTTCTTGCCAATGCATTTTATAAACACTCGTTGCAGGGCTTCTCCAAATATGGTCTGTATGTCAGTTTCTTTTCAGCAATCTCACAAGCAAACCTCAGGTGATTCGGCATTTTCAATGTGAAACATGGTAAAATAATATTCGCATGCATTTCACAATTTAGAAATATGTGAATAATTACACTCTTGAAGAAATGTCACTCTATTCTTAATTACCATGTTCTGAATACAGGTACACACACTGAAAGAGATGACTAACTCAGGTGGTCTCAGACTACACTGAGAAAAGCAATAAAATATTGTTCACAATAATTAGACAATTTAGGAATTTTAATTTTGGTCTCATAGAAATGTCATCTATTCTGAATAATCATTTAAAGGGAGTATATGACATAAAAGGACTTCATAACTCCAATGTTTCATCTAACATTCATTAATTAGATACTATTATAAAACATAATCACATATTACCTGCATGTTTTTGTTTACATTTTTTCAGAATAGGATTGTATCTCTAAAATAAGAAAAGTTGGCTTAACTTACAGATTAAAAAATATGATCCAGAGCCTCATAAACATAAACAAACAATATTCATATAAAATGTTATCTAAATCTATGCACATTGGGACAAGAGCATCTAGAAACAAAATATTTCAAAGTGAAAATAGTGTTTTTAAAATGGTGAAAATTTTGAGTATTGAATTATGATGGAATATATATAGGAGTATATATTGCATTGTCTTTATAAAGATGTGTAGTATTCTTTTCAAGAAAAGAGTGATAAACAAACTTTATTTTCTGTGATATATTTTATTTTCTAAGACAAGAACAAAATAATGTTTTCCAATAAATACTCAATACATAAAAGATTTCAAAGCAATACTATTAGGGAAAAAAAGAGAGTCATTACATAATGATAAAATTTTTATGCATATGAAATATTCTCAAAACACATAAGGAAATGATAGTGAAATCATTTAAAAATACCTCTTTAAAGAAGGAGATTTTAACTTATCCTCTCAACAAATAATTTGTTTAGCATACAAAAATTAGATGTTATGCACTCTTCTTAAGCACACATAAATGATGACAAATTTAAGCAGGTAACAAATAGAGTAAGTCAAATCTATAGAACCTTGCTAATTAAAGGTAAATTCCATTTATCATCCCCAAACCTTATGCTATTTGCTACCATATGCTTTCCATCTGTAGAAAATATAAATCCTATAAAATAATTTTGTAAGTCTCCTTTTTTTAAATTAACATTTTATTTATTTATCAGAGAGAGAGAGAGAGCACAGTGGCTGGGATGGGCAGAGGGAGAAGGAGAAGCAGCCCCTGTGCCACTCCCACCCCTTCCACTGAGCAGAGAGCCAGAGTCCTGGGATCATGTCCTGAGCCAAAGGCAGATGCTTAGCCAACTGAGCCACCCAGGCACCCTGTAAGTTTCCTTTGAATATTCAGTGTCTTTTAAAAAAATTAAGAGGAGAAAAAGATTATATTCTGTATTTCCCCACATCTTTTTTCTTTCCTTGAGTTTTTATTCTTTCTAGTTGTACTGAGATATAATTGATAAAGAAAGCCGAACATGTATCATGATGTTTTGATATGTATATATTTTGTGAAGTGATTATCACAATAAAGTTAACACATCTATCACTTCACATAGTTACTATGTGTTTGTGTGGTGAGGAACCCTAAAATCTGTTCCCTTAGCAAATTTCAAGTGTACAATAAAGTATAATTAGCTGTAATTATCATACTGTACATTAAACCCTCAGAACCTGCTCATCTTACCGATGGAAATTTGTACGCTCTGACCAACATCTGCCCATTTCCCCCCGCTCCCAGTTCCTGGCAACCAACATTGTACTGTTTCTATGAGTTTGACTTCTTTTTTCTTATTTTTATTCCACATCTAGGTGAGGTCATAAATATTTGTGTTTCCCTCTGGCTTATTTCACTTACATAATGTTTTCTAGGTCAATCAATGTTGTTGTGTGTGTGACAGGGTTTCCTTCTTTTTTATGTTTGAATAATAAGCATGTGACAGGCATATTTACCATTTCTGATCTCATCATTTCTTGCAAATCCAAATTTCATTTTGGCAAGATTTCTCTTCAGCTGGACTTTTCTTATATATTGGGTCTGTTAACAATTAATTTATAAACATTTAATTGATTAAAAATGTCTTTATTTTGCTACTATTTCTTGATAAATATGTTGATTATGGAAGTCTTAACTGACTTTCCCTGCATCCTCTGCCTTGAGTACTTTAAAGATATTACTCCCTTTTTCTTTGTTCTCTACGTAATTTATTAAGCGTAAGCCACCATTTCCAATTGTGTGTCTTTTAATCTGTAGATTTCAAGACAGTCTTTTCATATTTGTTTTTCAGCAGTTTGACCATGATATATCAACATATTATTTTCTTTGAATATGTCCAGACTGGTAATCCCTGAGTTTTATAGATCCTTAAGTTGATAAGTTTTTAAAATAAAATTTGGGGAAAATTTAATCAAAGCTCATTAATAAACTTTATCAGTGCACAGTAGCCTTTACTATATATATTTAGAGTTGACCTACTATTAAGGTATGACCTTTCTGGGATGTCTACTGAATGCCACATTATTAAACAAAATTTCCCCACTCCTATTGGTAGAAAATTGAATAGTTCTCAGCTCTGCATGAGTTTTAGAAATAATTAAACTTATTACTCCCAAACACTATTTCAATGCCTGGATTCGTGAAAGTGTCTATTTATGAGCAGGTTATTATTCAGTCTAACATTTCAGTGAATTACATCTGCATATTTCTGAAGCTCACGGGGTTTTCCCCTTTCCCCTGGAACTCTTATTCAGAGATTTCAATTGCTGTGGATTCCCATTTTCCTTTTTCTCCTCAATTCAAAAAGACCACTGGGTGTTACTAGATTCCCAAATCCTGTGGTAAGTAGGAAATAGGTTACACACAAAAATCTAGGTCACCCATTGAACTCACTTTGTTTTCCTTTTCGTAGAGATCAGAATCCTGTGTTGTAAGCTTTTCAATGTCAGAAACAGAGGTGGGCTTTTTTTTTTTAAATGAATTTTGTCCAGTTTTTTTTTTTAATTTTATTTTTATTATTTGCCCCAGGGGTACAGGTCTGTGAATCATCAGGCTTACATCTTTCACAGCATTCACCAAAGCACAAACCCTCCCCAATGTCCATAACCCATCCACCCTATCCCTACCCTCCCACCCCCCAGTAACCCTCAGTTTGTTTTATGAGATTAGAAGTCTCTTATGGTTTTTGTTTTGTTTTGTTTTTCAATTATTTTTCTGTGCCACATGGCAAAACATGTACCAATCATTGACAAGGCTATAAGTAGAAAATTTGTCTAGTAACTTTTGATTTAATGCTGAAATTGGTAATTAGCCTCTGGTTATTGTGTGGATTTTGTCATCTTTCTTTTGATAAAATGCTGTTGACATTTGGATGTCGTTAAGTTATGGATTAGTATTATCATTTGATGTTTTCACTTTAACATATGTTGTGGTCTGTTTAGAGTTGCTTTAATTCTAGGAATAGGTTAGACCTACTATTAATGTGTGACTTTTCTGACGACTTCATTAAATATCACAGATATTCAATGAAATATCTCTACTCTGGCTGATATGAATTTGGATGTCTCAAGTCCCTGTGTGAACTCTGAAACATTCACCCTACATCTCCCTACTAATTTTTGTAGCCTTGTGGAGCTTCCCCTTGCAGGTGCACATGTTTTTATTCAACAAAAGACTCAATGGACTTTTATACACTTTTCTGGGTCACTGTCTTCACTCCCCCTCCCAAATCTCTTGCTCTGGTTTTCTGTCTCTAACATTCTGTTCTTCAAATACCAGTTGCATTTCTTTCACCATTTTTATTTGCTGGGCTTTTAAGTTTGTTTTTTGACTATTACTTATTTGTGAATGAGGGTAGTTCATTTGAAACAAGCACTTTAAGGAGTTTCATGAAAAATATATCAAGTACATGATCAAGCTTAACAACAATGACTCTTACAGTGCAGTCTAGTGCAAATATAAGTGTTTTTTTGTTTTGTTTTTTGGTTTTATTTTTTAAATTTTACTCAGCTTAAATTTACTTATTCCCAACCAACTGATACTGCAGTCTTTTCTCCCTACCCTGACTCATCAATAGGCCACTTCAGGTACATGTGCCTCATTTGTCATTATCTTTCATTTAGTTCCTATTCCATGATTACCCTCCTTTCAAACGAAGCCCCTATGCAGGAGTTGCACTCCATAATTTCATTGGAAGCAGTAATTAGTTAGTGAAACTACCTGGAAAATTGTGATTAAATCTGAGATATTAGTTATGGGCCCACTTTTATCTCGGGGAGACATCTTCTTGATGCTGTATTTGACCTCTGCTGAATTTATGAACTACTCTTTATACTTATAGTCTGTATTTGAGATTTCTCCTAGCTACTATGTTTTATTTTCTTTCTTTTGATAGGAAATTGTGGGGTTATTTACCTAAGAAGAGGTTGTTAAAAGGTGATTTTATTCCATTTGTAGCAAAACATTTTTTCTTAGTATTTACACAATATCTGCTTCCTGAGATTACTTAAGTGATTTAGCAAAAGCTTTATCAATACTTCTGTTGTATTTGTATCCTTAAATCTTACTGATAAAATACTTTAAGAAACAAAAATGGAAACAGTGGCATGAAGATAAGGGTCTTGTGTTCTGAAAGCAAAAAATTGTTATTCTCCAGAAGTGAAACATTGGAGAACAGTTTGAAGTTGCCATCTGGGGTAATAATAAGCACAGTAAAATAGCAGATGTCAAGGCCAGCTTCTCCTAGTCAAAACCAAATGTAACAGGTAACTAAATGTTTCACTGGGGGACAATTTGTTTTGGAGGAACTTTTTTACTTTCTAACTATCACTAATCTCTCATTTGTATTGCCCAAACTGCCTGAAGCACAGTTATCATCTCCCTGGACGATCTTTTTCTCATTGTAAAAAAAGTACTGTGTTATTGAAGACATATTGCTCTGAAACTGATCTCTCTCCTGTCATCATGTCTTTAATTGTTGGAAATGAGTCATTCGGGAAGTGGAATTAAAGTGAGGTGATCATTGCAATATCTAACTGAATAACAATTCCACATTACCATTCTCTCTTCTTTAAATTCCTTGGATGTCTTTTCAATATCATGCATAAGTTGATTAATCTTAGAGTATTTTCTAATATATCATACATCCTTACATAATTTTAAACATATCTTTGTATTGTTTTATAATTTTACCAAACTAATTTGCAAACACCTCACTGACAACTTCAATATAATCACATCATTCTATCTCAAAGTCACTTAGTTCTACTCTTTTTCTTCACATTTTTGACCTTTGGTAAAAAGAATTGAAAATATATTTATAAAGTCTTCTCAAATATT
Organism: Ailurus styani; assembly: GCA_002007465.1. Classification (NCBI taxonomy): domain Eukaryota; kingdom Metazoa; phylum Chordata; class Mammalia; order Carnivora; family Ailuridae; genus Ailurus; species Ailurus styani. The sequence goes on along the minus strand of LNAC01000103.1, from coordinate 2,076,319 downwards.
TTACTTGGGTCTAAGCTACGGAAATAACTTAAAAATATATATGTTTGTCCAAAAATAACTATTTTTTCATTCATTAACACAGTCCACTTCATGATATTAGCTGAATGTCTACTACATTGCATTCAATGATATATAAGGTAAATAAAAATAATCTTCAGTATACTGATGGGAAAATGTAAATTGTGATTTACTATATATTCTTCATACAGGTCATTGCTATTTAAAATATTCTAAATATCTTCTCTACATGAGGCAGATTCTGTGAAAGAGTTTTTGCATCTAAACTAAGAAGATATCTAAACTAAGAAGAAGTCTTCGCATCTAAACTAAGAAGGTATCTAAATATGTACCTGAATATAAGGTTTATTTTTCTTTCTTATTTGACCAGATTTTTGCTATTTGGTGCTTCTGTAAAGAATCTCAAGGTCTGGATTAGTTTACTAAACACCAAGAACCACCATTTTTTATCATTGTGTCATTTTATATTTTTTGATGAGATATTTTCACAAATACAATTTCATATTTAAAAGTATAAAAATATTACTAGTGAATTTTTATTATAGACATTTCAAAAAATAACAATTAGCCCCATTAGTATCTATCTGGAAAAAGTAAGGTGAATATCAATCAGACTTGCCATTAGTCATAAATCATAGTGATTTTAGTAGTAGAGATAGCTTATTCTTTCATTTGCTATGTGAATAGCCAGCTCAATTATTTGTACCGATAAGGGAAAAATATGGAAGGGTATATTCTAAGTGATGTATAGTTTTTTTTCTAGATCCCAATATTACAATATACTTTTGAGGAAGATTTACTATCCTGACTATATTTTGCTGTGATTTCCATTAAGTTAATTGGCTTTCAGTAGTTTAATTATTAAAAGAGAAGAGAGGCATGCTCATTAGTGGGAAAAGCAGCGTGGGAATTATTTTTAATAGTTTATGTTAAGAAAAATCACATGTGTATTATTAAAGGTCAAAATTATAGTAAATTTTTTGTGTACTCAAAAAAAGGCATATGGTAAAAATGTTGTATGACTCTATATGATTTTTCAGGTTAATTAATTATTTTCCTTTATTTTAACCTTTTCCCAAGTGTTAATAAATTACTTCTGTATCATTTTTAGAAGATAATTCCATAGTGCACATCCTTTTTAAAGTAACATAAAATATATAAATTATTTTTTAAAACTATGGAGAGAATAGCATAACATAGAGTGGATCAGTCACTATGTTACTATGTTATATATCTGAAACTAATATAACACTGTGTTTCAACTATACTCAATAAATGAATGAATAAGCAAACTGAATTTAGTTAACTGCAAAAAGGGAAGAATTAAATTGACTGAAACATATCTCAGGCATAGTAAAATTATCTTCTTAAGGACATGCATTTTTCACAAACAGCCAAAACACCTTAAACAAACATGGAATCATGCCAGTCCTGTCACCCTCGCTGAAAACTTCAAGTTTGTCACAAATGTTAATGAAATCTAAGTAAGACTATTGAACTTAGATATTATTACAGAAGTCTACATAAAAGTTTTAGTCATTTCTATTCTTTAAGTTTTTATTTAAATTCTAGTTAGCTAACATATAGTTTAATATTGATTTCAGGAGTAGAATTTAGTGATTCATCATTTACATATTAATACCCAGTGCTCACAACAAATGTCCTCCTTAATACCCATCATCCATATAGCTCATTCCCTGCCCACCTCCTCTCCAGCAACCCTCAGTTGACTCTATTCAAGAGTTTCTTAAGGTTTGCCTCTCTCTCTTTTTTTCCCCTTCCCCTATGTTCATCTGTTTTGTTTCTTAAATTCCACAAATGAGGGAAATCATATGGTATCTGTCTATCTCTGACTGACTTATTTCGCACTCTAGCTGTATCCACGTCACTGCGAGTGGCAAGATTTTATTCATTTCTAAATGACAACATATAGCTTCATGATTTCTGAGTTATCAGTCTTAATTAACAGCAGTTAAAAATTACACTTGTGGATTATGAGGCACTAGAGTATATAAAATCATCATGTTTCTGTTCATGCCTTTGTTAAACAAGAAAGAATCCATTAACTTTTGAACTTACTGAATTAGAGTACTCTAAAGTTCAACAGGGAATTCTCTCTTGGTGTTTCGAAGACAACACTTTATCTGCTAATGATTTTCATTGTTTGATATTTGCCGTTAGCATGGAAAGCTGTATCAGAAAATGGCTGGGGAGACACCCACAGTAAGAACAATCCTCTCTAAACACCCATCCTTATTATATATGGCATTCTAAGTTTAGATTGTATAAGCATTTTTCTGTTTATTTCATTTATAGAGAAACACACACAGGTCAATTACTATAGGTTTTTATCACTTACTGTGATGCTCAGTCTTTCTTTATAGAGATTTTATACTAAACTTACCTCTTCTTTATTAAATTGTCATTATTGTGTTATTATAACTAGTGATGTAGGCATTCAATTATGTCTTATATCTTAAAGTGTTATGTAAGTCTGAATTAGATTTACCTAATGTTTCCCTAAAAATAAGATCTATTCTCTAATTTTGGAGATGATATTTTTCTTTATTTAGAGTTGATCACAAAAGTTATCACAATATCTCAAATATCCTCATGTGGGGAAAAAAAACCTCTTCATGTTTTATTTTTTATTAATTACACAGAAAACATGTAATCAAATATTAAATTTAGAGTAGAGAAGATTATCTAGATTGTATAGAGAAAAAATGATGAAAACTGTTTTATTCTCTCTCACATTCTTTCCTCCCACTGCAGTCCTTAGGTATATGAGTTGTCACTAGTAGGGTACACATAGTTCCTATTTTCTTTCTAAACTTTATATAAGTAAACTATGAGTAAATAAAAGGTATCCATATATTTTTTTAAAATAAATGAAAATCTTTAAACATTACAATGTGATAAGTCTAAATTTTTATCTAAAAGTTGATTTGCACAATATCTCATCCCCAACGCACACACACACACGAATATTGTGAATATTTTAGACTCTTTAACACTAGTGCAATGTTTGTAGCCCTTCCTAGTCTTATAAGAAAACATCATTTCTACTTTACTGGGTCAAGAAAGAATAAAAATTTCTTTATGTAATTTCATATGTAATCAGAAATGTGCTTTCGAAGAAGGGTGGCAGGACTAGAAGCAGTCTGGGAAAGGTTGAAGAAATGAAGGATGGAATCCGTGATTAATAGTAAAGGAAGACTAAACAAGGGGCATTGTGGCAGATTACAAGGGTCAAGGAATTGTAGGTCTCCACAGATCTGAAACACAGGATAATGTGAGTACTGAACATATGTGTTGAAATCCTACATCTTTTTACAATATGACAACATCATGCATAAAAAAGAATTTTTTGCTGTCAGGTTCTGAAAATTCTGATATATGGAAATAATTCAGAGATTATTTTATGAAATCCATGAAGATTTCATCTAGGGAAAAAGAAGACAGAAATGATAAATTTAAATAAGCATAGGCCAAATGTGAGACATAAATTTGTGAAGTTTGTTTATATCAATTTTCAGTGACATGCTCAACAATATTACCTAATGCAACTTGGAGACCTTCTGGGAAGATGCGTAAAGACAAATGAACAAATGGCACAACAGGATGTTTTTTCACTGATATCTTAGCTTCTCATAACTATTACACTAAGAATAAAAATACATTTAATCAGCTGTAACAAGGCTTTTTGAAAGCATATTCAGATACAGGATATCAAGACAAAATAAATTTAATGTTAGTAATATTTGCTTATTTACATAGCTTTCCAGAGAATAAAATTGCATATAAAATCAACATAGTATTATATTTTACTAAATATACCTAGAGTAATTATATATAAGTATTCACTGTGAAAATAAAATGTTCTATATTTATATAATGTAGTAGACTATCTTTTGAATTTTAGTGGCATTAGGCCAAGACAGCAGAGGGGGGAAAATATATGTATACACACATATGTATACATATATGTATGTATATTTGTGTGCATAATTTTAGGTATATATATGTATATAAATACACTTATTTATTTTGTTCTGGAATTTAGTGTATTTTGAGATTTGATCCTATCTGCCCCTAATCCACATTTCTTATCTGTTTGTACACCTTGAAATGTGTTTTAAGATGTGTTCCCCTTACCATTGCTTCTTAACAAATTACTTTCCAGCTTAAAACCAAGACTTCCTTATACTTATAACTTGTATGGGCTAATAATTCAGACAAGACAAAGGTGGAGTAGCTTGGGTTTGCTGCTTGATATTCAGAAGTGTAAGCTGGTAACACTTGGCCCCTCAAGAGCTGAGGAATGGAATCACTGAAAGGCTTCCTCACTTACATGTCCAGCAGATGATGCTGGATGATGGCTAGGGTCTCAGCTAAGACTGACTGCCAGAGAACCTACTTGTAGTCTTGGTATGTGTTCTCAGCATCATGATTTCAGAATAGTTGATTACCTTAAAAGGGCTCAGGTCTCCAAAGACCTATGTCCCAGTGAACATGGGAGATGTCCTGACCTAGACTTAAATTTGCACAGTATCAGATGAATCATATTCTAGTGCTTCCAAGTGAGACCAAAGATTCTAAGAGAGAGGACAGGGATTCCTTTTCTTTATGGGGGGGGGGGATTTTTAGGTCAAATGAGAAAATACAGGATGGGAACTAATGCAGTCACTATCTTTACATGATGCAATCTGACACAGTGTTTCTTGTTGGATTTTGGAATAAGTTTCTTTGGGATCTTGAGATTGCCACAATGTAAACTGAACATTCTGCCCATGACTTTGGCTTCCAATAACAAGTAAAAGAATCTCCTATTAATTTGTCAAGGTTAATTTCCAAAATTTTGAAGGTCTTATTTAATTTATATTATAGTTACAAGTGTTCCAAAAAATATTTCTTTAGAAGTAAAACTAGAATAATGTATTTTGGAAACAGAATAGAGTGCATAATAATTATAACAAAATAGAGTGCATAATGATATTTTTATTGCAAATGTCCTTGATAATGAATTCAGGATTTAAAAAGATACTAGGTGATGTCCAAAAAACCCAGGATAACTTATAATAAAGATTAATACATCTCAAATAACTTCACAAGTATAATAGACATGTTTTCATAGAGCATATAAAATGACAGCCTTAACTACAAACAAAACAAGTGAATAGCGATTTCCAATTGTAATATGGCTATTATAAAAACTAATTCATGTTGCTGTTGCATTAATATAGGTAGAAATAAAATAAGGAAGTTTATGGTATTAGCAGTGTCCTGTACTGATTACACAGAGTACAATGCTATATTCTTTTAAAGAACCTCATTTTGAAAAGGATGTTTATAGACTAGGACATATCCCTGAAGGAAAAAAAATAATGGAGATTCTCTAATACATAACACATTAACAGTCATACAGACATACACACACAGTGCTATGCAAAACACAAAGTAAACATATTTTCCCTCAACTTAGTGGAAGACTGATAATGTACTTAAAATAACTGATAGGCTCTGATATGGAATATTTTTCTTTTTTTTTATTTGAGTATAGTTGACACACAAAGTTATATTACTTTCATGTGTACAACTTAGTGAATTGGCAAGTTTATATATTATATTATGTTCACTGCAACTATAGCTACTATCTGATCTATTACATCATTATTATATTTCCCTATAAGAAAAAAAATCCAGTCCCAAAATAGTAAATTTAATGGAAGTTACTGTTGATTAAAACAAAATAAATGTATTCTCTCTAGATGTTTCTCAAAGAAAGTGGAGTATATTAAAAGTTACAAAGAATTCTTCCAAGTCTTAGAGTTTATGGTCTATGGAAATTTGATAGAACTTCTTCTTTTAAGCATTTATTTATGGGCTCCTTTCCCATCTCCATTACTAGGAAAGTATTCCTTCTTCCCAAAGATGAAATGAACATGTAGAGTGAGCAGATGTGAGAAGCTGATAAGATGACCATGGCCCTACTGTCTGTAAAATATTGTCAAGATTTAGGCATCTTTCAAAAAGATGGCTTCTTTCCAACTTATTTTTCCGTTCTGCATCTCATTTTGCGTAACATTAGGATTATTTGATCTATTAAGATTCAGACTTCAACAGAGTAGATTTAGGGGGAATATACCTCAATGTAATAAAGGCCATATATGAAAAATCCACAGCTAACACCATATTCAATGGTGAAAAACTGAGAACTTTTCCCCTAAGAAGAAGAACAAAACAAGGATGTCCATTCTCACAATTTTTATTCCACATAGTATTGGAAGTCCTAGTCAATCAATCAGACAATAAAAATGAATAAAAATCATCCAAATTGGTAAAGAAGTAAAACTTCCACTATTTGCAGATGGCTTGATGCTATATAATATAAAACCTGAAGGACTCCATCAAAAAACTGTTAAAACTAAGAAATGAATTCAGTAATCTCACAGAATATAAAATCAATGTACAGAAAACCATTGCATTTGTATACACTAATAATGAAGCAACTGAAAAAGAAATTAAGAAATAAATCCTATTTACAATCGCACCCAAAATAGTAAAATACGTAGGAATAAACCTGACCAAAGAGGCAGAAGATCTGTACTCTGTAAACTATTAAATATTGAAAGAAATTGAAGATGACACAAATGGAACGATATACCATGCTCAAGGGTTAGAAGAACAAATATCATTAAAATGTCCATACTACCCAAAGAAATTTATAGATTTAATGAAATCACTATCAAAATGGCACAAAAATAGACACACAGATCAATGGAACAGAACAGAAAGCCTCCAAACAACCCCATGATTCCACTGTCAATTACTCTTTGACAATAGAAGCAAGAATATGCAATAGGAAGGACAGGTTTTCAGCAAATGGTGCTGGGAAAACTGGACAGATGTATGTAAAAGAATGAAACTGGATCACTTCCTTACACTATACACAAAAATAAATTCGAAGTGTATTAAAGACCTAAATGTGAGACCTGAAATCATAAAAATCCCAGAAGAGAGCACAGGCAGTAATTTCTCTGATATTGGCAATAGCGACATTTTTCTAGATATGTTTCTTGAGGCACAGAAATAAAAGCAAAAATAAGCTACTGGAACTACATCAAAATAAAAATCTTCTTCATAGTAAAGGAAACAATCAACAAAACTAAAAGAGACCTTACTAAATGGGAGAAGATATTTGCAAATGACATATCCAATAAAGGGTTAGTATCTAAAATATATGAAGAACTTAAAAACTCAACACTTAACAAACAAAAAATCCAATTAAAAAATGAGCAGAAGACATGAACAGATGTTTTTAAAAAGAAGACATACAATGGCCAACAGACACATGAAAAGATACTCAACATCACTCATTACCAGAGAAATGCTAATCAAAACAACAATGAGATATCACCTTCCACTTATCAGAATGGCTAGAAGCAAAAACACAAGTAGTAACAAACTTTAGCAAGGATATGGAGAAAAAAGAACCCTCTTTCACTGTTGGAGGGGATGCAAACTGGTGCAGCCATTGTGGAAGACAGTGTAGATGCTCCTCGAAAAAAAATAGAAGTAAAATTAGTGATCCAATAATTGTACTATTGGGTATTAACCCCCCAAAATTAAAAAAACAACCCTAATTCATAGGGATACATGTATGCTTATGTTTACTGCAGCATTATTTACAATAGCCAAATTATAGAAGCAACCCAAGTGTCCACTGATAGAAGAATGGATAAAGAGGTGATATAAAGAAAAGATGATATATATCAAATAGATAAATCGATAGATAGAAATAGAGATAGGGAGATCTATCTATCTATCTATCTATCTATCTATCTATCTATCTATCTATTTATCTGTTTATATATATATATATGCAATGGGATTTTATTTAGCAATAAAAAAGAATGAAATATTGCCATTTAAGCAACATGGGTGGAGTTAGAGAGTATGCTAAGCAAAATAAGATAGTCAGAGAAAGACAGATACCATATGATTTCACCCATATGTAGAATTTAAGAAAAAACAAAGGAAAAAAGAGAGGGAAATATAAATCAAGAAACAGATTCTGAACTATACAGAACAAACTGATGGTTACCAGAAGGGAGTGGGTTGGGGGATGGGTAAAATAGTTGATGGGAATTAAAGAAAAAAAATTAGGAAAATGTCATCCTTAAAGCTTTAACATCCTAGCTAAGAAGAAACTTATAAAACTAGGTAGAATAAAGATTTCTATAAGCACTATTCATTTTGTTGAACTTTATATTTGCAAAATGCCTGTTTTTTAGAGAAGTTCCAATATTCTATATTCACGTACAGTCATGTAACACTACTAAGTGAATATAATTCTATTTGGTTTCAGTAAAGTTTGATTAGTTAGGTACCAAGCATTTCCAAATATCATCTACAGAATTAATCGTCACTCTTCTCATTGTTAAAAATAGACTGGTAAATGAAAGGTTCTATTCACACTGTTTCTCAACTGCAATATATTTCTTTGGATGAATTTTCACACAAACATTTTTTAAGAAAAAATATGAATCAATTGAGCAAAAATGACAAGGAAATAAAATAATTAAAATTCATCTTTACCCTTTCTGTGACTCAGAATAAATACAATTAAAGGGAGAAAACGAGGGCTGGGGATCTTAAATAATTTCATGTGATGCAGATTATTCACTTTAACTTATAATGTAAATACAGTCTGGTTAGATACTTGTCAGTTGATACGCTTGAAAATATCTAGGGAAAAGAAGCTGATAAATAAAGAGAAATATGTAGAAAGGAATAATAATGAAGAAACAATCATGGAATCACTCGTGACTCAGCACAAGGTAGTAGGATTGAAAAGCCAAATTTAGAGGCCCAGAATGACTCCTGGTGAGAACAAACAGTCATGTCCCAGACAGAATTTTACTTCTCTAAAAATATAGTATTGCATAACGCAATATTTAATAATAAACATTTATAAATATAAATCTGAAAGTTTTAAGTTCTTTTTTTCCGTATTTTAAAAATTTTAAATGCTTCTTTAAGGGGTGGGTATATTTTCAAAAATACAATATTATAACTAATTATTTGAAGGAATGTATTTATGTTTTCACCTTTAGCTGATGAAGCAACACAATCTCTGGCATACTGAAGCTACCCTGCATTTCCTTCTAACAAATACTCTCCTACAAACCATGAAAAAGATAACAGCATTAAGAAAATTAACATTGATATATTATTACTTTTTAATTCATAGATACCCTTAAATTTTCACCAATCATCCTAAAGATGTGCTTAATAGAAAAATGACCTAGCCTAGAATCATTGCTGCATTGTATTGTTAGGTCTTTGGTTTATTTTTTCTCTTCCTTATTTTATGTTATTTGGTTATTTAATTTTAATTTTAATTTATATTTTCATTCAGCAAATATTTATTGAGAATCTATGTACCTGACACCTTTTTGTGCACTTGGGATACAGGAATGAATGAGGCAATGCTCCTACCCTCATCAAGCTTACTTTATAATGGGAGATACACTGAACAGATAAACAAATATATAATATAGTAAACATGAAATGTAATGTCAATCTTTAGTCTACTTTAGTCTGAAACAGTCTGGCTTTTTTTAAGTTTCATAGTCTTATTACAGACATAGTCTTATTACACTTGAACTTTACAGTCCAATTATTTAGTCGTAAGATCTTCAAATTGGGTTTATCAAATGATAATATTCCAAAAATGCATAACATAAGTTATGCATTTTTGGAATATTGTAGACATGGTGCTGTGTTCCTCAGATGACGTACTACTACAGAATCCACAATTTTGATTTGTACCATTATTGATAATATCCATTTTGATTGATGATTAAGATGAAGTCTGTCAGACTTCCCCAATATAGTTATTTTTTCTCCCCATTTTTAATTAGCTAGTTTGTAAGAGGTCCCTTAATATTATATCAATCTCCTCTTTTCTTCTTTTTTTAAGATATATTTATTCATTTATTTGAGAGACAGATCACATGTGAGTTGGGAGAGGGGCACACCGGGAGAGGGAAGAGGTGGAAGCAGAGTCCCTGCTGAGCGGGAAGCTGGATGTGGGACTCCACCTCAGGACACTGAGATCATGACTTGAGCCAAAATCAAGAGTTGGATGCTTAACCAAGTAAGCCACCCAGGTGCCCCTCAATATCCTCTTCTCTAACTTCAGTGTACTCATTATTCATTTATAGTAGTATGTATTCATGATATCCTACTAGTCAATGGATTCTATCTATATAAGCTTTTTTTTTTTTTTAGGCTCAAATAGCATAGATCGGGCCAGTGGGAACTTCTTCAGGCTTTGGTAAGTCTCCTCATTAGTTGAGTAAGGTTACAGGTCCATCTTGTATTGTTTCCATCTATCCCTAGATAATTAGACCCTAGATGATCAGACCTTTTCCCATGGAATCATGGTACTGGTTGTGTTTATGGTTATTAATTTGGGAATCATTGATCCAAGTCTCTCTCTTCCACAGAGACAGAGAATGCATGGATACACACAGAGAGACATTTATACATATATCAACACACACTTGCATCTGTATTCATTTCTGTAATTATCTACATGCATTTATAAACCATGAGTTAACAATGATACTTCCCATTCTAATCTAATACCACTCATTCTTATTTTTATCCTTTTCATAATTTTAATACTCTACTACAACAATGACCAGCCTGAATCTATACTCAGTTTAATTAGTTGATAAATGTCCCTATATTTAATCAGTCCATTATTACTGCTGCCACTCTCTCCCCCATGTAACTATCCTTTTGACTTCACTAGGGCCCTGACACACAGCTGGGCCACTGCTAGTACCCTCTGGATAATCTCTCTGTCATTTGGATTCCCAGGAATACAAGTAATATCAATATTCCTTGCTATGATTTCTTCCCTCACAGATGTCCTACTTGCTCTGTCATGCCATTCCAGACACCATTCAGCTTGGACTCTGATCCCTCATGATGAAGCACTCCATGCATGAAAATTCTCCATCAAGTGTGAAGGGCCTGCTAATTTATTCCACTTGCAAGCTAACAAAATTAACCTGCAACAGTTTCAGAGATGTTGAGAGAATACATGAGACTCCTGGATATAAGATGAAAGACTTCAGACATAGCAAGTCAGTAGCCAGAGTATTAACATATTTGCTATAGTTTTCTAAGACCCACTTGAAATCCCCCCCCACACACCCCACATAGACTTACACAGAGGGACGGATAACAAATGCACATTTAGTAGGTTACTTTACAGGAGAGAAAACAAGGGCTGAGGGAACAGCCCTTATTGATCAAGCAGCAAACTTGATAGAGGGTAGCAAATAAGCAAGCCCCCTCCCCCAAAGGAAGTTAGAAGGTAGTCAAACTGTGACCAGCTTGACTTATTTAGTCCTATATGAGCACCTACAAAAATTATTCATGAACAGGAGATGGATAAGACTGTTAGTCTGGCATACTCAGGAAAAATGTGCTAATAAGTGCAGAGCTCATGGTAAACTACCTCACCCAACCTTCACCTTAAGTGTTTAGGTTCTGAAACTGAATACCAGGCCTTGCTTTTGCATGAACATCTCCTTATCTTGCTCAGACTATGGTCTTGTCAGGACTTGCCCATATTTTAATGTCCTCCTTATCTATTGTGGGCTTTCCCAGGTGGGCCTAAATGCCATTAAAAATATCTTTATAAGAGAGGGGCAGAAAGAGATCAGACATACCGACAAAGATAAGGCCATATGAGGATGAAAGCTGAGATTCAATGATGCAGCCACAAGCCAAGGAATGCCTGAATCTACCAGAGAAGAAACGCAAACATTCTTCCCAAGAGCCTCTAAAGGAGTGTGGCCCTGCCAACCCTTTCATTTCCTACTTCTGGCCTCCCAAACTGTGAAAGAATAAATTTCTGTTGTGTGAACCACCATGTTCATAGTGATTTGTGACAGCAGCCTTAGGAAATGAAAATACATTATAATTAATTAATTCTATATAATCATGTGTAACATATATATATATATGTAAATAAATAATATTCATTATTTCACACAAAAATTATATAACTTAGCAAAAATGTATTGTCGGATAATTCTAATCAAGACTACTAGCTGATATGAAATGAATAAGTCATGGGAGTAAAAGTCACAGCAGAGAGAATATAGTCAATAATATAATAGCATTGTATGGTGACAGATGGTAGCTATATTTGTTGTAAGCACAGCATAAAGTATATAGCAGATGAATAACTATGTTGTACAGTTGAAACTAATGTAACACTGTGTGTCAGCTATATTCAAATAACAATAAATAAGTAAAGATGTCTGGAAGGAAAAAATATTTAAAATTAAAAAAAAGATGAACTGAATTCAGTACTCTATTTTTCTAATTCCTAAACATTGCATACAGTTTCTACTTTATTAGACTTCTACTTTGAAAGAACTTTTACTAGTTCCTTCTCTGAAAGCTTCTGCTTCACTTGGCAGGCTAAACAGGATTTGTCCTATCCAAAAATAAGTAATCCTGCTTTACAACGACAACCAACCATACATGGTGATATAGAAAGCCAAATACAAATATGATGAATTCTTTAATTCTTTTATAATAGTAGAATACCAGTTGCAGGCAAAGGAAAGGAAAGGAAAGGAAAATCCAACTTGATCTGTTCTAAGTTGTGATTATTTTATAAAAATAAAATTAGTGAAAATATGAAAATTTATTTATGTAATCAATTAATTATATTTTAATATAACAGTCTAACATTTCAGAAAAAATAACTTTAATTCTTATAAAATAAGTTGCTAGAATTATATAAAATGTTGCATATCCTTATGGTTCAATTAGACGAAAAATTAGTTAAACTGTTTGAGGTACTAGGGCAGAGGCTTATCTCACGTGTACTTGAATGATACTCAGTTTCACTCATATATTTATTTATTATTTCAACAGGTCATCCACTGGGCAAATACCCACTGAGTAGATATTCTGTGTTGGACATTACAGGAAAAGAATATCTAAAATGAAGGAAACAACTATTTCTTTGGTAGCAATTACATTTTAGTAGAGGAGATAGACAATATACGATATACGAAGTAAATTTCATGAGATGTTAAAAAATATACCAATAAAGAGGAACATAAATTATTGAAACGGAAACAGGCATGAAATTTTAGAATGGCCTGGAAACACTTCTTGAAAAGCTGAGCTTTGCGTAAAGCCCTAAAGGAAGTGAGGAAGCAGTTAAGAGGCTATCTGAGGGCAGAACAATAAGTGCAAGTGAAATGTTGATGGATCCTGTATACACACTTTGGTTCTGAACTTTGAGAAATGCCATTAACTGTTTCAAGTATGGGATAGTATCATTCTCTATTGAGGGAAAGTAACACCAAAGGATAAAAAAAACACAGCATTTCCACTAGTTCTACTATAACAGCCGAACACCCTAGGTTTGTAGTTATATGTGCACATTAAGATTAATTCCTACATTTGAATCTATAAAATGTCTAGTCAATGCAATAGAAAAAAAGTTTAGTAAACATGGGAGTAAATGCCTAAAATAAGACCGAAGGGTCAACTAACATGAAAATTTAACCTAAATTTAATGCATAATTGAGTGAACATATGAACATCATCTTTGTAAGTAGTTCCTAATCCTCTTTACATATACATAGTCCTTAATAATGCATCATTTGTTTGTGGATATTAGTAAGATATTAATAAGTGTAACTAATGTACTTATACTCAAGTAGATAAAATTATAGTTGACCCTTGAACAACATGGGTTTGAACACCGCAGGTCCATTTATAGGCAGATTTTTTGATAACTACAGTACTGTAAATGTATTTTTTCTTCCTTATAATTTCTTTTTTTTCTTTTTTTTTAAAGATTTTTTATTTATTTATTTGACACAGAGAGAGAGATCACAAGTAGGCAGAGAGGAAGGCAGAGGGAGAGAGAGGAGGAAGCAGGCTCCCTGCCAAGCAGGGAGCCCGATGCGGGCCTTGATCCCAGGATCTTGAGATCATGACCTGAGCCGAAGGCAGAGGCTTTAACCCACTGAGCCACCCAGGTGCCCTCTTTTTTTTTCTTTTTTAAAGATTTTAGTTTATTTATTTGAGAGAGAGAGAGAGAGAGTGAGCACGAGTGGGGGGAGGGGCAGAGGCCGAGGGAGAAGTAGACTCCCCAGTGAACAGGAAGCCCAACCCAGGGCTCTACCCAGGACCCTGAGATCATGACCTGAGCCAAAGGTAGATGCTTACTTGAGTAAGCCATCCAGCCATCCTTATAACTTTCTTAATAATATTTTCTTTTCTCTAGCTTACTTTAATGTAATAACATCATATAATACATGTAGCATATAAAATATGTGTTAATTGACAGTTTATGTTACCAGTAGGCTCCCAGTTAACACCAGGCTATTAGTAATTAAGTTTTCAGGAAGTCATAGAGGGTCAGGGTCCCTAATCCCTGCATTGTTCAGGACTCATTTGCATTCAGATTTGTCCCATGGTAGATGATACAAAGCTATACAAATATTTGAAAACAAAGTATGGAAACTGAGGCAAGATAGATATTTGTGGCCCTTGTGTAAGGCTAGATTATATTACTGTGTTTTATGACTTTTTCTTCTTTTCACTTATAAGCTGGTATGCCATTGAATATTAAGACCTTATTTTAATAATCTGTAACAGTATGTTTATAGATTACAACAAAATTAATTGAACTAGCTAACCATATTTTTCTTTCTAGAGCAATTTTCATTCAGCAAGCCCTATTCTCTGTCTCTGATTTATTCCCCAAGACTAAAAAACATTTTAGTTATGACATATAAAAATGTAAAGTAGAGATTGAGGAAATAGCTCTAAACCACTTACATAATATATTTAATTATGAAAATTTTATTGTTGCAATAAGACACTTATTTTCAACAGCAGTATTTTTATGTTTTAAAGGTATGGATATTTCCTATAATTACCCCCACATTTTATCTGTTTATAAAAACAAAATTCCTTAGAAAACAAATTTAATATACTTAGGAAAACACTGTCATTCCTTTTATGATTTTTGTGTAGATTAAATTTTGTAAAGCCTGGTTGTTTACATTCTTGGAGCACTGGATTTATGACACTTTATTTACATAAGATAACACTCAAGAGAACTAGACTGAGTAAGTTCACTTCAACTGGATGACTAGCACCAAGTTAAATAAAGGAACATAGTATTTATCATACTGTGTATACATACACCAGCCTTTAAAAATAGATGAAAATTTGAGTCATCAGTGGTAATATGTAAGCAATCATGACTCACTCTCCATGCTGAAATTGTACAGTATAAATGGAAAACTCTAGGCAGTTAATCTTTATTTTTTATAAGATTTTATTTATTTGACAGAGAGAGAGAGCGCGGGAGAGCAAGAGCATGCATAAGCAGAGGGAGAGGCAGGCAGAGGAAGAGGGAGAATCAGGTTCCCCTTGGAGCAGGTAGCCAAATGCAGGGCTTGATCTCAGGACTTTAACTGAGCCAAAGGCAGAAGCTTAATGGACTGAGCCACCCAGGCGCCCCTAGGCAGTAATCTTTAAAAATGGTTCAGTATAAAGCAAAATAAAGCAGACATTCATGATCACCTGATGGTAAATGAAATAGAGAAAGATAAGAACAGGTAACCCCATCTCTGTAAGATACTGGGGAACTGGAATCTTCAAAGGTAAAGTCCCTAGTTCTTGCAAAATGCAAGGAAAATTTTTATCTATCCTAATTAATGAAAAATGAAAAATATATTCCAAATAAGGTACAGACATGCCAAATAAACATCTTTCACCTTAATGTATGTCCAAGAGATAAAATTTCTACCACATTCTCTAGCCATATGGGAGATCCCCAAGCTGGTAGATTATGCATAATAACATAGTCTGAAGATAAATATTAGATGATACTAATGTATCACTGCAGGAATGAAGATGAGAATTCAGAACAACAAAGTTTCATCTACTGAATCATTTAAATGATTACAAATTAAAATCTATGTTTCTTCTGAAGTAATAACTTGATTAGGCAGGTGGATAAAATCCTTCCCATCTGTCTTTGTCTTTATGTTGAGGAAGTCTAGTGATTTCTGTCATTAGTAGCCAAAATTAATAAAATACACATGAACAACTCTTTCAAAACTCAAAAGAAAGTTGTCTTTTAACAACTTTATTTTTAGTTGCATTATTAGGTTAAAAAAATGCTTTCTACAAATGGCCATTGTTTGTAATTTCTTAAGTGACACATATTTTAGTTCTCACAAGGATGTATCACTATAGAAATATTTTCATAAGAAGAATTGCTTTCTGTTATACTGCTATGAAATATGAGATCTATGCACCATGACCATGAGATTGAGAGTATGTTAGAAATGAAGAATTTTACATTTCATCTTTGAATTATTAAACAGGAGTGGAAATATTAGAAAGATCAGCCAGTGGTTAAAGAAGCACTACTTTGTAAAAAATTAAACTTAATTCATTTGGCATATATCAGTCACCTCTGTCTGTTTTTTTCTTTTAGGGCAACGTTTAGTAAACGGTCCTAGAATGAGAATATCAAAGGCAATAACAATAGAAAAGTTACAATATTTATTATCCTTTAAAAATGGAGCAAACATATTTTAAAGCATTTTCTGAAAGATCTTGAAGAAGTGATTTTCTCATTCAATTATTACAATAAAAAAAGAAATACAATAAATTAATCAAATTCAAGTCAGCTAAGAGTGTAACCTCAAATTCTTTGAATCTAGACATGGTAAATCCAGTGCTTAGATGACAAACTCCAAACATTTCTTAAAACAAAATGTGCATATATGACATATATGTCACCCAGTGTTTGACAAGAAAATGAATTTAAAAGACTGGATTGTACACTATATTGTTTGATTGTCACATTATGGCTGCTTTTTGCTAAAATTCACATAGCTGTTAAGAATTTTAATATGTATTATCCACTGTAGATAAAAGGTGCTATATTTGGCAAGTGAATAATATCAACATTCACAAAGTGTGAGCATTCGAAAAGGGCCATGTGAAAGAAAGAAAACCTCCCACCTCCACTTCATTCTGACAGAAAAATTTCTGCTAGATAATTTAAATTGAACAGACATTTTATTTCCAAAGTGGCTCAATCAAGAAATAATAGATCCAAAATTGTTAAAATACTTTATTTAATGCCAACTAGCACTTGAAACCCTTGCATTTTTTTTTCTCCAAAAAAGTTCAACTAAGGTCATTTGCATTTCTCTTTAGGATGTCCTGGTTTCTGCTGGTATAAATGATTGTCAAACTTTTTTCACTCCAGGAACACTAGATGATCTAAAACAGTTTTCCTGGAAAAAAAAATAAAATCAATCTCTCCCTCAAACTCTCCCCCCTTGCAAGGTTTCTCTCTCTCCTTCCTTCCTTTTTTTTTTTTTTTTTTAAAGATTTTATTTATTTATTTGACACAGAGAGAGAGATTACAAGTAGGCAGAGAGGCAGGCAGAGAGACAAGGAGAGGAGGAAGCAGGCTCCCTGCCGAGCAGAGAGCCGGATGCGGGCCTCGATCCCAGGACGCTGAGATCATGACCTGAGCCGAAAGCAGAGGCATTAACCCACTGAGCCACCCAGGCGCCCTCCTTCCTTCCTTCTTTCCTACTTTCTTTCTTTCTCTCTCTTTCTCTCTCACTCTCTCACACACACACCCTTTCCTACAGGCATTTATTTATACTGTAGCACACTAGTAATGCTAATTAATATAAATTTGGTTAAAAGCCAAAATAATGTATGATACCTCATCTTCACTGTCTTTCATTAATGTAATTGCAAATGCTTGTGCTGTTCTCTCCAGTTTCCAGACTGTTAGACGATGTATCTTGTTGTCAGTTTCAGACTGGAGTCAGCACATAGCTATTCTTCTGATAGTATAAACTTTTTTTCCTTTTTGTTAGTGTGATAATTTCCGTGGTATATTATATCTACCAGGAGGACTTATTTAATATTTCCTTCTTATGTAGGAAAAAGGCTTTCAAAGCTATGTTGATGTGAACAATAAATATTTAGTGAATAACCTAAAGAGTAAATTTCTAAAATCAGATTATCAGCATCGTAAATTACACAGATTGTAGTAATTACACTAGTGGAAAAAAAAACCGATGAGGTAATATGAAGGACAAAATAGAAAGGAACTGGAATTAATGACTACTATATTAACCTAACTCTATATTTTTTAAAAGATTTATTTTAGAGAATGAGAGAGAGAGAGGTGAGGGAGCTCCTGAGGAGGAGGAGCAGATGGTGAGAAAGAGAAAATCTCAAGCAGACTCCTGGCTAAGCGCAGAGCTGGATAAGGGATTCTATTTCATGACCCTGAGATCATGATCTGAGCTGAAATCAAGAGTCAGAGGCTCAAATGACTGAGCCACTGAGGCACCCCAATTCTAACTATATTTTTATATCTCTAACCTTTGATGTTGAAAATAACACTTTAGGGGCATCTGGGTGGCTCAGTTGGTTAAGCAAGGAACTCTTGATTTCGGCTCAGACCATGATTTCAGGGTTGTGAGATGGAGCCCTGTGTTAAGTTCAACACTCAGTGGGGAGTCTGCTTGAGATTTTCTCTCCCTTTGCCCATCCACCCCACATGTGCACTCTCTCCTCTCCTTCTAAAATTAAAAAAATAAAAAATTCTCTTTCCTTTTCCCTCTGCCCCTCTCCTTTTAAAATGATGCTATACAGCTTAGTGACAGTAATGCATTATGGTTTTACAGGGAACTGGTTTATTTTAAAATAAGTATTTTCAGTTGTTTTATTTTTTAAAGAACATTAATGATATATTTCAGACACAACAAATTACATATACTAAATGCAGTCAGTCTGATGTGTTTTGATATAGCATATACCTGTGTAATCGTCATCACAATAGATAAACATCCTTTACTGATATGTGCATGAATAGCATGTCATTTTTGGGAAATGACAATGGGATTGAGTTCTATTCTGTTTTTATCCCCCCTACTCTGGTGGGGGGGAACACTGGACACAAAAATTTATGTATAGTATCTAGTGCCTTTAACATAGCTTTTTAAAAAAGACGAGTCTTTGTTATCTAGGTAAGAGCTCATTTTTTTAAATATTTTTGCTGGAAAAAAAGGCTTTGCTAAGATGTTCATAGGGACAGATGTTTAATAAGTATTTAGTCACATGAATAATATCAACAAAATCACAGTTATTGAATTTACAAAGTATTTTTATAAATAATTTCTCAAGGGAATTTAGAAATTAATTTCCAATCAAATTCCTCATTATCATAGGTGAGCAAACTAATATTAAGTAATAAAGCAACTTCTCAAAAAATAAGGATTTTTTTCTATAAGCAAACCAAACCAAAATATACCCATCCTTATACTCACTCCGAAATATTTTGTACTAAATTACAAGTGTATATACTGGAATATTTTAAATCAGATAAAAGAAAATTAACAGTGCTTTCTATTGTCTGAAAACTATAGATGGACAGTACTAAATGTGATCAAATTTAGTTTATTTTTTTTCAACAGACATATTTTTAGGGTCTTTGTACTCAAGGTATTATTTGGTAATCCAAAATATACGTCAATCTTAATATTTATTTTTTTATTCACTGGCTTACTGTTGGTTAACATTAGCTATTTACTTTCTGAGGTAGCTGGTGAAATTTCACTTTAATACACAAATCTGAGGGAATAGAAACTGGAAGTTAAGTAAACATGAATAAGCTTTTAAAGAAAAATTATTCAAATTTTATACTCACTGATGTCACTCTATTCAAAATGGATGATGAGCTTTTTTTTCATAACAGTGTAACTACAGTTTGCTTATGTAATAGAGAAGCAATACGTTGTTAAGGTCATACTTTGGATTTTGATCACATTCAATACTAGATTTAAAATTCATTCTAGGATACAATTTTCTCTTTCATCATCTGTTTACTCTTGTTGAAACCTATTAAAGTAATTGATTTAAATCTCATATTTAATTAAATTTGTTAGAAAATAACTACATTACGAAATACAAACTTTTAAGATCAGAGTAGATCAGAGTAAACCAAAAGCAGATCAGAGGTTTCCTGGGATCAGAGGTGGAACAGAGAGTGACAGTAGAGAGAGGAATTATAAAAAAGGATGTAGAAACTTTTGGGGGTGTAGATATGTTTCCTATCTTGCTTGAGGTGGTTTCACAGGTATATGCACATGTCACTGGGAGACTACAGAGAAAATAGTTTCATGTTTCTGCAGTGAGGATTTTCTGAACAAAGGAACCTGGAACCTTGGTTAAAGAATAAACATTGAAAGTTAACAGTGATTAAAAAGACAAGAGACCTGAAAATGATGACTTTATGTATATACTTTTATTGACTGGCTGATTGATTGATTGATTGACGAGAAGGAGGGGAGGGTCAGAGGGAGAAGAGAGAGAGACTTTCAAGCAGGCTCCATGTAGGATTTGACATGGGGTTTGATCTCATAACCCTGAGATCATGACTTGGGCCAAAATTAAGAGTGGGCCACTTAACCTCCTAAGTCACCCAGGCACCCCTATGTATATATTTTTTAAAGGATAATAAAACTTCAGTTGATTAAATAGGAACCTGTCTTATCTGTTCACTGTAGACATTTCTTTACACCCCAAAGGGTAAGAATATAAGGACCTTCTCCTTCTCTTCTCAAGGGGAGTTACCTACAGAAGAATGACTGAGTTTCTCTTCCTTTCTCAGATGCTGAGGAGGACAGTGGGGCAAGATGTCCTTTGCAAGCTTCCTGCTTCCTAATTATAGGGGTCTTCCCATATGGGATGGTCCTGTACATGCGAGCCTATCATTCTGCCTTTCCTCTTATCACAGAAGGGGAAAGAACTGGAGTAAAGAAGAAATAATATACATACTGTTGTAATTAATAGTAATCTGCCTCAGTTCTTAAATCTTATTTATTTTAAGTAATATGAATAAATATAGAATGATTAAATTGTACATTTTAAATGTGGGCAGTAGGGTGCCTGGGTGGCTCGGTTGGTTAGGCGACTGACTTTGGCTCAGGTCATGATCCTGGAATCTCGAGATGGAGTCCCGCATTGGGCTCCCAGCTCTGCAAGGAGTCTCTTTCTCACTCTGACCTTCTCTCCTCTCATGCTCTCTCTCTCTCTCTTTCAAATAAATAAATAAAATATTAAAAAAATAAAAAAATAAATGTGGGCAGTTTACCGAACATCAATTATGCCTCAATAAAAGTGTAAAAAAATAAATGACTACAAATTTGAGGGTGATTTGTTACTCAGACTTTGGGCTGAGAAGAGAAAACAGTAAATGTAAGTCAATACATTTTTCAAGGAAAACTAAATAAAGTTTGCCAGCCCATGTGCTACATTAGTATTTGTTTTAAATTTAATTTTACTCTTCTCCAGAGAAAGAACAATTCTTCCTTGGCCTAATTTGCTCTCATATTTTCTAGGTGTACTTTAGCAAAAATCATCGGTTGGAAACTCATTTAAGAAAACGGATTTTTTCAAAAGTCCAGGATCATCTATACTATCTGCTTTCCCTCTGTCCATTGATAACTAAGCTATCCTGGATTTTATAAACCAAACTCTATTTAAGGCTTGGTCTAGCTATGACCAGAGAGACACAGTATAATACACATTTGTTCATTAAAAATTTATTGAAGCCACTAAACCTTCCAGGTTGGGTCACTAGTGTGTGATATAGTTAAAGATTAAAAACAAAAACAAAAACAAAACAAAACAAAAAAACAAGAACCAAGAAACTACAGTATTCCTATTTACTAGGTCCTCAGAGGATAGTAGAATAATAACATAAGTACATTAGTCACAGAAAAGAAACTCATAGGATAATAAGTATGAGAGTAATTTTTAGGCCATCTAATCCCACTGCTTTATTTTGTAGGTAAGGGAGCACTCTAACATACACTTTATGTAATTTTCTGTGTGAATGGTATTAAAAAATGGTATTATTGGTGAGAAGGCGGTTACACATGACTGAAAGAATGGCTGAGCGGTACTTAGGACCATCCAAGATTAGATACTTCACCCACAACAAGTACATTATTATTCTCAAGTCAAAAACTATGTCTTATCTCCCTATTATTATTCTGTTCATTTCTTCAAAGCCTATTTGTTAACCTCTAGCATCTATTCCCTATTATTACATTGAGATAGAAACCCTAAAAATCATATGCACACATGAATATCTGGACTAATGAATAATTTCTAGTCCTCCTTTGAGTCATCTCAGTCCACAGAGTGAAATTTCAGTTAATCAGATAGAAATATTGCTTCTGAGAAACTTCCCTGAGAAAATCTAGTATTTGGTCCCTTACTTTTTGTTTTCTATCCCCATTTTTATTATCTGGAATATAGACATGATATTGGGGATTGAAGAACAATCTTGGACAAGGAGCCAAAAATCACAGTTGAGCTTCGTTGGGAACAAGATAGAATAAGCCTTTTTCTATGACAATCTTGGTGCCACCACATCAGCTATAGCCTACTCACATGGCTTTAATGTTGGAAAAAAACATACTCTATATATTAGACTTTGTCAGCTCAACTTAATTTCTGCCAACAGAGAATGTTGTATCTGAAAGTAGATCGCTGCATATAACAAAACCTGAAAATTCTGGTAGTGGCTTAACAGAAGTGGACAGTCAATAGGCAGCAAAGAGTTGGAGACACTGGACAGGAAAACGGATTATTCTTTTTATGAGATTAAAAAAAAAGAAAACATACGTATAAGAATGACTTGTTTTACTTGTTCCATTGTAAGAGCCAGAATATATTCCAACCAAAGCTGTTGTAATGAGAAAATTCTAGAAAAATGTTTAATGCTTATAAATTGGCAGCATTTTGCGGCTTTCCACTAAATCCTCTGAAAGAGACAAATTTGGACTGTATCTCTCCAGAATGTAAGCAGAGAAAAGGATAAATGAGAGATCTAATAAAGAAGGAGTTTTCTAACTATGACCTAACAGCTAAGATTTCTGAGAATCTGGCCTTTTGAGTCCTAGAGTTGGAGAAGCCAAAAGAAATTAGCAGTGAGTGTTATTTTCAGTCTGACAATGTTAGTGATTCTGATGTCGTTGCAATGCAAAGACTTTGGCCTGGTGGATTTGAAGGTTTTCTTTTTCCAGCCAGGTTCATGTTATCAGATACACTTCAAAACACAGCTATTCTGTAGACAATTAACTTGCTTGGGTTTCTTTTTAATGGGTGTCATGCTGAAGCTTGATTTAATTATACAATTCAGTTTATGGCATATTATCTATATTAACCTGTGAAAGCCCTTTATGCCTATATGTGTGAATGTATGTATATGTGAATGTATTTATGTATGTATGTGTGTATCATTTATTCAGTTTCTTTCTTTCTGAATCATATGGAGAGGATAATGTATGACTAAGGTTCTGGAGTCTGGAGTAGATACAGTTGGGTTTTCTTCAGGAAGTTTAAGTATATTCTCTGTGCAAGAATTGTGTGCACAGATCATTTGACAGTGAAAGGTTGGGGTTATCATAGAAATGTTTGCTTTGGCTCAAATATTTAGACCCTCAGGCAGCAGCTTTTAAAAGCATGCAAATATATATAGTCCTGTGGGACTGCAAGTATAAGCCCAGTCTTCCAGACAATCTGGCAGTGTTTCTTGGGTGGCAATGACAAAAACCGGAGCTAAGCGGATAAGCTTTTTTTCTGGGAGATACTGGCAAGCTGAAGCGAAGCAGAGAGAGCATGCCAAGATGGTGTCCACAGCCTATACTACTTGAAAGAAAACTCTGTAGTCCACTAGATGTGTGCCAAACCTGAAGCCTGCCTCTCAGGCAGAAACTCCAGAATAAGCCAAGAGGCCTCCTACACAGAGAGACAGGTGTGTGCCTCAGTCTGCTGTCTGTGCAGTGCTCTGTGAATGACAGCCTGCCAAGGACCACTTCTTTGATTGCCACAGTCCCATGGGACTCAGGAATGCTAGCTCCTCTAGTCACCACAGCTAGGCACACTCAAGGAGTATCCTCTGGGTGGTAACTGAAAAAGGTTGGGCACCAGACTGATATCAAGGCAGCACCTGCATGTAAAATTTTCCTGTAAGAGACACTGGTGCTCTGGACTGAGGTGAAGAAGAGTGGGAAAATAGTGCCTATCCTTTGAGGTCTCTGGAAAAGATTACAGTCAGATCCTAGATGTGTGTTTAATTAGAAGCCTGACCATCAGGTCATGGCCATGATGGTTAATTAATAGGTCATCTTCCCAGAAAGACCAAACTCTTTGGTCTGTTGCTTCTTGCTGCACTCTGGGGGATGCTAGGTATTAAATAACTCTTTGTCTCTTGCTTAGAGTCCTCTGGGACCTACAAGTGTAAACTCCACCGACAGCCAGAGCCAGATGATGTAGAGGTGTCCTTTGGCAACAGCCGCAAAAATTACTGGATGGGTATGAGCTCCTTTCTGGGTGATACTAAAGATTACAATCCCATGGGACAAGGACAGAAGCTCCCCTAACCTTCAGAGTCAGGCAGACAGGAAGTGTCTCCTGAGTGGTAGTCACAAAGATTGAGGCACCAGATGCATGTAAAATCTTCCTTCTGGGAGATACTGGGGCTATGAAACAGGGCAAAGAGAGAGCACCTATTTGTTGCTATTCATTGGGTATGTTAAATTAGATGCCTGACCTTCAGGCTGATGCTTTAATATAAGCAAGTGAGCTTCCTTCACTTTAAGTCTGGACAGAATCAGCCTCTCATCTGGACCCTGGGATGGATAGACTGAGTCTGTGTGTCAGGGGTAGAGGTGGAAGAGAGGGCTTTAAGAGCTGGCCTTCTGAATGCTACAGTCTTGTGGGTCTCAGGATACAAGCTCTGTTGGTTTTCCAAGTGAAATATTTTGGGGGCTCATCTCTCAGGTGCAGGTCTTAAAAGTTGAGGTGCCCAACCTTGTGTTTGAATCCTTTGCTCCTTGGGGAGAAGTTTCAGGTTTTGAGTTTTCTCCCACTTATGGGTCATTGCTGGGGGTTGTTCTATGGCAAGATTGTGTCCGTTTCTCTTACCCACCTTGCTGTGGTTTGCCCAATAGGTAGTCATCACTCAGCAAGACTTTTTTTTTTTTTAAGAGGCAATTGTTCAATATATAGCTGTAGACAGTGTATCCAGGGGAGGAGGTGAGCTCTTGATCTTCCTGTGTTGCCATCTTGAACTGGAATAACCTCTTTTAACTTTGTTTTCTTCTTTACAACTGGATTGTGTCTGTATTATAAAACTTAAAGCACATCCTCATCAATGTCTCATTATTAAACAGATAGCAATGGCAGCATTGTGCAAAATGTAAGGCATATGGGTCACATTTGTCTTAAATGAGAAAAATATGTCATTATTTGGGGGATAGTATGAATTTTACTTGCCTAAGGAAATTAGTAGAATTTTTATATTAATATATTTTGGAATATTTGATGGCATTTAATAGAAAAGAGCATTAAAAATGTGAAAAACTATTGGAAAATTTTTAGGCAAATTACTGTTCCTATCTCAAGTGGAAATGTAAACTATGTTATGATGGATAAAATAATGATTACTAATCTTCACATTTATTTTCACCAAAACTACTTATTCTACAGTAATGAAAATTGTCACAGACTAGTATTGAGTTTTTTTTCAAAACAATCTATATTTTCATCTGCTACTCTAATTGTTATATTTAGATTTAAGTTTTACTTCTGCCATTTCTCAAAACATTTATGATTTGCCTAATATGTTGTGCATCCTTTTTTTTTTTTAAAGATTGTATTTACTTGACAGAGAGAGAGAGATTACAAGTAGGCAGAGAGGCAGGCAGAGAGAGAGGAGGAAGCAGGCTCCCTGCTGAGCAGAGAGCCCGATGCAGGGATTGATCCCAGGACCCTTGGATCATGACCTGAGCCGAAGGAAGAGGCTTTAACCACTGAGCCACCCAGGTGCTCCTATGTTGTGCATCCTTAACAAATATTAGAGATTAAAAAATATTAAAAACTCTCTTACTATATGATTTCATTATCTAATCAAAAAATTCTGAGGAAATATGTATAAAGATGTTAATTATATCTATTTACCTACCTACTTATCTATCATTTGTCTATAATGGCAGAATGGAAAAGAAAGCAGGTATTCAGTAAATATTAAATAAATGGACAATATATTGTAACACTGATAGAATGGAATCATATCCAACTATTAAAGTGTCATTTATGAAGGAAAAACATACCTGGCACTTCTAAGTCACTTGAGGTGAGGGTCTGCATCTCTGACAAAATTGGTGGGCTGTATGAAATGTTTCCCTTTGTAGTTCCAAAGCATTATTGCAAATCTCATCCATAAGTTCCAGATCTCCTTTCTAATTCTTATTTATTCATCAATTATGTAGTCATCAATTTCCACCCTCTCAAACTCTCTGGGGCAATATGTTAAACTGTATATATTGGCTGAGATTTCTAAATTAAAAGCCCTATATAGGAATAATTTAAACTTTAGCTCTCATCCATTGCTATATCTTTTGAAGACCTGATACCATGAGAAAAAAAGGAGAGGCCTTAACAAAGGCTTCCCAGGCTTATTTCCTAAGAAGAAAAAAACTGTTCATTTCCAAATAATAGCCATTTCCAAATAATCCATATCTGGAGAAGTGGTATGATAAAACTGAATTTCCAACAGATGCTACATTGAATTTTAAAACAAATAAGCACTACATTAAAAAGTATATCAATTTAGATGCTATTTAGATCATTATCATTATTAATACATTCTACTTGAGGTCAAATAAGTGTGGGCTACTAATAGTACTGGAACCCTCTAATATTCATTACAGTGTTCTTTCTATTATACAAATACTGATAAATATTTAGATTTAAGTCTCAAAATCATTTTTAGATGCATATACATGATATAATTAGGTTTATTTCCCTGTTCCTAATTTTCTGAGGAAAACTTTAAGGGGAGGAGGAATGAGGACACCATCTCATTAACTGAGTACACTAATTCATTTTGCTCTTTTAGAACCAATGTATGGAAGGTAACACCACTTAGTCACACTGTGTGTAGGAGGAATCAAAAGTAGCAATTTGTATAAAATGCCCCCCTGATCTTAATATCCATCCTCTGAGAAAGCTATTCTTCTACTCATAGTGAAACCCAGCAAAATGTGAGTCACTAGATCAGTTTTTCAACATGATTTTCTGTTTGCTTATTTAAGGTTTAGAAATTCAGTCAATTATAAACAGATATTCTTAGGATGCGTTTCTTTTTAAATTTAACATGGCATAAAAAAGCTATGTATACTTTATCTAAAGAAAACACTGTAATGAAACTTTAATATGATAAATTATTGACCAAAGTGAAAGACTATTTCAGGTGAACTTTTCCATAAAATACTCTACTCGATATAGACAGGTTAGTAGGCAAGAATACAGATAATCATAAATACACATAAAACTGACAGCCATATTCAGTGGTTATAAACTATCTTTACACACACAAAGTTGATTGGAGAAGCTTGGGAAAATGTTATCTTTATATGAAAAATAAAAGAATTTCAGCTTAGCTCAAAATAACAACATGCTCTGAGATTAGGACAATGTTAAATCCATTGATCATTTTACCCTGGAAACTTTTCTAAATATGTATTTCCTCAGCCTTTGTCATGAAAGGCTTAATACGGGGATCAATGAAGGACATACCCACAATCCATGCCAGTTCTGCTTTCTTGAATTTAGTTTATTGTTTAACCAGTGATTCTAATCTTTTTCTGTTTCCAACCAAATAAGTATTTTAATTTTCTTTTTTTCCACTGAAGAAGCTTCAGGTTTTCACCACAGACTCTGTAATTATCGTGTAAGAACATGGACACTGGATAGAATCAAACTAGTTGAATACTAGTCTTGACAGTGGTAAACTGTAAACTTGCAACGTTATTTAGCTTGACTCAGTTTTCTCATGTGTAAAGTGAACTCAGTCATACATATCTAATATACACTTTAAAATAAGTGTTTATTGAGGTATAAATACCTATGGAAAAATGCCTAAACCATAAGTACTTGGATCAGTGAATATTTATAATGTGAAGTCATTGATATAACCATGATTCAGGTAGAAAAATAGAATATTAACAGCATCCTAGTAGCCACCTTAGGCCCCTGACAAGCCATTAACCCCCACTACCTGAAATGTAAGTCACTATAGTGGCTTATGACATATTCAATTAATTTATCCCAACGTTATACTTTGTATACAGAAACCACAGAACAATTTTGCATCAGGCTTCTTGCTTAAAATTCTCTTTAATTAATGTAGTTTAATAAGTCTTAATATATATTAGTTAAGACCTCCTACTTCATTTTCCTTCTGCAAATGTCTTGGCTATTTCTGGGCTATCTGAATTTCCATATAATTTCTAGAAAGATATTTTAATCCCTCTTAAAACAACTAGCATTTTTAATTAGGATTATGTTGAATACTAATACAGGTGTATTGATTAAATTAACTAACATCTTTAAATGTTAACTTCTTTCAATACATGAGTGTGGCATATATTTCCATTAAACTGGATTTTCTTCATTTTTTTCAATTATGCTTTGTACTTCAGTGTTAACTTATTTTACACATCTACCATAATATTTTCTATACTTTGATGTTTTTGTTACTATCATAAATGATATTCTCTTTTTAAAATTTTATTTATATTTTATTTATTTGAAAGAGAGAGAGCACAGACAGAGAGGGAGAAGAAGACTCCCTGCTGAGCAGAGAGTCTGATGCGGAACTTGATCCCAGGACCCTGGGATCATGAACAGATGCTTAACCAACTGAGCCACCCAGATGCCCCTATAAATGACATTCTTTAATCCCTATTCTCTTTTGGGCTGGAGTATGGTAATATAAATTATTTTTCCATATTTATCTGATATTCCTGTGACCTTGCTAAATCCATATCTGTGCATTTTTTGTTAATGCACACTCTTATTTTATCTATAAATAAAAACAGTTTTACTTAATCATATTTAAATTTTTAATAGCTTTATATTCTTTTCCATATCTTATTGCACAGGTCCAGGTCTCCAGTACAATGTTGAATACATGTTGTGATAGTAGGTATTGGATTCTCAGCCTGAATCTCAAGCTTTCAATATTTCACCCTTCAGCATGAGGTTTGCTAGAGATCATTTGAAACCACGTTTATCCTGTAAAGTGGTTACCTTTTCTTAGCTTGCTAAGGGTACTTACCATCTCTTATATCCAATGAACATAAGTTCTATATTACATCAACTTCGTAGATAACATTGATTGATAGAAGTATTGAATTAAAAATTTAGTACTGACTGAATGCACATGGGTTTATTGATGTCTCCTTTTTATAAATCATGAGTTATAGGTGAACTTTTTTTTAGGTTATTTGCGTCAATATGTAAAGAGATATTAGTCTTCAATTTCCCTTTCTTATAATAGTCCTGTCAGGTTCTGGTATGTAGATCCTGTGATCTCATAAATCAAGTTATGCAGTATTTATATAATATTGATATAATTTATTCCATAATTGTATGGAAGAATTACCTAGCGAGGCATGAGGCCATGGGATTTTTATTTTTATAGAGGACTTAAATTCTTTAATAATTCTGCAATGGTTTATATTTTATACTTCTCATGCTTGCTTAGTAGGTTGTGCTTTTATAGTAGTTGGTATGTTTTATTAATTTTCAAATTTATTCTTAATATATAGCGATATCAAATTTTCATTTCTATCATTCTTTGTGCCTTCGATTTTTTTTTTTGTCAGTGAATTTCACAGTGGTTTATTAATCACACTGGTCTTTTCAGAAAACCAACAGTTAGGCTTTTTCTATATTGTGTATCTGCATTATGTCACATTAACTTCTTCATTTATATTTATTAATTTATTCATTCTTTTTCTTTGGATTTAATATATTTTTTTAACATCCAAAACTAGATTTTTAGACCACTGATTTTCAGGCTTTGTTTTTTCAGTTGTACATTTAAATTTAAAAATTCCTTCCTGCATGACTTTATGTGCTTCCTACAAGTTTTACATGGCATATCTTTTTTTTTTAAGGTTTATTTATTTATTTTAGAGACAGTGTGTGAGTGGGAAGTGGGGCAAAGGGAGAGGGGAAGAGAGAGAAAGAAGCAGACTCCCCACTGAGCACAGAGCCTGACATGGGGCCTGATCCCAGGACCTGAGATCACATCTTGAGTTGTAACCAAGAATCAGACGATTAACTGACCAAGCCACCCAGCTCCTTTACTTGTCATATCTTAATCATCACTCGATTAAAATACTTTTTAATTTGAGCACCACTTATTTTTTATCTATGAAATATTTTAGGTGCTTACTTTCCAGAGAGGATTTACTTATTTTATTTTTTGTTATTGATTTCTATCTCCGTCCCACTATGGTTAAAAAACATATACTCATTGATATATGTATTTTAAAATTTGTTGATATTGCTTAATTGACCAAAATATGATCAATTTTGGTAAATATTCAATATGCCTGTGATAATGATTATTATTTGGTCATTGTGGACATCTTGTTCTTATTTTCTATATACTTACTATTTTTTTAACTATTTATCTATCAGTTGCTAGAAATATTTATTAGTAGCTTGCAATGTAACTGTGGCTTTTTGTCACTTTAGTTCTATCAGACTTGAGTTCTTTACTACTTCTCTTAAATATAGAGCATTTGAACTCATATCAACCTTACTTCTGCCATCAAAGACTACTTTCACCTTGTAGTTTTATTTGACAAATATTTTACTTTTTTATTTTTTAAAATAATATTTTAAATATTTACTAGTTAAATATTTAATATTTAATATAAAATATTTAATATTTTAAATAATAATATTTTTATTTATTTTAAATCGTATATACATTAGTATTATTTTACTGGTCAATACTCACTTAAATTTACTAAAATATTTTCATTGCCTTTTAAAATTTCATTTTCACTTTAATTTCATTTTATTGAATTTGTGTTCTGTTCAAATGCACATTTCTTGTCTCTGAACAGCACATTTCATATGTGTTAGAATATAAAGACAAATTAATTTCTTCTTTATGTTTAGAAGATATTTTATCTATCAAAGGTTCGTAATTCTCAATTGGCAGTTTTCTTCTTTCAGCATATTAATGATAGCATTCAGTTGTTTTCAGACCATCATCACACCAAAAGTCAAGTTATAATGGATATATGTCTTTGAAGTTCATGAATATTTTCCTCCACCTGCCCTTAGAGTTTTTGCTTTAATTTTAGGTTTTTGCTGTTTGTTTTCAGGTTTTTTCCCCTTTAACTTTAGTTCTTCATAGTTTTACTATGAGTTTCATTGAACTGTCCCACAGTTCAGGATGCAGGCCCCTTGAAATATGGCTGATGTCACAGTATTCTGAGTTTCCAAACACGTTAGTTTTATATCTATTTTATAAATCACCTGCATTTTTCTGTGGGAGGGTTTTTTTATTCTATGAAATTTTAAGGGATAGAATCTGCATAAGGAGTTTAGACAGGTAAAATAAGTTTGTATATATAAATCCAGAGTATTGTCTATTATAAAAAAATACAGCATTTTTGTTATTATTTTGACCAAAATATGTTATTTAAATTTTAACTAATTAGAAATAAATCATCTAAAAATTATTTTACTGGCTGTTTCTATTATAGACATATCAATTTTAAAATGATACTTTAATAAAAATGTTTGTCCCCAAATTTTATTTTTTATCGTTTAAGACTTATTTATATATGTTAGACTTAAAGAGCATGAGTGGGGGTAGGGACAGAGGAAGAGGGAGAGAGAGAAGCAGACTCCCTGCTGAGCGCAGAGCCTGATGGTAGCTCCACAAGGGGCTTAATTCCAGGACCTTGAGATCATGACCTGAGCTGAAATCAAAAGTCGGATGCTTAATCAACTGAGCCACCCAGGCTTCCCTGTTCCCAAATTTTAAAGAGCTACTGATACATGCTTAAGATCACCAGGTTATAAATTTATTAAAAAAATAGTTATGAAATTAGGGACGCCTGGGTGGCTCAATTGGTTAAGTGTCTGCCTTTGGCTCAGGTCATAATCCTGGGGTCCAGGGATGGAGTTCCACTTTGGAGTCCCTGCTCGGTGGGAAGCCTGCTTCTCCCTCTCCCACTCCCCCAGCTTGTGTTGCCTTTCTCGCTATGTCTCTCTCTGTCAAATGAATAAATAAAATCTTTAAAAAAAGTTATGAAATGAAAAATAGTAGAATATTAAGAAAAACAAGGCCAGAATTCCAGTAACTTTAATAAGAAGCCCAGTAGGTTTTTGTTTAAATCATTACTGATATTTAAAATGTTATTTACCTTAAATAGATAAAAAATCATCTTATTTAAGGTAGCAAAATAATACATATTTTAAAATATTACTGATTTAAAATCAATACATGTATTAAAATATTTTCAAAATATTATTTTAAAACATGACAAAACATCTATTTATATATTATGGCCTTGAATAAGTATTTGTGTGTTAAATAAATACTTCTTGAATTTAAAAATTAGACTATAAGAAGAAAAAATAAAGGTGCTACTAGTGACTTTCACTAGTCACCATGCAAGTCATATCTTCTGTTGTTTTAAAAATGATGTCATACAGGAGAAGGAGAAATTAAGGAGTCAATCCCATTTACAATTGCACCCAAAACCATAAGATACCTAGGAATAAATCTAACCAAAGAGGCAAAGAAATCTGTACTCAGAAAACTACAGAGTACTCATGAAAGAAATTGAGGAAGACACAATGAAATGGAAAAATGNAGTGGAAAAACATTCCATGCTCATGGATTGGAAGAACAAATATTGTGAAAATGTCTACGCTACCTAGAGCAATCTAGACATTTAATGCAATCCCTGTCAAAACACCATCAACTTTTTTCAAAGAAATGGAACAAATAATCCTAAAATTTATATGGAACCAGAAGAGACCCCAAATAGCCAGAGGAATGTTGAAAAAGAAAACCAAAGTTGGCAGCATCACAATTCCAGACTTCAAGCTCTATTACAAAGCTGTAATTATCAAGACAGTATAGTACTGGCACAAAAACAGACACATAGATCAATAGAACAGAAAAGAGAGCCCAGAAATGGACCTTCAATTTTATGGTCAACTAATCTTCAACAGAGCAGGAAAGAATGTCCAATGGAAAAAAGACAGTCTCCTCAACAAATAGTGCTGGGAAAATTGGACATCCACATGCAGAAGAATGAAACTGGACCATTTCCTTACATCACGCACAAAAATAGACTCAAAATGGATGAAAGACCTCAATGTGAGACAGGAATCTATCAAAATCCTTGAGGAGAATACAGGCAGCAACCTTTTTGACCTCACCCACAGCAACTTCTTCCTAGAAACATCGCCAAAGGCAAGGGAAGCAAGGGCAAAAATGAACTATTGGGACTTCATCAAGATTAAAAGCTTTTGCACAGCAAAGGAAACAGTCAACAAAACCAAAAGACAACTGATAGAATGGGAGAAGATATTTGCAAGTGACATATCAGATAAAGGGCTAATCTCCAAAATCTATAAAGAACTTATTAAACTCAACATTCAAAGAACAAATAATCCAATCAGGAAGTGGGCAGAAGACATGTACAGACATTTCTGCAAAGAAGACATCCAAATGGCCAACAGACACACAAAAAAGTGCTCAACGTCACTTAGCATCAAGGAAATACAAATCAAAACCACAGTGAGATACCAGCTCACGCCAGTCAGAATGGCTAAAATTAACCAGTTGGGAAACAACAGGTGTTGGCGAGGATGTGGAGAAAGGGATACCCTCCTACACTTTTGGTAGGAATGCAAGCTGGTGCAGCCACTCGGCAAAACAGTATGGAGTTTCCTCAAAAGGTTGAAAATAAAGCTATCCTATGACTCAGCAATTGCACTACTGGGTATTTACCCTAAAGATACAAATGTAGTGATCTGAAGGAGCACATGTATCTGCATGTTTATAGGAGAAATGTCCACAATAGCCAAACTACAGAAAGAGCCTAGATGTCCATCAACTGATGAATGGATAGAGAAGATGTGGTGTATATATATACAATGGAATACTATGCAGCCATCAAAAAACCCAAAATCTTGCAATTTGCAATGACATGGATGGAACTAGAAGGTATGCTAAGTGAAATAAGTGAATCAGAGAAAGACAATCATCATATGTTTCACTGATATGAGGAATCTGAGAAACAAGACAGAGGATCATAGGGGAAGGGAGTGAAAAATGAAACAAGATGAAACCAGAGAGGGAGACAAACCATAAGAGACTCTTAATTTCAAGAAAGAAACTGAGGGTTGCTGGAGGGGAGGGTGGTGGGAGGGATAGGGTGGCTGGGTGATGGACACTGGGGAGGATATGTGCTATGGTGAGTGCTGTGAGTTGTATAAGACTGATGAATCATAGACCCGTACCCCTGAAACAAATAATGCGTTATATGTTAATTAAAAAAGTGATGTCATATGTACTTTATTAAATTGTCAGTAATGTCTGTAAAACTCCTAGTAGAGATTACAAGATACAATTCTGTAGATGTTAAAATAAAAATGAAAAAAATTAAGCAGGTAATTTGCATAATTAAAAAATCAGAACTTTTTGATTTTCAATGTTTTTATAAGATTCATCCCATCAGTTTAAGTCAAAATACAAATTGAAAAATAAAAATATTCCTCTTGTATTATTTATGTAATTTAGTAATCTAATGATAGATTCATTCGTGTGTAAGTTATTAAGAAACTAATGACATCCAACATTTGTAATAATTCTTAAAGAGATACAAGCGAAGTATTTTATTATCAAAGATTTCATTTACTTGAGAAAGAGAGAGAGTGCAATGGGTAAGGAGGGGGAGGGGCAGATGGGCAGAGGGAGAAGCAGAGCAGGTAGCCTGATGCAAGGCTCATCCCAGGATCCTGGGGTCTTTACCTGAGTCAAAGGCAGAAACTTAATGGACTGAGTCACCCAGGTACCCCATACACAAAGTATTTTATACCATTGAAGAGAGGAGAGAGGGAGAGAATGGGAGAAGGAGGAAGGGAGGGAGACAGAGATTGGAATGAAAAGAGCAGGAAGAAAAGGAAGAAGAGAAAATTTCAAGCGCTTTTTTAATATCACTGACTCACAATGCCAAATAGGATTTTTTACACATTAGAAAAGAAAAAATAAAACAACTGCTAATGTCAGAATAAGAACAGATGTTATCAAAATTCTGTCCTCATTCAAAAAAAGTAAAACCAAATGTGTTTATCCTTCTTTGGTAATTTAAATACTTCAAATGCATGTTATTCTTTTTTATTTTGAAAATCCTAACTCATTTTTCTTCAACTGTTCCAGCCTTCCTCCTACAACAATTCTATATTTATTGTTACTCCTACTTCATAAACTATACTAGCTTCCAAAGTATGTTTCTTTCCCATTTGTGTTTCAGCTCCTCATGCTGTTTGTTAGTCATTAAAATTTGTTTTTCCTTTTTACATACAAAAAAAATCACTTAAGGAAAGTACATTACCATGCTCTTTAAAATAATCTTGGGTGAGAAAATAGCCAACTGTATTTCTTAATAGCAATTTAAAAATAAATTGTTGTTCTTTTAGAAAAAAATCAATTCAAGCTTCTGCAGATGGAATGTTTAGATTAAATAGTTTTTGTTTTTTGTTTGTTTTTAAAGAGTTTTTGTTTTGTTTTGTAATTGTTTTACTTAGGCCAGCAAATTATAAGTGTCCCTCATATTCCCATTGACAGTAGTTACTTTGCACATGACCCTGAGGAAGAGAGAGTAAACACCAGTTACCATTTAGCTCTGGCAATGATATTTTTACCAGTATAAATGCATAAGTGAAGGCAGAAATATCTTGAGAGTATTTAGGAATAATACAGCAGGAATGTTCACAGCAAATAATCAATGAAAGAAAAAAAAAGACTGCTGTTATTCTGTCTAGAATAGTCCCAATAGTTATATAACATACTTATTGGTCATCTTGAATTAATATGTGGTAAATGAACTTTAATCAAGTTTTTTTATTTTGAGTGGGTCATAAGACTGCAATTAAGCCAATAGCCACCATAAGTTTATATATAGTGAGATGATTGAAAAAAGACATAATAATTTAAAGTCAATGTTGCCTAAAAATAATGCCAGTCACTTAATGAAGAATGTTCATAAAGACCTATTTGATATATTAATGCTCATCACATATCATGATTCTTAAACGTGGAACAGGTGCAGATTTTTAAAGCATTTTTATATCTTTTCATGTATTGTAACATGTAAGCCTTTGTTTAAATCTACTTTAAAAAACAAAAAGTGTTCATCATATTTAGAAAAATTAAAATTAGAAGTAAAATAATGTAATTGTAGTTAGTATAAATTAAGAATTTACATTTTTTATTCTAAAATGTTCTTTGAACTCATAGTTCTTGGCTTATAATTCATTGATTTCGCTACTTTGAGTAGTTTTGCCTCCTTTTGACAATTTCCTTGGTAATGTGGCTGGTTGTTTTATACAATTATTCTCCTTATCAAAATTAAAAATAAAACTACCATACTACTTAGCAATTCCACTTCTGGTATTTATCCAAAGAAAACAAAAATAGTTCAAAGAGATATGTGTACCCCCATGTTCACTGAAGCACTCATTATTTACTTAGCCACAACATAGAAAAACCCAAGTATTAATTAATAGATGAATGGATTAAAAAAAGATGTGGTAAATGTATACAATGGAATATTACTCAGCCATAAAAAAGAATGAAATCTTGACATCTGCAATAACCTGATGGACCTAGAGGGTATTGTAAGTGAAATAAGTATGAGAAAGACAAATACCGTATGATTTCACTCATAAGGAGAATCTAAAAAAAAAAACCAAACAAACAAAACAAAAACAGGAACAGACTCATAGATATAAGAAAAAACTGTTAGTTACTAGAGGTAGATGGAGTTGGGACACAGGTGGAGGATTAAGAGGTGCAAACTTCCAGTTATAAAATAAATAAGTCATGGGATATATTGTACAGCTTAGGGAATACAGTCAATTATACTCTAATAACTTTGTGTGGTGACAGATGGTAACTAGACTTATTGTAGAAATCATTTCATAATATACAAAAATATTGAACAACTATGATGTACACCTGAAACTAAAAGGATATTATGTATCAATTATACCC
Source organism: Ailurus styani (assembly GCA_002007465.1). Lineage (NCBI taxonomy): Eukaryota > Metazoa > Chordata > Mammalia > Carnivora > Ailuridae > Ailurus > Ailurus styani. Next base: position 2,038,992 of record LNAC01000103.1, on the reverse strand, counting down.
TGACAAAACAAATATAGTTAATCAGAACTTTCCTCAAAGACATGTGGAACCAGTGACCTATATTTAATAGTTTAACTGTGTGTGTTTTTTTAAAGAGACTTTATTATCTTCCCTTTGATTGCTTTCATAATTTCTTACACAATTTCTTCTACCTATCTATAATTCCTATTAGTTATATGAGAGACATCCCATCCTTCCTTTCAATTTTTCCCTTCCCTCATCTGTTTCTTCATTTGCTTCTTTCTTTTTTCTGCTGGGGGTTGGGGAGCATCTCCATTTATGAAATAAAATTGACTGTGTCTTCCAAAGTTATATGGAATATTTTTATTTTTTTAAAACAATCATGTTTTAATTTCTAATAGTGTTTAGTTTTTGTTTTCTAATACCTCACTTTCCTTAGGTGTGAATTTATATTACAGAATCTTTCTGAAGATGCAAATTAGGGTTCACTGAAATATTTTAGATGTTATATTAAATATAGAAATATAGTTTATATACTTCCACATGTACTTTATTATCTTCATGTTTTATATTTTCTTCAATGTATCTTCAAATTTGGTGATCCATTCATAATTTAAAAAACATTAATAAAGAGGTTAACAAAATTATATGAACAAGATTTTTGATATGCCAGAATGTATTACAGGATGATCAAGAGAGTAATTAAATTTTATTTGGTAAGGGAGGAGACAGGTAAATGCTAGATTTTGCTTGGTTTTATTTGAGTAATTACTCTAACTAGAAAAAAAAAAAGTACAACTTATTCAGAAAAGAAACTCAAGGCAAGGATGACCCAGTATGTGGAATGATGTACATGTTACAACAAACGTGTTCATGGTCATGATACCACTGACACACAGTTTTTGCTATCAAGCTCACCCCTTGATATAAGGCTATATTATAAAGAGTAGTAAATCAGCAAATGAAACACACGGAGCCATTGGAAATTAGCACTGGTGTAGGCGTTCAGGGAAAAGGCAAACTCTTACCAAGAATACGTGTCAATCCTAGTCAAAATATTGATGCCCCTTCTAGATTTGAATGAGTTGGACATAATCAAGTTAGCACCAAATGGCTGTTTATTCTCCATAAGGCACTGTATAATTAGCTTCAGTGTCTTCTGAGAGTTTGGACCTTCATCAGTGACAGTAGATAGAGTAGCCTTAAAGAATAAAATTCCTCAATGTTAAGTCCACATGTAGCCACCACCTCCACCACAATAATACTTCATTCATAGATATATTGCACATGAGCATCAATGTCAAAGACAGTGGCTGGAAAAGTCATCTTGGCCATATAGTTCACTAGTGTTCTACAACAAGTGCTTTTTTGCAGGAAATGCTTTAGACACAAAAAGTACACACTGTATTACTATTACTGTGGGTATATATATATTTCCTAGACCTCTGAAAAACATCCATCTCCGAATTTCTCTCATTTCTGATTACTGACCAATTAGTCAAATCATTTGAATATACATATGATTCCACGTATATCTTTACTTTGAAGAACTTTAAACACAAAGTGGATGAACACATACAACGTTCAAAGTAAAACAAAATCTTTCAGGGCTCTATATGAGTGGAAATACAGATTTTTTTTTCCTGAGCAGTATAATAAAGGTAATATCTTCCTCCTAAGCAAAGGTTATGTTTGCTAGCAGTTCTTTATAACATTGGTGTTTCCTAATCAAGCTTTCTCGCTGTGACAAAACACTGAATTTGTAATATTCAACTGGGTCTGCCTCTGTATCACTACTGGGGATTTTGGAGGGGCAGAGGGGTATTTATATGTATGAATCTCAGTCTTCTTTCTGTACTATAATAAAATCCTTTGTCTCTGAAACAAGCATCTTAACTTATGTTTTCTGTCAGAATCTATGAAATTGTGACAGATTCACTTATTAACTTCAAAATGGTAAAATCTCATGTAGATATCTAATAAAAGTATTTCTGATTTGTATCCATGTCCCTGGCCTAGAAGCAAACCTGATTATGTCATTCCAATAGAGAAAATGATTATTTAATTTGAAGTATTTTATAAGCCAAAGAAAGGTTGAGCAGTCTTTTGTTAAAATTAATCAGCTAAGGTAATCAAAAAGGGTAACTCGAAAGTTCTTTTTTAGTTCTATTCAAAAGAATTTTTAGGTTTATTTATGAGGAAAATAGGCTTAATTTGCCAATTTGCATCTAGCTGTGTAAAACATGTATAATAAGTGAGGGAAAATGGTAAAAGTCAAAAGTGTTTCGACTGTGAGATATCATATAAATTATTGGAAGCAGATTAGAGCTAACTATATTAAGTTATATTTTATATACATAATATATATAAGCTATATGTATAGCTTTTATATATATAAACTATATTTGACCATATTAAGTCAAATATCTGAAATTACTAGGTGACAAAACAAAAAGCTCCCATTCCACTGGAGTCATACAGAAAAGTCTTTTTAGTACATAGAATTGTTACACTTACTGTTTTTACACTAGAAGAAACAGAACAGTAGAATCACAGGTACAAAGAAGTTCTAGAGAGTTTGGCTTAAAATTGAGTTAAATATAATGGTATTAATTAAATAGTAAATAATAAATAATGCTTAAAAAGTAGTCTGTTGGTATTATGCTAAGTGAAGTCAGTGAGAGAAAGACAAATATATGATTTCACTCACTTGTGGAATTCAAGAAACAACACAGATGGGACATAGGGGAAGGAAACAGAAAATAAGATAAAAACTGAGAGGGAGGCAAACCATAAGAGACTCTTAGCTAAAAGAAACAAACTGAAGGTTGCTGGAGGGGAGGTTTGTGGGGGGGATGGGATAATTGGGTTATGGGTATTAGGGAGGGCACATGATGTAATGAGTGCTGAGTGTTACATGCAACTGATGAATCACTAAATTCTACCCCTGACACTAATAATACAGTGTATGTTAACTAAGTTGAATTTAAATAATTTTTTTTTTTTTAAAGCGGCCTGCTGGGGCGCCTGGGTGGCTCAGTGGGTAAAACCAACTTGGTTTTGCTCAGGTCATGATCTCCAGGGTCTGGAAAGCCAGCTCTGTCTGGGGCTCTCCACTGTGCAGGGAGTCTGCTTCCCTCTCCCTCTGTCCCTTCTCCCACCCTTGCACTCATGTGCACTCACTTGTGTGTGCATGAGCGTTCTCTCTCTCTGAAATAAATAAATCTTCAAAACAAAAGTAGCCTATTGAGATTTAAAAACCATTATCTTTATTCAAAGAAATAATATGCTGATAACTTTAAGAAATTAAATCAAGTTTCTAGAATGGAAGTGTTTCAAAACAATGTTAACAGATTCCTTAATTCTAATCTACACTAGGTGAGCATCATGATAGAAAAAACTGATTGTCACATCCTAACAATCTGTGTGAGGTGACAATTCAACATAGTAGAAAGCACCGGAATTTTGCAACAGACATTATGGATTTGAGTGATGGCTACATGTTTTGTTAGCTGTATAACCTTAGTTGATTTTAAAACTCTGAGAAATGGCGTCCTAATATATAAATTTGAAATGAAAATAATACGTGTGCCTTATACTTTCTACTATGGATCAACTAATATGATGAATACAGACACTTCCACATACATTGTTTATGTCAGTTTTATTATAAATACTTTCTTGTGCCATAATTGCTTATATACTTCTGCCTCCTTTACTAGCTCATGAAATCCCAATACATAGAGACATAAGATTTAATTATATAACCCTCAAATACCTGGCACATTACCTCTGTATAATGGACTTTATTTTATTAATCTTATTTTTTCAAACCATGTTGAGGGTCATCTCACTGAACTTTTATGATTAGGTATAAGCAGTCTGTATAGCGTTATTAGCCTATTCCTTAGATTAGGCTGGGAAAAAAATGTACCAGAAATGCTTTTAATTAGTGATATGGATACTGTACCAACATTAGTTTCCAAAAGACCTAGGCTTAAGTTTTAACTCTGTCCATAATTAGGTATTTCAGTTCTCTTGCAGCATTTTTTAATTTGCCAAATAAGGAAAAATAGCTGTATTATTGTGTTCTGCACAGATTTAATTAAAAGCAATGAAATGTGTCAAACTTTGATACAATGAAGAGCATACATAGATTTTAAATAATCAGTGATGGTATTACGGCTGTTTTGATAAAAAATGACAAGTTTCAAAGAATTGTAGTTAACCATAGTATCCTGAGAAATCATATGTTAATTTTTTTTCTACAATTAAGGTTATCTAGATCTATGAAGAACACACAACATTACAGAAGACTGGTAATTTCTGAAGGTAGTTGAAAGATAACTGACTTAACTACAGTATTTTTTTAAAAATTTCCTAATCCTTGTTATTTAAATATAGATGAAATGTTAAATATTGTTGTAGGCATAGGTGTATTTTTTGATTAAATAATTTACATTCATCAACAACAAATGGAAATACAATTTTTCTATGACAAGCAAAACTACTAAAATCTTAAATTAAATATTAAAAAGTGAAGTCCAGTAGAATATTGAAATAATCATATCTAATCACAATGTTAATTAATTCTTGGCAAACAAGATCAGTTCAGCAGTTAAAAAAACTATTTCTACAATACTTTTCTAGTAACATTTTCTTACACTTTCATACCTTTAGTATATTTGGGTATTTCAGAAAGAAGCTTTGCTTGATTCAATCTAACTAAATTTTTCTCCCATACTGAATAAGTCTAATGCTATTTGCACATTGAAATCAAAGAAGCCAATATATCCTTGTTTCCATGGATACTTTTCCAGCAGTACCTGGGTTGGAGACTTAAGAAAACAAGTAGAGACAGTTCCTTTTCAGGGGCTTTGAAGTCTTAGTCAGTCACTAGGAAACTATTTGGCAGAGAAATTATGTCTATTCAGTTTATTAGAGGAATATGATATTTATTAGAATATATATTGATATGAATGTATATATAATATAAATATATTGATATATGCATATGCAATAGAACTTAAAGAGAGACAAGAAGAGAGAAAAGCTGAAACATTACCCAATTAAAATTTCCTAGAGCACAATATCAGCAGATATAGAGAAGTTGTCGCATACTTCTTTTTAAAGATTTTATATATTTGTTTGACTGGGAGAGAGAGAGAACAAGCACAAGCAGGGGAGTGGCAGAGAGAGAGGGAGAAGCAGGCTCCCCATCCACCGGGGAGCCAGGTGTATTATTGGAATGAACATAAATGGATATTTGATATATTCATTTATTTTTTTTAAAATTTTTTTAAAGATTTTATTTATTTATTTATTTGACAGAGAGAGAGAGAGATCACAGGTAGGCAGAGAGGCAGGCAGAGAGAGAGGAGGAAGCAGGCTCTCCGCTGAGCAGAGAGCCGGACATGGGCCTCGATCCCAGGACCCTGAGATCATGACCTGAGCTGAAGGCAGAGGCTTTAACCCACTGAGCCACCCAGGCACCCTATTTTTTATTTTTTACATTTTTTAAAAGATTTTATTTATTTATCTGACAGAGAGAGAGATTACAATTAGGCAGAGAGGCAGGCAGAGAGAGAGGAGGAAGCAGGCTCCCTGCTGAGCAGCGAGCCTGTTGTGGGGCTCGATCCCAGGACCCTGAGATCATGACCTGACCTGAAGGCAGAGGCTTTAACCCACTAAACCACCCAGGCACCCCTATTTTTTTACATTTTTAAAAAAGATTTTATTTATTTATTTGACACAGAGAGAGAGAGCACAAGTAGGTAGAGAGGCAGGCAGAGAGAGAGGAGGAAGCAGGCTCCCCACTGAGCAGAGAGCCCGATGCGGGGCTCGATCCCGGGACCCTGAGATCATGACCTGAGCTGAAGGCAGAGGCTTTAACCCATTGAGCCACCCAGATGCCCCCTTGATATATTCATTTAAAATCTATGTGAGATCTTTATTTTTTATTTAGTCATTGCATTAGGATCAACACTATTGAATACACAGATTTACCTATATTCTAATTTTTCTAAAAATACCCACACTGAATAAATAGCTTATTATTAGCAGCATTATCATTATGTGGAACCAGAAAGTGAAAGGATAGAATAATGTGGAGGCCAGAGCCAACTACAAATGTGTTTTAAATACAGTAATTAAACAAATGATAGGCATCAATTAAACCATAGGTGACAAAAGAACAAGATAATAAACTCTAATAATTTTCAGCACTGTTGGCTTATAACACTTTTGTGTATCTATTATAGCAAACAAGAATTTTCCAAGTGTGTGATTCTTAAGCAACAGCTTAGGCACTTCTCCAGGAAGTGAGTTGAGCAGATTGTAATGAGTTGTAAAACAGAATCCCTGCTGTAACTAATTTGTACTTAACACTCCTTTCAGGAAAGAAAAATAAAGTTTTTTCCTCATTTGCAATATAATTGCATATAAAATTCAAAGATAATTGAATTTCATAAAATTGTCAATGTCAGTAAATTACCAGAATATTTTTGTAACATAGTTTGACACGATTCACTTTCAGCAAATAACAGAGAAAGTATTTTGTCCAGAGAGCTTCTTATAGGTACATAATGTCATCTACGTGAAAACGTTTTTCCATATTTCATTAGAAGGCATACAATGACAAAATCACTGGAATCTGGTCATTAAAGATTTTGCATATCCAAGCATTATGAACAATTTAAAAGGTATATATCCAACATGAAAACCACATTGATAGCACTATGTTTCTATAAATAAATAGTAGGGACTCCAAAATTGTATGGATCGACCTAAAATTACTTGTTCTGGTAAGGACTTTGTTAAATATTAGTATTATGATAATGTTGACTTTGTAAAACAAAGTTTATGCTGTGCGTTTTTTTGTTCTATTAATTTTTTTGTGATCATTGTGCTATTTCTTTCTTAAATGTATGTGATAGTTCACGGGTAAATTCAATAGAGCCTGGAGTTTCCTTTATGGGAATAATTTCAATTAAAATGTTAATTTATTTAATAGATATGGGACTATATTTTCTATTTTTATCAGTTTTTTCAGTGACTTCCATTTCATCTAAAATTTCAAATTTATTATCATAATGTTCATGAAATATTATTATGGGAGCTCGTTGTCATAAAGTTGTTATTGAAATACTGGTCTGGGAGTTTAAATGGGGATGTTAAGTATCTGTTTAGTCTTGATTTCTCACTTAATTCCATTCTGCTGAGAGAACATATTTTCATTATTTCAGTCTGTCCTTTGGTATTTGTTAAGACTTATTTTATATGCCAAAGAATGATCAATTTGTTAGCTATTTCATATGAACTTCTGTGAATATGTAATCTTGCTTTTTTGGGTGTAATACTTCAGATCAATTTTGTTAATCATGTGTTCCAAATCTATGCACTTCTTTGTTATCTGTTTACATGTACTATTACTTATTGAGTGAGATTTATTACAGTCTCACGGTGGTGTGTCTGAATGTGTCTTTTTTTTCCTATTTCTTTCTATTTTTCCTTATATACTGTAGGCATGTTATTAGGTACACACATTTTTAAAATTATATCATTTTGCTGGATTGGAGTTTTGATCATTACAAAATACACATTTTGTCTCTTACAATTTTTATTTTAAGATATATATATATATATATATTTTTTTTTTTTTGCTAAGTGTTACATAAACCCTCATTTTTCTCTTCTTAAACTAATACAATTCTTCTCCAGCCTCTCCTGTGTTAAGAAAATCCATATAATTGAGATTGGCCAAAAGAATAAGAGCAGAGGGACTTAAGTCACTCAGAGGCTTGGGCAATTAGAGCCTCTGTACCTACCCTGTGTTCTGTCTTTCTTCTATTCTTTGAAATGGAAGCAAAATCATATAACAGGAGGAACTCATCTCCCTGAGAAACTGCCTGGGAGAACCAACCAAAGTTTTCATTGTGATATGAGTGAGAAATAAAGTTATACAAAGTCAGACTTCCTGTTCACTCTAAAACAGACATAATAAAGAAAAAGTAAGCTATACAAAACTCCTGAGACCATGAGGGGAAAAAAATCCAAACTGCAGTAATAAAGCATCAATGTCTATTTAATTATGTGCTACACTTTGAGATAGAGAAAGGTATTTTTTATTGTAATTTTTTATTTTTATTTTTTAAAAAATAGTAATCTCAGTTCCTTCCCCACTTTTTAATTTTTAAACTCTGAATCACTTTTTATTCCCCTGAGGTGTCTCTCAAATATTTTCTTTTCATTACCACCATCAATACCTGTTATCAGAAAAGAGGTTTAGGGAAGCAATTTTGTGTAGAAATGAAATGGATTATGCTTCAATTTATTTGATGAAGAAATAAATTAGATATATCCACTGTCAATACAGTATCCAATAATATTACTGAGAAGGATATTTTTTTGTTCTCATACAGAAGGGTGGGAGATATATTACTTACCCTATTATCAGAATACCTACATGGGTATTACACACTTAGCAGAGTTGCTATGGAATTGTTCAGTACTTTGTACTACTCAAATTACAATGCTCCCCAAATGACAAAATCCCACTTAGTTTCGTATTCCTGTTGCAATTTTCTAAATTCAACCATTCAATATGTCAGTTATTTCTAGAATATGTTTGTATTTTGTCAGTAGGAAAAGGCCTTATGAATTTCCTATCATTTAAACTACATAACGCAAAAGCAGCGGTATGAAAGCTAAAATGCGTAAACCCATTATGATGAATGAGCAAAGAGTCTTAGGTTCATCATATGTGCCATAAATATTTGCCACAAAATGGAATGAATGAACATCCTATTGTAGAGATCTACTGTAAGGCAAGACTCCCCAGCTGCTGCAGCACCTATTATTTCCTTGTCAGCCATTTCTGCACAGTACAGCTGAAGGAACCTGTATCTCCCATGTTTATAACCTACAAATATTGTTCAGATGTCCAGGTAAAGATGGAAATCCTTATGTGATAAACCTAGCATAATTTGACCCCTCTTGATTTTGTAGCCTCATATGCTTACTCTCGTAGCTTCTCTCTCCCTCATCCACTCCCCCTGCTCCTTCTCTCGCTGTGTCTCTCTCTGTCAAATAAATAAAATCTTCTAAAAATAATAATTATTAAAATAATTGTTACCCATATTTTTTTACCAATAAGACTTTAATTTATTAGACTGTATATTAAGGAAATACATGGTGGATAATGAGTTTTCAAATTTGGGGATAGTTTTTTGAAAACTCTGAAAATCTGAAATTTTGAAGATCTCCAGAAGACTTGTTTTTATCTACATTTGTTATTATTATTAAAAATCTTTTAACTTAAAAAAATATAGCCTGAAGAGTGATATCTATTTTAAGTCTTAGCAATTGTAAAATCAGGAAACTCATGACAATGTAAGAAAAGTGAAAACATAGAAGGAAAGGATGAACTGAGAAGTAAAACAATAAGAAAGAACTAATTAAGAATGAGCAAAACAGTTGCAAATAGGATAGCAATGTATATTCAAAAAATTGGTTAAAGAAAGTTTATGTCAAAGAAGCTTGAGGAAATATGGGTCTCATAGGATATGTGAAAAGTTTTTTGGGAGGGGGCACCTGAGTGGCTCAGTTGGTTAAGTGACTGCCTTCTGCTCCGGTCTTGATCCCAGGGCTCTGGGTCCTGGAATCAAGTCCCACATTGGGCTCCTTGCTCAGTGGGGAACTTGCTTCTCCCTCTGCCTGCTTCTCCGTCTGCCTGCCGCTTCCCCTGCTTGTGCTTGCTCTCCCCCCAACTCTGTGTCAAATAGGTAAATAAAATCTTTTTGAAAAAAGTCTTTTTTTAAAGCACAACCAAAAAAAGGGAATAAATAAGTTTGTTATTACTGACTATATAGCATCATATATTCAAAAGCCACATTAATACTGAGAAATCCATTTCAAAATACACATACAAAAGTTGTTTATTTTAAAAGAAAACACTGTGAAATCACCGATTTATATCTACTAGAAACAAGATTCTTCTGGAAAAAAACTGACTTACTACAGTGTGTACAAAAGAACTACAAAGAAGGGAAATAAAAATATTATTTTGTTTGGTTTTAGCTTTACAGTTGAATTAGAATACAGAAAGCAATTTTCTCCAAGATAATAATTGAATGAGAACATCTTCATAGGTTTGTACATTTTAATGATTCTGAAAGGATCAACATCAAATAATAAATAAAGGTATTCAGATATAGTTTGTAAATTATTCAGTGAAAATATAAAATTTCAGACAACCTAGACATAAGATATGTTGCATTTAGTCAGCTATAAGCCGACATGACTTGTTATTTGCACAATATGTATATAATTCAAACCAACTTTACACCTAAGGGAGTCATGCAGCAATTAAAAAGCAAATTGAAACAAATTCTATTTGTTTATCTATGCTTCTTAGATACAATACGAGGAGCACACTTTCCTTCACTTCCCTCTTCCGTATGGGCTGATACTGCACTTCTTTTTTTCAGATTTCCTTAAATTTGCCCTTCCAGTCCTAAACTGTATTCATTCAGTTCTTCTTCTCTACTTCTTTTTGATTCTCAATCACAAAAACTCAGGTATATATATTCTACCATGACTGTCTGAAGCAAAGGAGGAGAAAAAGCCAAGGAACCAGAAGTTCTGTTAGTAAGCATGGCACACTTACTCAGCTAATAGTGAACTTTATCCAGATTTAGAGTATTTCCATGCCTTTTATACTGTCCAGGAGAGTTGCAATAGTTATATATTTTGAAAAACAAAATAAAACAAAGCAACAACAACAAAGGAGGATGGAATGAGGAGAACGAAATAGAGAGACCAGATGGAATACTACATTAGTGGTATAGGAAAGAGAAGGTTGCTGGCAGGGCAGAAAGGGAGGAGAATATGCAAAACCATCTTAGTGCGGATGTACAGCTAAGTGAGGGAATCGTCATAGTAGTACTCATTGCATTTAATAACTGGCTGTGGTGACAGTCACTGAGAGAACTAGAAGCAGAGGGTGAGTAACTTTGGAGAAAGAGTTTAGCCATACACAGATGAAACAGGCTAGAATGAATGTGGGAGAGAAGGAGTTGTTTCAGGTGAAAGATACTAAATAAGTTTGTATATTCATGGAAGAAGTTCAGGAGAGAGAGATCAGACAATTATAGGAAGGGGTAAGTTAAATATAGATATTATCACAGAGAATGTTATATTTTAAAGATGAGAAGAGAGTTCAATGTAATTAAGGATCAGATTAAGGAATTCGCTCTCTCTCTCTCCCCCTCTGAGCCCCTCCCACATCCTACCCCTGCTCCTCTCCTTTTCTATCCCTCTTTTTCTTTTTTGGCTGCTAGCTGTTTTCTATCTATTTTAGCAAGCTTAATCCAGCAATAAGGAAAACAAAAAGGGTCATGCTGGAGAGCCAAGACCTAAACATGAAGTCAGTCAAAACAGAAATGCAATCAAATGTTTGCATGAACACAGAGCATATACGATAAGGAGGTGCTCAGGAGAAAAAAAAACTGAAAACATAATTAAAGTCTTTACAGTTCAAACATAAAAGCCCAAACAATTATTCCATTTTTCTGTGACAATTAAAATTGTTTTTATTTTCCTATTTCCTAGTATCTCATCTTCATGAGTCACCTTTGGAAGAAAAATACTAACACAGATTTCTTGTTATTGGTTGGGAACTGAATAGGGTATGAACCGGTTCTGCTAGTAATACTGCAATGATTCTCCTGCTCACAAATATTGGTATTTTGCTCTTCTTTTTTTCTCAGGCAACAGACAACTTCTACTAAACATTATGTTGCTAGTTTTATATTTTGTACTTTTTATTTTACATAAATATACCCTGGAGAGTATCGAGGTTCTTATATCTGTTTTGTGTTTATGTCCATGTTTCCAGTAGCAAAAATAGAATCAGAAACAGAATGTTTGTAAAAGCAGAAAGAACTCAAAATATACTTATCTCTTATGAAATCACATAAAATTTACAACTTAGGTTCACTTCAGGGCACTTTTGAAAATAAAAAGAATACTACTATTAATCATACCAGAACAACTGGTAACACTTGAAAACCTCCTGGACAAAACAGCCGCAATCTTTAAAGTAACTACAGTGCATTACAATACTCTTAAATCTCAGTTTAACTGTCTGAACAAATCTGATTGTAGGGTCTTTAGAGTAGGGTTGCCAGATAACATACAAGAAGCCAAATTAAACTTGAACTTCAAATAAACAATACATATATGTTAATATGTGTATGCCCCAAATTTTACATGGGTATATTTATAACAAACAAAAGGAAGTAAGAGTTAAATATCTGAAATTAAAATTTAAATGGATCTCTGTATTTTTATTAACTAAATCTGGCAATTATTCCAAGAAATCTCAAGAAAATACATTGGTTAGATCTACTTTGTATTCAGATGAAATTGGAGCAAGAAAGAATCCATGGCATTTGTCTACCTTTTTAAAATGGTTTATAGCATGAATATTTACAGATATGTTACTTAGTAGAAAAGTAAAATGTATGACTCATAACAGTGGAATTTTTCTCATTGAAAATTCAATTCTTCCATAAGTTTTCAACTAGTTTTATTATGTGTTCCCTGCATTACTGCAATTTTATTAATTCAAACCATAACTTGGGCTTTAATTATGATTTAAAAAAAAACTGGGCAGGATTAGTGAGTATTTAATCATTTTACCTGGAATATCCCTTTCCAGAGAAATGTGTCAAGTTTCCTAGACACTGGTGTCTTTCTTTTTACTCTTTAAATTATTATGTTTCTTAAATACACAACATAATTGGGTGAGATTAATAAAATATTAACTGATTATTTGATTTTAATACCCTGGATTATGCCATGTCTGAGTAATTCTGTTAAAGTTCCCATGTTGTCCCAACTAATACAGCTTCTTTATCTTCTATAGAGAATATAAGAATCACCTTTAAAAACCTTAAGAATCTAGGTATTACAAAGTAAGTAAGTAAATAAATAAATAAATGAAAACAAAAACAAAGTCAATATTTTTGATGTGATAGATTTCATCTTAGTCCCCAATTTCCTCATATTTAAGAAACAAGGTACATTTGACCAATTCAAAGACTTTCCTGTCTTGACAGCTAGCTGTATCCATTAATGAAAACATTTTAGCTATTTCAGTAGGCTTTATCTGAATGTCCCAAGGGCGCCCTGATCCTGCCCTCCCAGACTATGGAATTCTAAATTGTTCAAGTTGCTAAAATAAACTTAGGAAGGATTCAGTTCCACCAAACCTACTTTATTCTATTATCAGAGTAAATCTTTGACTCACAAAATCTAGTTTTATCAGAATTAATTTAAAAATAAGTTCAGTTTTACCTTTCAAAATTAAAGAGTGTGCAGACAACTGTGATTATGATGAGGAGAGATGCCAAATCATTTAATTATTCTCTTACCATTTGATAGAATGTATCAAACTACTGTCTTGAACTCTGAATGAAATGTGTTAATTTTGCTTTTTTAATAGTAATTGACATATAAGTGTCAATGTATTTAAATTTAGCAAGCTTACACAGAAATTCATTTTATTACAAAAGATCTCTTTTGATGATGTATTTAATTATTTTGTGTGACTATAGCTGACAAATTATCATGGAACATCGATAAAGATGTAGATAATAAATTATTTTGATTCTTCAGTGTTTTTTTGTTTTATTTTTTTAACTTTAGTTGAGAGCAACTGAAGGTGATTATGAAAGAGTTCATATATGAATACACATCTTCAAGTGATTAATCACGATTATCTAACCAAAGTATGGTTATTTTATAAGAAATCCGATTCTATTTTCTATTCCTTAAAAATGACCTGGCAGAAATATTTACCCAGGAGAAAAATTATATTTTTCATTTATTTAAAACAAGCTATATTTATTTATGGTGTTTCTTAGAGTAAAATGTCTATGGAAATATAATAGTGAGTACATAAAAGTGTAAATAAAAAGAAATGTTCACTTGACAAAGATTGTCACAAGCTCACAAAATAGCTCACTTAAAAAGGCTCCAATAACAAAATATAGTTTGAATAGTTAATGAAATCACAAGGTGAAAAAATGAAAATATAGCAAAGTGTATTGCTCCCACTGCTGTCTGTTCACATCACCCTCTCTGGAAAGGCAACCGTATGTATTTATGTTTTTCATAAGTGTATTAAATGTAATAATTTTATTATGCATCTTAATTTTTTTAACAATATATGTCAGAAAGTTTGGGGGAAGAAGAGAACTCTTCCTTCTAAAATTATTTATGAGCTTTTGTTGCCCTAAATATGATGCTGTGATATTTGGCACTTTTTCTTATCTCAGGGCTCTTCTGATTTTCACTGGTTGCAAAAATCTTTGTGTTACATGTGCAGATAAACAATATTTGCTGCATACATTATATGCATATTCATATTCTTATGTGTTTGCTATATGTGTAGTAATTCCAAGAGTTTTTCTGTTTCCAATATGTTCTACAAAATTTTAGCTGCTCAATATGTTACTTACTAAAGTAAGTGTTCTTTACATTCCAATCAAACTTTTCACAGAATAAGTAGATTAACAAGGTAAATTCTAACTACCTTATTTTTATTTATTTATTTCTAAAAATTTTATTTATTTATTTTCAAGAGAGAGCGAGAGAGCACAAGCAGGGGGAGAAGCAGGGAGAGAAACAGCTTTCCGCTGAGCAAGGAGCCAGATGCGGGGGTCCATCCCAGGACCCTGGGATCATAACTTGAGCTGAAGGCAGATGCTTAACCAACTGAGCCACCCAGGAACCTCTAAATTCTAACTACTTTAAAACCTGCTAAATACCCATGATCAATAGGTAAACCTAGCACATTGATAGATATTTCTATATATACTTATCAAATAATATGTGTTTATCAAGAATCATTGCTGTTTTATTCCAAATTTATTTAATCCAGTTGTACTTGTTATTTTATTTACAAAATGTTAATGTAAATAACAGTGTATTTCTAGAAAAAAATGATATATATTTTTGAAAGACATGATAATTAAGGAACGTGGGAAGATGGTGGAGTAGGAGGACCTTGAGCTTACCCTATCCCACGTTTACAACTAGATATCAAGTCCACATCCAAGTCAATAAACCAGAGAGTAATCCAAAGACTGTCAGAACAAGCTCCACAACTAAATACAGAAAAGAAGCTGTGTCTGAAAGGTGAAGAAGGTCTGAAAGGCAGAGGGAGGAGGCCCACAAGAGGGAGGGAGCTGCACATGCAGAGAGGGCAGAGAGATGGGCCCATGGACCAGGGAGTTCATACAGGGAAGACCAATCTCCAATCTCCGTAATGTTTGACTTTAAAAATCAGAGGGCCTGAATTCCATGAGTTTGTAAAACCTGAGGAACTTGGACCCCGGAGCTTTAAAAGCCAGTTGACACAACAATGGGCCAGTCTGAAGGGCCAGTGATAGCTGGGTTTCTGCCCTTAAAGAGATAGCAGCCTGCATAGAGAGACAACATAAAAATGGCAGTTTACACAACACTGGGAGCAAATGGAAGAAAGATCTGTTCATATTTATTTTGAAGTGTGTTGGGGGACTTAAAAAATGAGGGAGCTAGCAGGTGCCATTTTTCACCCCCCTGCCTGTCCTCCCCAGCACAAATACAGACCCATGTGCTAGAGACTGCTCTGCATAGACACCTGCTATCTAATCTGCTAGCAGTATGCTTTACCCATGAATTCCCCTAAGGACTGCTAGCCTTGGCCTTGGGATTGGGAAAATTTTGTTAAAGCCTTACACAGGTCACACCCAACAGATGGGTACACAGCTGCCTCACACCATGACATGTCTCACACCATGTCCAGCTACGGTGCAGTGCTCAGCCACTAAGCAGCACTTAGCTATCACACAGCATCCCGCCACGGTTGCTGAGCATGGCTGCATGCGAAGCCCAGCTTCATGTCCCTGGCTGACCCAGTGCATAGCCACTGTAGTCAATTATGGGATCAAACATAGGACCAGTGGCCCAATGCAAATTTTGCTAATACTGCTGCCCTGCTCCCAAATTCCCCAGTGGGCACCCCCTCAGAGCTGGCCTGCCTGGACTCCACTAATAGCACT
Source organism: Ailurus styani (assembly GCA_002007465.1). Lineage (NCBI taxonomy): Eukaryota > Metazoa > Chordata > Mammalia > Carnivora > Ailuridae > Ailurus > Ailurus styani. The sequence goes on along the minus strand of LNAC01000103.1, from coordinate 2,022,922 downwards.
TAGAGCAAGCACAGCCCACAACAGGCAGAGTCGGTGCAGATAACTGCACTGAAAGGAAATGTGACTCAGACACAAGAGCAGTGTGTAAGCAGAGCACATAGGATACTCTCCTAAAGTGCCAGGTTCTGGTGAACAGAGAACACTACGCTGCAGGGCACTCCAGCACCTCTTCTTTATAAAGTCACTACTTTCAAGAGCAGAAGGCATAGATGAATTTCTTAACACAGAGAAACAGACATAAAGAGGCAGACAAAATGAGGACACAGAGAAATTTATCCCAAATGAAAGAACAGGATAAGGCTACAGCCAGAGATCTAAGTGAAACAGATACAAGTAACATGCCTGATAGAGAGTTCAAAGCAATGATTATAAGGATACTCACTGGATTTGAGAAAAGAGTGGAAAACATGAATGAGACCTTTAAAACAGAAATAAGGAATAACATAGCAGAGATAAAGGACTCAATAAATGAAATGAGAATATGCTGCATGGAATGAATAGTAGGAAGGAGGAAGCAGAGGAACAAATTAGTGACCTAGAAGACAGAATAATGGAAAGTAATAAAGCTGAACAAAAGTGAGAAAAAGATTATGCAAAACAAGAAAAGACTTAGGAAGTGCAGTGACCCCATCAAATATAATAATATTCATCTTATAGGCATCCCAGAAGAAGAGAAAAGGAGGCAGAAAATTTATGTGAAGAAATACAAGCTGAAAACTTCCTCAATCTGGGGAATATATCCAGAGCCAGGAGGCACAGAGGACTTCCATCAAAATCAACAAAAGCAGACCCACACCAAGACATATTTTAATTAAACTGATAAAATACAGTGATAAAGAAAAACAAAAGTTAAAAGCAATAAGACAAAAGAATACAGTAGCAGGAGATATTTTAACAGAAACTTTGCAACACAGAAAAGACTGGCATGATATACTGATTGTGCTGAACAGGAAAAATCTGCAGCCAAGAATACTCTATCCAGCAAGGCTATCATTCAGAATAGAAGGAGAGATAAAGAGTTCACCAGACAAACAAAAAGTACGAGTTCATGACCTCTAAACCAGTTCTTTAAGAATATTAAAAGGGATTCTATGACTGAGTCAAAAGGAGAGACTAAAAGTATAAAATGAATAATTTTATATATAAAATATATTTTTATATTATGTATATTTATATAAAAATGAATATGTAATTATTTAGTCAAGGGTCTCATACACAAAAAGGATATAAGGCATAATAACATATATCTAAAACATGGGGCGTGGGGGAGAAAAGAACAGGTTCAAACTTAAAGAATAATTAACTTAATAAAACCATCCTCAACAAATTCAAGAAGACTGAAGTCAAACCAATCTTTGGAAAGAAGTCAAACTTTTCTGACTACAATGTTATAAAACTAGAAGTCAACCACAGAAAAAATCTGGAAAGACCATAGGTACATCAAGCTTAAATAATGTACTACTAAACAATTAATGGGTCAACTAGGATATCAAGGAAGAAATCAAAAAGTACATGGGAATAAATGAACATGAAAATACAATAGTTCAAAACCTTTGGGAAGCAGCAAACTCAGTTCTAAGGGGAAGTATACAGCAATACAGACCTACCTCAAGAAGCAAGAAAAATCTCAAACAACCTAATCTTACACTTAAAGGAGCTGGGGGTGGGGGGGAAACATAATACACAAAACCTAAAACCAGCAGAAGGAAGGAAATAATAAAGATTAGAGCAGAAATGAATGATATAGAAACTAAAAAAAAAAAAGAACAAATCAATGAAACCAAGAGAAAGTTCTTTGAAAAAAAATAATTGATAAACTTCTAGTCAGATTTATAAAAAAAAAAAGAAAAGAAAAAGAAAAAGGAAAGGACTCAAATAAATAATATCACAAATGAGAGAGGAGAAATAACAAACAGCATCACAGTAATACAAACAATTATAAGAGAATATTATCATCAACTATATGCCAACTATGTGCTTTAGGTCGAACAACCTAAAGAAAATGGATAAATTCCGGGTGCCTGGGTGGCTCAGTGGGTTAAAGCCTCTGCCTTTGGCTCAGGTCATGATCTCAGAGTCCTGGGATCCAGGCCCATATCAGGCTCTCTGCTCAGCAGGGAGCCTGCTTCCCCCTCTCTCTCTGCCTGCCTCTCTGCCTACTTGTGATCTCTCTCTCTCTGTGGGTCAAATAAATAAATAAAATCTTAAAAAAAAAAAGAAAATGGATAAATTCCTAGAAACATATAACCTCCCAAATCTGAAACAGGAAGAAATAGAAAAATTGAACAGACTGACTACCAGCAAAGAAATTGAATCAGTAATCAGAAAACTTCCAACAAAGTCCACAACCAGATCACTTCACAGGTGAATTCTAGCAAACATTTATAGAAGAGTTAATACCTATTCTTCTTAAACTGTTCCAAAAAATAGAAGGTGAAGGAAAAGTTCCAAATTTATTCTTGAGGCTAGCATTATCCTGATACCAAAAACATATAAAGATACCACTAGAAAAGAAAATGAAAGGCTAATATCCCTGATGAATACAGATGCAAAAATCCTCAATAAAATACTAGCAAAATGAATCCCACAATACATTTAAAAAATCATACACCACAATGAAGTGGGATTTATTCCTGCGCTGCAAGGGTGGTTCGATATTCACAAATCAATCAATGTGATACATCACATTACTACAAGAAAGAATAAGAACCATGTGATCATTTCAATTGCTGCAGAAAAGCATTTGACAAGGTACAACATCCACTCATGATAAAAACAAAAAGAAAAACAAAAACCTCAACAAAATAGGTGTAGAGGAAACATATCTCAACATAATAAAAGCCATGTATGAAAAACACACAGCTAATATCATCCTCAATGGGGAAAAAATAGAGCTTTTCCCATAACATCATGAAGAAGACAAGGATGTCCACTCTTACCACTTTTATTCAACATAGGACTGGGAGTCAAGCCACAACAATCAGACTGTAAAAAGAAATAAAAGGCATCCAAATTGGTAAGGACGAAGTAAAATCTTCACTCTTTGAAGGTGACATAATGCTAAATATAGAAAGCCCTATAGACCACCAAAAAAATGCCGGAGCTGATAAATGAATTCAGTGAAGTAGCAGGATACAAAATCAATTTACAAAAATCTGTTGCATTTCCATACACTAACAATGAAGCAACAGAAAAAGAAATTAAGGAAACAATCCCATTTACAATCACACCAAAAATAAGGATAGCTAGGAATAAATCTAACCACAGAAGTGAATGATCTGTACTCTGAAAAGTATAAAACACTGATGAAAAAAGATGACATAAAGAAATGGAAAGACATTCCATGCTCATGGATTCAAAGGACAAATATTGTTAAAATGTCTATACTACCAAAAGCAATCTGCAGATTTAATGCAATCCTATCAAAATACCAACAGCATTTTTCACAGAACTAGAACAATCCTAAAATTTGTAAGTAACCATGGAAGACCCTGACTAGCCACAGCTATCTTGAAAAAGAAAAGTTGGAGGCATCATAATTCCAGACTTCAAGTTATATTGCACACCTGTAGTAATCAAAACAATATGTTACTGGCACACACACACGCAAAAAGACACAGATCAATAGAACATAATAGAATAGAAAACCTAGAAATGGACACACAACTATATGGTCAATTATATCTTCAAAAAGCAGAATGGAATATTCAGTGGAAAAAAAGTCTCTTCAATAAATGGTGTTGGGAAAGCTGGACAGCAACACGCTAAAGAATGAAACTGGACCACTTTTCTTATACCATACACAAAACAAATTCAAAATGTATTAAAGACCTAAATGTGATAGAAATCATAAAAATCCTAGAAAAGAACACAGGCCTCTTTGACATTGGTTATAGCAACTTTTTTCTAGATATGTCTCCCAAGGCAACAGAAATAAAGGCAAAAATAAACTACTGAGACTACATCAAAATAAAAGCTTTTGTGCGGTGAAGGAAACAATCAGCAAACTAAAAGGCAACTTACAGAATGGAAGAAGATATTTGCCAAGGACATATTCGATGAAGAGTTAGTATCCAAAATATGTAAAGAACTTATAAACTCAACACCCAAAAACCAAAGAATCCAACTAATAAGTGGGAAGAAGACATGAACAGGCATTTCTCCAAAAAAGACATACAGATGGCCAACAGACACACAAAATGATGTTCATCATCGTCGTCAGGGAAATGCAAATCAAAACTCCAATGAGATATCACCTCACAACTGTCCCAATGGCTAAAATAAAAAAACACAAGAAACAAGAAGTGTTGGCAAGGATGTGGAGAAAAAGGAACCTTGCTGCACTGAGTGGGAATGCAAACTTGGTGCAGCCACTGTGGAAAATAGTAAGGAGGTTCCTTAAAAAGTTACTGCGTATTTACCCAAAGAATTATAAAACACTAATTCTAAGGATATGTGTATCCTTATAATTATAGCAGCATTATTTACTATAGTCAAATTATGGAAGCAGCCCCAGTGTCCATCCACTGATGCATGGATACAGAGGAGATGGGGTATATATATATATATATATATATATATATATATATATATAATCAATAGAACATAATCTATAGATCCTATAGATTCTCCTCTATATATAAGAGGAGATGGGGTATATATATATATATATATATATATATACACACACACACACACACTGGATATTATTCAGTGACAAAAAAGAATAACATCTTGCTACTAGCAATGATATGTACAGAGCTATACAGTATAAAGCTGAGTGAAATAAGTCAGACAAAGACAAATACCATATAATTTCACTCAGATCTGGCATTTAAGAAACAAAATAAATGAGCAATTGTGGGGGAAAAAAAAGAGAGAGAGAGAGAAAGAAAGAGAAACCAGGAAACAGACTCTTACAGAGGAAAAAAAAAACAAAAACAAAACTGATGGTTACCAGAGGGGAGGTGGAGATGTGTTAAATAGAAGGTAGGGATTAGGGAATGGACTTGTCATAATGAGCACTGGGTGACGTATGGAATTGTTGATTCACTATGTTCTATACTTGAAACTAATATAACACTGTATGTTAAGCAACCATTAATTAAAATTAAAACTTAAAAAAAGACATGATAAAAGCTGGTTATAAAAATGCATAAAAAACAAAAATATTGTGTATGTGTGAACTTAAAGTAAAATCTCTTAAATTTATTTAAAAAATCAGTTTTTAAATTAAATGTTTAATTCTGTACTTTAAACAGTATTTTCAATCAGCAACCACCAAAAATAGTGGTGCCAAATGCCTTGAACAAAACATGTTCAGCATGAAAAAAAAGGTTACTTAATGCCACCCTTTCTTTTCTGTTTTATATTTTTTTCTAGTAAAGCTAATCCTTTTCAGTCCCCAAAAAATCAGACTGCTAGCAGATTATCATGGCATTAAAAAATGAAATGTGAGTTAAAGGAGGCCCATGACCTACTTAGCAGGTTATAGCATTGGAAAACCTGCAAGAAAAGTACCAAAGCACTCCACAGAAAATGTTTTATTTTATTTCTAAGAGTCCTCAGAAAATAAGTGTAAATCATCTTTGCATCAGTTTCACAGTAAAATTATTTTACAAAATTATCTGCTCTTAATTTTATATTAAATCAGCCCATCATAGCATACTATAGAAGTTATTTGATTGATGGTTGTATAATATTCATGACTTGTTTATATCCTTTCTTCCTTCTGTATAACAAAATTATTTCCCAGGTTGTCTCTTCCACAGGGAGAGTGAAAGATTAACATAAAGCCTGCACTTTAAAAGAAAAATGATGTTTTTCTTCTATATTTCTGAAAATACCTATTATTAAGGAAACAGAAGACTCAAAATATAAGAAACTCTAATTTTCAACCATCTGCATGATTTATGTCAGATGTAATGAGATAATCTCCAGTCCAGTTATCAATCTTATTCCTGAATATGCCTATTTTTTTTTAATTGACACAAAGTGGCAAATAGAGGTTAAAAAAAAAGAGAGAGAGAGAGAGAAAGAGATAATGGTAGACAATCTAAATAAGTAAAGAAATGATAATTCAATTACAATTTTAGGGACTTTAAAATGGTCATTACTCACATATAATATTCTATTTGAAACAAATCTGGACACTTAATGTTTAAGTTTCTATTTATATGGTTTATATGATCACAAATAAAATCTCTAGATTTATACTGATACATCACAAACAGCAGAAAATATAGGTGTTGCTGCTTACTCTTATGAAATCATGGGCATGGTCAAAATAGAGCAAAGCAAGAAAGCCAAAGAAATTAAAACACTTTTATATATTTTACCATTTACATTCCATATGCATTACCATTTACAATTTTTGCTACCATTATGCTTCTGCATTTAAATATTTAAAGTTCGAAATGCATTTTTTTCAATTAATGGATAAAATGTACTGTGACAAATTACATTCATCCCGTCTTCCCCAATTGTAATACTAGAGAAAGATAATTAAGAGATTTCCAGGGTAAACATTTTGTTTTCATCCTTTACACTAAATGTTTCATAAAACTTGTCTACTAACTGACTGACACTTCTTTCCTTTAGTTTTTTTAAATAAGTTTTTTTAACTAAGCTTTTTTTTAAACTAAAACTTCCTTACATTGACAAGATATTTTCTTATTTTATTTTTTTAAAGATTTTATTTATTTCTTTCACAGAGAGTGCAAGCACAAGCAGGAGGAGCAGCCGGCAGAGTGAGAGGGAGAAGCAGGCTCCCCACTGAGCAAGGACCCCATGTGGGGCTCAATCCCAGGACCCTGGGATCATGACCTGAGCCAAAGGCAGACATTTAACTGACTGGGCCACCCAGGCACCCCTGATAAAACGGTTTCTTTCTTTCCTTTTTTTTTTTTTTTGTTACTGTCTTTTATTTATTTATTTATTTATTTATTTATTTATTTATTTATTTATTTATTTAGATTTTATTTATTTGACAGATAAAATAGTTTCTTAACTGAACCGTGGTGCTGTTTATATAAATCTATGTAATAATATGTCACATATTTATAAGAAACTTATGAAAAATTGAGTGAGATTCCTGATTTCCTGATATTTAAAGAGCTTGGAAGTCATCATTCATATCCTTACAACAACAACAACAGATAAAACCTGGAAATCAAGGAATTTTTTGATATTCATCAAAATTGAGTTTGCAGGGCAAACTGCCATCCCAAAAACTAGGGAGACAGGTGCAAACAAAGATCCACAAGTAATGTCAGTTTACCTGGGACAGAACAGCTGGAATCATAAATAGCAGAAACACCTAAATAGTAATTTTAGGCATTGCTGGAGACACAGTGTTCACTAGCATTAGAGTTAGTGACAGCTGGGGGGGGTGGGGGCTGAAAACTTGTGAAATACCCATAATTTTGCTGCTTTTACCCCCAGGAACTGCACCCAGTTCTCACACTGAAGAGTCAAGAAAAACCCTCAAGGGGAGGATACATGTAACCCTGTTGTCAGGAGAAGGGGATATGTGACCAAGCAGAAATGTACCAAGAACTCTTTCCATAGAAAGGCAATCTTGGCAGAAGAAAAGAATTTACTGCAGTTTTATCCATTTTGAGGGATGGGAAGTCACCCAATTTCAGCATTCATTAGGCTGTCTCACCAAATGGAGGACAGGGAGCTGAGGAATCCTTGTGAAGGTCACAGCCTAGGAACATAGGCACATTAGAAGACTGATATTTAATCATAAGGTAAGGAAGCAGGGTTTCACTTCTTTTTGCACCTTACTACCACATCAACAGAGCTGCAGTATAATAAGAGTTAATCATAGCTCAAAGAATGTGAGGTGCAGATATTATTTAAGAAGGAGTTTTTAGGGAAACAAAAAGACAACTGGTAAGATACAAATAAGGATGCTAGAAAAAATAGAAGCCAGTGACATGAAAAGCTATAGTACATATAGTACATAGTACAGCTCAACTTCTACCCATATTCACATAAAACCACTAAAGGACTATTTTTTTAGTCCTTTAACTGGTATACCATTTCTAGTTCTTAACAAAAATAATTACAAGGTATGCTAAAAGCAAGTAAAAATAGTCAGAAGAGACAGAGCAAAGATTGGAACCAGATATGACCTGGCTTTTGTAATTTTCACATAAGGAATTTAAAACAACTATGATTAATATGTCAAGGGTCTATAGAAAAAAATAGATATGTGGAAATACATAGGTAATGCAAGCAGCGACATGGAAACTCTGAGAGTCAAAAGGAAATGCCAGCAAATAAAATCATGGTAATAGGAGTATATCAGTGATAGGCTTATTAGTAGACTGGATACATCCAAGGAAGGAATCATAAGTTTGGAAACATGTCATTAGGGACTGCCTAAACTGGAGAACAAAGGAAAAAAATATTAAAAAGCAGAACAATATAATACACATGAACTAATGTGCAATTTGAAAGAAACAATATATGTATTAAAACTACTAAGTGGGGGGAAAGAGAGAAACAAGAGAAACATTGTAGATGATTCACTGGAAAAATAATGGCAAAGAATTTTATAAAAATTATGATATTCAAGTTTTAAAAAAATTCACCAAACTGGAATTCTGTAAGCAGTGAAATCATCCTTCAAAAGTGATGAGGGAATACTTGTTCAGACAAGCAAAAATTGAGAGAATTCAGGGATGGCAGACCTGCATTGTAAGAAATGTAAATAGAAATTCTTCAAGAACAGGAAAATAATAATACAAAACAGAAGCACAGTGAGATGCCTTACTATATGCAGTATGAAAATTATAATAAAAAAGACAGTAGTAAATTTGGAGAAAGACATGGATTAATTAATTAATTAAATGTGGTATATTTACTTGAAAAACAATTGGAAGTTCCTCAGTAAGTTAAATATAAGGTTACAATGTGACCAGGCAATTTCATTCCTAGATATATGACCAAGATCATTGCGAACATTTAATGCAAAAACCTGGAAACACATGTTTATAGCAGCGTTATGCTAACAGGAAAAAAGTGGAAAATAAAAGCAAATGTCATAAAGTAATGATTGTATAAGCTAACTGTGGTGTCGCTAACAATAGAATGGGATGTTATTTAGCCAATAAAGACTGAAATATGCTACAATGATGATGAGCCTTGAAACATTAAATAAAGTGAAAGAAGCCAGAACCAAAAGCCACGTATTGTACAATTCCAATTTATGCAATGTTTAGAATAGGCAAATTTACAGAGACAGGAAGTAAATTAGTGGTTTCCAGGGCATAAGTGTAAGAGGTCTGAGCTTTCTTTTTGGTGATGATCATTTCCTATCATCACAAAGTGGTAATAATTGCAATACCTTGTAAATATACTAAAATGACTTGCACATTTCAAAATGGTGAATGACATGTTATGTGTATCACATCTCAAAAAATCACAATGAGATATCACTATATGTCTATTAGAACTAAAAATCAATAAAACACAAAAAAATAAATAAAGCCATGAAAAATAAATTATAAAATATAAGATGATTTGCTTAGTTTTAATTATTACAAAGTATCTTAAAAAGTGGGAGTGGTAAGTCAAATGATTTCATTGACAATTTGTTAATGTTTCATTAATCATCAATAAAATAACAAATAAGATAAGATTAATGTTTAATTAATCATAAAAAGGTAAACTTACAAAAATAATTTAGAATAAAGTCATCAACATCCAATTAAACAGAAGAGAAACTACTATTCTCTTCCAGATTATCATTGCATAGCAATTAGCCTAAAAAGTCTAAGTTTCTTACATTTGGATAGTAGGTACTCTTTCAATAAGTAAAAAGAGCTCCTTTGCACTATTTGGTATATCCTGATAGAAAGACAGGCTGTCATTCTAGTTACTACAGTTATGTTTTAAAATTCAACCTTATTGATAGAAGAGTCCCTTAAAGAACACATTAAAGAAAGTTACAATGGAAAAAAAAATGTTAGCGAATACATCAGCAATCAAACTTTATCAGTTTGCAATTAGAGTGGACATTTTCCAAGGCACATCTTTATAAAACATAAATCATTGATTATTAGCTTGAGAGATTTTTCATAGACTAAATTCTTTAAAAAGTTCTTAATGCTAGGGCCAACATACTAAAAATGCAACAGTATTTGACCTCTATTTTGTTACATAACCGTGCCCCCTACTTGAAATGTAGTCATTTTCTTTCCCTAATTAATTAAAACAAGACAAATTATTAAGTATCAAAAGCATGTAACTAAAAATGGATTTTATTTTCATAGCAAATGGAATACAAGAAATATTTATTTTCTAATTCTGTTCCTTAGATGAATTGTTTTAATAATAGTGATAACCCTGCTTTTTTGATATGTGTTTTTTCTTTAGTTATTTTTAAGTCACACATATCAATTTAATGAAAACTCATATGCAAATTTAAGAGGGCCATGAAGTTAAGTTTAAGATTTATTGGTACTTTTAAATATTAAAATATAATAAAGAAGGTTTCAATTCGATAGATGCTAAACTTGTGAAAGTCCAAATCTTTATGCTCAATACTCATAGCTTCATAAAATTAAGTTATAAACAAAAATTGTTGAGGATGGATGTTTGTAATAATATGGCTCTGCCTCCACAGAGAATAATTCATTTTATCTTGTTCTCTGTTGTCACTAAAAATGGAGGACCAAAACATGAATCTTAATTTTTGTATAAGGCATTTGTTTTATAAATACTTCAGGAAGATTTATTTTTAATAAAAAAAATAAACTTCAAGTAAGCAAAACACTGGATTTCTGAATCTGCAAGAAGGGTAATAATTGAAAGAATAATAATATTTCTCAGTATAGAAATTGCTTTGTATTTTTTAACATATCTTGTTATGACTTGCCATAGTATTCTTGATTGTCACTTAATAACATTATTTATTGGTTTGTGATATTGCCATTTTCATTACACTGTGGTTTTAATAAGTGTGTATCATAAGACCAGTGTGGAGTAAATGGTAATAAATAACAGTCAAAAAGTTGAGTTGGAATTGATCTTTTTTATTAGAGTATATTTGATAGTTTTACTAGGGAAAATATACATAACAAAATCTTCTTAGCACCAAACTTTTTTTTTTAAATAAAAGATCAAGAAATGGTAGAACTCTTTACACATTTCCAATTAACAAAAACAGTTAAAGCATATTTTCAGAGAAGTAAGATAAGGCAAGATAATTTGATATATTTATGTCTTGGGATGTCTCTTATTATTATGAGTGAGGTAATGAAAATTTACCTTTCTATTAACTCTGGTGTTGACAAGGAGAATTCTGTATAATTTTTAAAATTAACTTTTCAGCTTTATTGAGATATAATTGGCATATATAATTGTTTAAGTTTAAGATCTTGCAGTGATTAGATGAACATATTCACCGCACATAGTTGGGGCATTTAGTTTCATAGACTTTTCAATATGACATGTTATTCATTTATTGTTTTTACTTTTATGACTGGCAATAAATTTTCTTAACTTTGTTTCAATACATGTTTGATTCTTGCATTATAAAACCTAATTCATTTTTTTGTTTATATTTATTGTAAACTAGTGCTTGTTCTCTTAATAATAGAAATTTAAAAAATTATACATAAAATAAGTAGTGAATTAGGTAATGTTTACTTTGAAATGTATACTTATAGTATGGATGGTGAATAATTTTTACTATGTGCATGGAATAGGTATGGAATAATCTGTTGTTTATAACACGTATTCATTCCCCCCCCCTTTTTTTTATTTACTTGATAGGGAGATAGAGAGATCACAAGCAGGCAGAGAGGCAGGCAGAGAGAGGAGGAAGCAGGCTCCCCACTGAGCAGGAAGCTCCATGCGGGCCTCAATGCCAGGACCCTGGGATCATGACCTGAGCCGAAGGCAGAGGCTTTAACCCACTGAGCCACCCAGGCGCCTGCATCTATTCATTCCTTATCCTATAATAAGTAATCCCCATTTTGCTTGTTTGTGCAAGCAATATAAGTAGTTGTAAAAATCTGCTTCTCCTAGTCTCTCTTACCAATAAATTGTGCATTGTACAGATAATGTTGTTCAACAGTTTCAACAGAAAGTGCATCAATAACGATAAATACAAATGGAACTCTTCTAGTGATTTATATGAAAGTTTACTTTTCTGAAATAGATTTCAAAGCTTTTATATGTGTAGTTCCCACCCATGTTTTTCTTTCTGGAACATGGCAATAAAATGGAGCAGCAGCAATCATCTTAGTTCCATGAGAGAATGGCTGGGAGAATTACAGACCAATTTCCTTGATAAGTGAACCACTGAAATGACATTAATACTGTCTATGTTCACTTGATTTGTTGTTGGACAAAAAGCACAAACATAAACACAAAATCTGCTGAATTAATTTATTACAAAGAGTAAAAGATGATAATACCTACAATTAAAAGATATTTTAAAAGCAGCAATTAAAGAAATGTCTCTTTATACTTACATTTCTAAATTTTATATAAAGAGACAACTTATTCACCAGCTCTTCATATGAAATTAATATGCCTATAGGCAGGTTAGATGATGTTGAATATTACAACTATACACATATCATTATATAGAATGTGCTTCCTTCATAAGAGTAGATTTTTAAAATGTCAAGTTTGAAAATTAGAAATATTTTTGTTACTTGGAGAAGAATGAACTCAAAAACAGACATAATATGAAACATAAGATGATATATATTATACTAAAATTACTTAAGATTACAGCACATTGGAGAAGAAAAATATTTAAATGTCAGAAAAATATGGCAAGATAACAGAAAGGAAATAAATATTTGTTTTTTAGATTTTTTCTTTGCTTTAGAAAAGCTAGAGTAGGGCACTTTTTTTTGGTTATATGCTCCATTTATTTATTAAATGCTTAACGTCAATGCCATAAGTAGTTATCATGCCATACCACCATGCCAGACATACAGATCGGCATCAAGAGACAAAAATCTCCTGGACAAAGATATCCAGACTCTTACTTTACAAAGGATTTCCCTTAAAAAAATGATTTTATTTAGTTAAGTAAATAGTTTTGAACATATACTCAGTTTTTGGTACTAAGTTTGTTTTTTGAGATAGAGAAAATGACTATAACAAACTCTAACATTAAAGAGAATGTAACCTTCTGAGGAAATTTCAGTCTCTTGAGCTTTAATGGTTTTTTTTCCCAGTAAATAAATTGTGTAGAACTGATAATTTAATGGAATGTAATATATATTTCAATGACTCTAGGAGATTTTTAGTTGACACAGTTATCTTCCCTGAATCGAACACCTTGTCAGATACTAATTGGGACTCCTGATTTTTAATTTTCAGATTGAAGAGAAGGAAGGAATTCAGTTACCAAAGCAAACATGAAGTGGAATGATGAAAACAGACAACTCTAAAAATCAGTATATTGATTTTGAAAAATGGAAAATACTTAGACTTGCCGATGTAATCAAATCTATCTTTCGGGCTACTTGGATTTTCTTTCTATTCAAAATGGAACTAACATTGATATAAATGAGAAAAAGGAAAATGAAAGTAAATATGAAAAAGGAAAATGAATGTAAATATGAAAAAGCAAAAGCATAATATCCATTAAAATAATTCATTAAATAGAAATATTATTCAAAAAATTAGCATATATTTTATAATTAATGATTTTAACAAAGTATGGAAACACTCAGGTAAATAGACCTCTACATATTCAAAATCTGTATTGACTAATTTAACTGTATATATAAATTTTGCATTAAAAAAATATTTCAGAAGCAACTAACTTACCAAGATTGAAGTTTTCCTAAAGAAAAAGATTCTAATCAAGATGGCAACCTAGAAACTCTGGCTGAGCCTGCTATCTTATAGAATTTTGATGCCAAACTGCAACATTAACTCTTACTCAAAAATCAGCCTGCTGGCCTGATCAATAAATTCTGGACTTGTCAGTCTCAAATATATCACATGAGCCAAACTTTTAAAATAAACAAACCAATAAATAAATAAATCCAGAGGGATGAAAAAAAGAAAGGAAAAATGGAAGGAAGGAAGGAAGGAAGGAAGGAAAGAAGGAAGGAAGGAAGGAGGATTTCCCTCAATTTCTTTACCGAGTTTGATCTGTTTTACTTCACAACTTTCTGCTTAGTTATTTCTTTCTGAGTTTTTAAACAAATGTGAATAATTTTTAACAAATGTGAACAGTTATTTAATGCTATTTAAGTCAAGTTCTTTGTATATCAGTGGATATGTTTTCATTCTGTTTTTTTTTTATTTTTCAAATGGGTTTCCTGTTAAGGCTCTCAAATTGTGTACATTATCACTAGACTGAGGGTCCCAGTCTAGCAAGCACAGTCAATTCTCTCTGAAGCCTTCAGATTTTCCTAAAACCATGAATCATCGGTTATTTATTGAATCATTGCAATGAGGGAGGCCACATATCAGGGGAACCATTGCATATCTTCCCCAAAAAAGGAAAACTAGAGATCTTATAGGATTTGGAGGGAAAGTTACTTAGTTGACATTGGAAAGAAACAGTGATGTGATAGAATCAAGCAAAGCAGGGCAGTGAGTAATGGGGTTACCATCCGATCTAGACTGCAAATGGGCCCTCAATCCTGTTTCATTAGAGAATTTAAAGTTTTGGTTGATGAAGAGTGTTATGGCCAGAAAGCAGGGAATTTCATGGGTAATAGATCAAAACTGCTTAATTGTGCCAAACTGACTTAGAATCTTCATTCTAACTGATATAATTTCAAATGGCAAAGTTTCTGACAGTCTAGGATTTTAGAGAACCAGGATCCTCAGTAAGTTAGAAGGCAGTCATCTTTCTCAGAAAAAGAGACTGTTATGTTACTTTATAGTTAAAGTGTGTCCTTTGGGGAAATATGGTTCCCTGCCAACTTTGTAGCTGGTTTTGGTGATGTCTTTTATAATTTGGGTAATTTTTTATTTTCTCAAGAAGTAACTTAATGTCCTCCCTAGATCATTTGCAAAACCAAAGAGAAAAGAATTTCTGAAGAAGATATAATAATGTATTTGGTATCTGGCTAAAGCCAAGAAAGTCTGAAAAACTCATACCTGCAGCAAAAATGTAAACCATATTATTAAAGAAGCTTTAAATAAATATATATATAATATATATAATTTCTTTATATATGTAACATATATAATTTTTTTATATATACAATACATATAATTTCTTTATATATATATATAAAACTTTTATATCTAAAACTGACATTAAAGAGAAACACTTAAATTTAACATTAATTTGTCACTATATTATAATGATGGGCAGTGACAACTGAGTATACAAGGAAGAATTCAGGAAGCATTGGAATGATATTAAATATTCTCATCATAAATTTTTTCACTTATACTAGACAAAGATGATAAATATCAAAGTCACATTGTTATGATATCTACTTACTGCTTCTAATTTATTGAATATATGTCTAAAAACTATCGTAAATTGTGTTTAGGTTAATGCCCAATCAATATGGGAATGAGAAACTAACTTACTTAAATTGACACTTCAAAAATAAAAATTTGACAATTTTAAGTGTAGTGATATGGAGTATTATGTACATTTCTGGTTAGAATGTACAATGATGATATCACTTTGAAGATTTGTTTTAGATTATTATTTAAATTTGAATATTCACATATCCTGTGGTTTAAGAATTCTACTGTTAAGAATAGGTTTAAAAGAAATTTGGGGGCACCTAGGGGTTTAGTCATGAAGCATCTGCCTTCAGCTCAGGTCATGATCCTGGGATCAAGGCCCACATCAGGCTTCTTGCTCTGCAGAAAGCCCGCTTCATCCTCCCCACTCCCCCTACTTGTGTTCCTTCTCTTACTGTGTCTTCTCTGGCAAATAAATAAATAAAATCTTAAAAATAAATAAATAAATAAAAGAAATTTGCACTTTTAAAACAGAAAATATGTGAAAGAATATTTATAGCAGGCAAATTCACAGTGTTTTTAAAAAAAGGAAACAAGTACCAATAATGGATGAGTGAACAAAAGTATCATTTAAGAAATATTTAACATTCAATAGTTGGATATATGGGAAAATTAGGTTATCCCCCCCCCAAAAAAATATATATATACATATATATATATATTTCAGATTACATATTAAAAGAAAGCTGATCAATAAAGAACTAATTAAAAATATATAAATATAATGGTTTTACTTAAAATATGAAGATAAGACATAGTCATGTCTCTGAGCACCAAAATCCCAGGTAAGATTACAGGTGTTTGATTAATAGTTTTATTTTTCTTGCTGTTTGAGTCATTTATCTTTCACCTCTGTTTTCAGACCGGTTTGGTATTATAGTTTCTTGAGAAAGGAGTTGTTCTCAATTTGTTCTTTTCCACCCAGGTATGACCCTTCCTGATATAGTTTGGAAACCTAATTCCCGTACAGGAATGGATGAGTCAAGGGTCAAACATGGGAAGCATGCCAATAGTCCTTGTGTTACAGTTACAATTCACGTCAAGGAGAGAGAGCAAAGGTCAGGGCAGTATGTGGACTCAGGAATTTTAATAGAAAAACTATATTTAGCCCCCTGAATTGGTAGCACAATATGGAGTAGGTCAAATTTTTTCAGGTAAAACAAAATATGCGGTATTTGGCATCTGAAGTCAATCTTAAAACACTTACCTTGATTTTCCTAAAAAATCTAGAAAGGAGATGTTCTCATATGGATAAATATGTTTTGTTAACATAAAACTAATATTTGTGCCCATTTTGGGGGTTGTGTTTTCACTTTTTTGATGGTGTCTTTAAAGAACAAGGGTTATATTAACTTTGGTGTTGTTCAAGCTATCATTTTTTTCTTTTGATGATTATGATTTTGTTGTTGTATTAAAGAAGATTCTGCCTAACCTAAAGTAACAAAAACATAATTCTATTTCTAAGAGTTTTTTTACACTTAGTTCTTATATTTAGGCTGAAGATCCATTTGAATTAATTTGTGTCACTTCATAAGAAAGGAATCTAGCTTATTTATTTTGCATATGGATATTTAGCTGTTCCAGCACCATTAATTTCTATTTATTTATTTACTTTTATTATGATAAGAACACTTAAAATAGGCGAGTAGAACTAAATCAAACTAAAAAAACCACTGCACAGCAAAGAAAATGATCAACAGAATGAAAAGGCAACTTACAAAATGGGAGGAAATATTAGCAAACTATGTATTTGATAAGGAGTTAATATAAGGAACTCATATAGCAATAGTAAAATTAAATTAAATGTAAATAAATAAATAAAATATGACTTTAAAAATGGAGGAAGGGGAGGAGCAAGATGGCAGAGGAGTAGAAGACCTAAATATCGTTGGGTCTCAGGAGTTCAGCTAGATAGTTATCAAACCATTCTGAACACCTACAAACTCAACAGGAGATTGAAGAGAAGACCACCAACTCTAGGAACAGAAAAGCAATCACTTTCTGGACAGTCTCTTCCGATTTGGTTAGTGTATATTTTTCTGAGGTTGTTGTTACCCTTTCAGTATTTTGTTCTCTCATTCATCTATTCTTACCTGGATAAAATGATAACGTGGAAAAAATCACCTCAAAAAAAAAAAAAAAAGAACAAGAGGCAGTACCAATGGCTAGGGACCTAATCAATTCAGACATTAGCAAGATGTCAGAACAAGAGTTTAGAATGACGATTATCAAGTTGCTATGTGGGGTCAAAAAAAGCATGGAAGATACTAGAGAATCCCTTTCTGGAGAAATAAAATCCCTTTCTGGGGAAATAAAAGAACTAAAAACTAACCAAGTTGAAATTAAAAAAAAATATGAATAAGGTGCAATAAAAAATGGAGGCTCTTACTGCTAAGATAAATGAGGCAGAAAAGAGAATTAGTGATACAGAAGACCAAATGATGAAGAATAAAGAAGCTGAGAAAAAGAGAGATAAACAACTACTGGACCACAAGGGGAGAATTCAAGAGATAAGTGATATCATAAGACAAAACAATATTAGAATAATTGGGATCCCAGAAGAAGAAGAAAGAGAGAGAGGGTCAGAAAGTATACTGGAGCAAATTATAGTACAGAATTTCCCTAATTTGGTGAAGGAAACAAGCATCAAAATCCAGGAGGCACAGAGAATGCCCTCAAAATCAATAAAAATAACTCAATGCACCATCGACTTACAAGTCTCAGTGACAAAGAGAAAATCCTGAAAGCAGCTCGGGACAAGACGTCTGTGACATACAACGGTAGAAATATTAGATTGGCAGCAGACCTATACACAGTGACCTGGCAGGCCAGAAAGTAATGGCATGATATATTCAGAGCACTAAACGAGAAAAATATGCAGCCAAGAATACTACATCCAGCTAGGCTGTCATTGAAAATAGAAGGAGAGATAAAAAGCTTCCAGAATAAACAAAAACTAAAAGAATTTGCAAACACCAAACCAGCACTACAGAAAATACTGAAAGGGGTCCTCTATACAGAGAGACTAAAAGTAACAGACCAGTAACAGACCAGAAAGGAATAGAGACAATATACAGTAAGAGTCACCTTCCAGGCAATACAGTGGTAATAAATTCATATCTTTCAATAGTTACCCTGAATGTAAATGGGCTAAATGCCCAATCAAAAGATACAGGGTATCAGAACGGATAAAAAAAAAAAAAACAAGACCCATCAATATGCTTTCTGAAAGAAACTCATTTTATACTGAAAGACACCTCCAGATTTAAAGTGAGGGGGTGGAAAACAATATACCATGCTAATGGACATCAAAAGAAAGCTGGGGTGGCAATCCTTATATCAGATAAATTAGATTTTAAGCCAAAGACTATAATAAGAGATGAGGAAGAACACTATATCATACTTAAAGAGTCTGCCCAAAAAGAAGATCTAACAATTTTAAATATCTATGCCCCTAACATGGGAGCAGTCTTTTATATAAACCAATTAATAACAAAATCAAAGAAACACATTGACAATAATACAGTAATAGTAGGGGACTTTAACAACCCCCTCACTGAAATGGACAGATGATCTAAGCAAAAGATGAACAAGGAAATAAATGATTTAAATGACACACTGGACCAGATGGACATCACAGATATATGCAGAACATTCCATCCCCCCAAAATAGAATACACACTCTTCTCTAGTGCATATGGAACATTCTCCAGAATAGATCACATCCTGGGTCATAAATCAGGTCTCAACTGGTACCAAAAGATTGGGATCATTCCCTGCATATTTTCAGACCACAATGCTTGAAACTAGAACTCAACCACAAGAGCAAAGTTGGAAAGAACCCAAATACATAGAGGTTAAAGAGCATCCTACTAAAGAATAAATGGGTCAACCAGGAAATTAAAGAAGAATTTTAAAAAATCATGGAAATGAGTAAAATGAAAGTACAACTGTTCAAAATCTTTGGGACACAGCAAAGGCGGTCCTGAGAGGAAAGTAAATAGCTATACAAGCCTTTTTCAAGAAACAAGAAAGGTCTCAAGTACACAACCTACCCCTACACCTAAAGGAGCTGGAGAAAGAACAGCAAAGAAAGCCTAAACCCAGCAGGAGAAGAGAAATAATAAAGATCAGAGCAGAAATCAATGAAATAGAAACCAAAAGAACAGTAGAACAAATCGATGAAACTAGGAGCTGGTTCTTTGAAAGAATTAATAGATTCATTAAACCCTGGCCAGACTTATCAAAAAGAAAAGAGAAAGGACCTAAATTAATAAAATCATGAATGAAAGAGGAGAATCACAACCAACACCGAAGAAAGACAATTATAGGAACATATTATGAGCAAGTATACACCAGCAATCTAGAAGAAATGGATGCATTCCTAGAGACATATAAACTAATAAAACTGAACCAGGAAGAAATAGAAAACCTGAATAGACCCATACTCAGTAAGGAGACTGAAGCAGTCATCAAAAATCTCCCAAAAAACAAGAGCCCAGAGCCAGACGGACTCCCAGGGGAATTCTACTAAACATTTAAAGATGAATTAATACTCATTTTCCTGAAACTGTTCCAAAAAATAGAAATGGAAGGAAAACTTCCAAACTCATTTTATGAGGCCAGCATTGATCCTAAAACCAGACAAAGACCCCATCAAAAAGGAAAATTACAGACCAATATCCTTGACAAACAAGGATATAAAAATTCTCACCAAAATATTAGCCAATAGGATCCATTCACCATGACCAAGTGGGATTTATTCCTGGGCTGCAAGGTTGGTTCAACATCCACAAACCAATCAATGTGATACAATACATTAATAAAAGAAAGATCAAGAACCATATGATACTCTCAATAGATGCTGAGAAAGCATTTGACAAAGTACAGCATCCTTTCTTGATCAAAACTCTTCACAGTGTAGGCATAGAGGGTATATACCTCAATATCATGAAAGCCAATTATGAAAAACCCACAGTGAATCTCATTCTCAATGGGGAAAAACAGAGCTTTTCCCCCTAAGGTCAGGAACATGACAGGACTGTCCACTATCACCACTGCTATTCAACATACTACTAGAGGTCCTAGCCTGAGCAAACAGACAACAAAAAGAAATAAAAGGCATCCAAATCGACAAAGAAGAAGTCCAACTCTCACTCTCACTCTTTGCAGACTCCCCTCCCAAACTGCCAGAACTCATGCAGGAACTCAGTAAAGTGTCAGGATAGAAAATCAACAGAAATCAGTTGCATTTCTATACACCAACAGCAAGACAGAAGAAAGAGAAATTAAGGAGTTGAACCCATTTACAATTGCACCCAAAACCATAAGATACCTAGGAATAAATCTAACCAAAGAGGCAAAGAATCTGTACTCAGAAAACTATAAAGTACTTGTGAAAGAAATTGAGGAAAACACAAAGAAATGGAAAAACATTCCATGCTCATGGATTGGAAGAACAAATATTGTGAAAATGTCTATCTGCCTAAAGCAATCTACACATTTAATACAATCCCTATCAAAATACCATCAACTTTTTTCAAAGAAATGGAACAAATAATCCTAAAATTTATATGGAACCAGAAAATTTATATGGAACCAGACCCTGAATAGCCAGAGGAATGTTGAAAAAGAAAATCAAAGTTGGCAGCATCCAATTCCAGACTTCAAGCTCTATTACAAAGCTGTCATCATCGAGACAGTATGGTAATGGCACAAAAACAGACACATAGATCAGTGGAACAGAATAGAGAGCCCAGAAATGGACCCTCAACTCTATGGTCAACTAATCTTCGACAAAGCAGGAAAGAAAGTCCAATGGAAAAAAGACAGTCTCTTCAACAAAAGGTGTTGGGAAAACTGGACAGCCACATGCAGAAAAGTGAAACTGGGTCATTTCCTTACACCACACACAAAAATAGACTCAAAATGGATGAAAGACCTCAATGTGAGACAGGAATCCATCAAAATCCTTGAGGAGAACACAAGCAGCAACCTTTTTGACCTCACCCACAGCAACTTTTTCCTAGGAACATCACCAAAGGTAAGGGAAGCAAGGGCAAAAATGAACTATTGGGACTTCATCAAGATTAAAAGCTTTTGCACAGCAAAGGAAACAGTCGACAAAACAAAAAGACAATTGACAGAATGGGAGAAGATATTTGCAAGTGACATATCAGATAAAGAGCTTGTATCCAAAATCTATAAAGAACTTATCAAACTCAACACCCATTGAACAAATAACCATCAAGCAATGGGCAGAAGACATGAACAGACATTTCTCCAAAGAAGACATCCAAATGGCCAACAGACACATGAGAAAGTGCTCAACATCACTCGGCATCAGGGAAATACAAATAAAACCACAGTGAGATACCACCAGTCAGAACGGCTAAAATTAACGAGTCAGGAAACGACAGATGTTGGCGAGGATGTGGAGAAAGGGGAACCATCCTACACTGCTGGTGGGAATGCAAGGTGGTGCAGTCACTCTGCAAAACAGTATGGAGGTTCCTCAAAAAGTTGAAAATAGAGCTACCCTATGACCCAGCAATTGCACTACTGGGTATTTACCCTAAAGATATAAAGGTACTGATCCTCAGGGTCACACGCACCTGAATGTTTATAGCAGCAATGTCCACAATAGCCAAACTACGGAAAGAACCTAGATGTCCATCAACAGATGAACTGATAAAGAAGATGTGGTATGTCTATACAGTGGAATACTATGCAGGCATCAAAAGAAACTCAATGTTGCCACTTGCAAAGACGTGGATGGAACCAGAGGGTATTTTGCTAAGCGAAATAAGTCAATCAGAGAAAGAAAATTATCATATGATCTCTCTGATATGAGGAACTTGAGGGGCAGGGCAGGGGGGCATGGCAGGTAGGGAGGGAAAAAATGAAACAAGATGGGATTGGGTAGGAGACAAACCATAAGAGAGTCTTAATCTCATGAAACAAACTGAGGGTTACTCGGGGGTGGGAGGGGTAGGGATAGAATGGCTGGGTTATGGACATTGGGGAGGGTTTGTGCTACAGTGAGTGCTGTGAAAGGTGTAAACCTGATGATTCACAGACCTGTACCCCTGGGGGAAATAATAAAACAAAATAAAAAATAAATGAAAGACATTGCCATTTCAAAAAAATTTTTTTTAATTTAAAAATTATAAAGAATTTAATAGATTGAGATGTTTAAATACAGTATCTTTCTTTGAATTAATGTAGACACTGACTTAATTGGCAGTTGACCTTTATATTTTTAGAAGAATATAAGTATGTATTTTAATTCTAATATTTAAGAATTGTCTACTCTTAAAATTGTTAAGATATAATATCAAACATCAACATAAACATATGAATATAATACACACCCCACTACTTAAAAACTGCATAACCTTTGGAAAACAAGTCTGTGCTGTGTTTTCTTATTTAAAATGGGTATGAGGAAGCATTCTGTTTTCTAGGATTGTCATGAAGATTCATAGAAATGATTTAAGATCAGAGGATTGCAAATATTATCTATCAATACTATCTGAGTGAGAATCTTGGTGATTTCAGTCTCTAAATGTCCATATCTTGTTCAAAGTTTGGCTTTTTAAGCTATCTGTGTGGGAAGTCCTGTAGAAGCAAAGGATATGCTTTTTCACTTTCTATTGCCTGGAGCTGTCAGCTTCTCAGGACTCCACTGCACACAGACTTTCAAACCTGCCAATACACATTCTGTCTACCGATTCACCAGGCTATTTCTGTCAATTCTTCCTCAAGTCAAAGTTAGTGCTATAAATACATAATTGACTTTAGAGGAAGGAATCAAAATCCCCTGGGAGCCACCTGGGTTTAGGAAAGGACCCTGCCCTCTCTCTACCTTTAACCTCTCATGTGCTACAGTTGAGTTTTTATCTTACCATTTGTTTTCTAAAACTCATACGTTCTACAGTGGAGTGCCTGCCCTGTTCACTATTTGGGCCCCACAGCTCAGTGACACAGACACAAAGACAACAGAGAATGGCAGAACACTCTACTTTACAATAACAGTATTATCCTCTAGACAAATAAAACATGTCTTCAATAGAAATATTTTTCATCTCTTCCATTTGTCAAAGAGACTCATATTCCTCTGATTCTTTCCTTATAATTTTCTTGAATATGAGACTTAGAACATTAAAACTAAATTTTACTAATAAAATATTACATGCAAAATTCACAAATGTTAAATAACTTTGAACAAGAAAATATTCATAGAAAACAATACTTTTGAGTCTCTTGCAATGCCATTTAAAAAAACATCTCTTTATCATTGGAAATCTTTATACCTGAATATTTATTATAATCCACTCAGACACATAGCAGAAGTGGTATTTGAACCTATGCAGTTTGACCCCCGACTGCCTTGCTTCACATTATACCCTTTCCACTGAATTGCATTTCCTGATTTTCTCTGAAGAAGACTGAAACAATTTCCAAAAATAGTGCAGACAACTAAAAGCCAGAAAGAATAAAATGATAAAACTTGAAATGTTTTAAAAAATATTAAAAGCTTGATTTTACTAAATGTTAAGATCAATATAAATCAGTAAAATATGTGCTTAGTTCCTTTTTTATTTTGTCCAGATAAAATCTTAATGCATTTCCTAGTATTTCAAAATTCATAAAATGACTATTGGATTTGTATTATGCAACTAAACAAACTTCAAATTAATTTTTACGATCTAAAAATGNGATAAAATCTTAATGCATTTCCTAGTATTTCAAAATTCATAAAATGACTATTGGATTTGTATGTATGCAACTAAACAAACTTCAAATTAATTTTTACGATATAAAAATGAAATTTTTATTACCAGTTATATTTTAGGTAAAAAGGGAAAGCAGGGAGAGCTTATTATAAAATAAAAATATTCTCAGTACTTTCTAGATTAATGTGGGATTCTAAGGAACAATTAACTATATGTGGTTGTGGAACAAAAAATACAGCAAATACCAAATGAGAAATTAGTATGAAATTTATTGCCATGTAGCAAGAAGTATAAGTGCCCAATATTCCTAGTAGAGACACTCAATATTAATCAATTAAAGAGAGACATTTAAGGAGGAAGAATATATATATGAGCCAGACAGTTATTAAAAACTACAGAGAATATTGTGTGTAATGGAATGTTGAAAGAAAAAATATTTTCATTAAAGGACTGAAAGTCACATTCAGAATATAGAAAAACAGAAATCTAAGAAAGAGGTGACCCTAGACTGAAGTGTAGCAGTAAAAAGACAAGTCAGGCTCAGGCGGGGGAATCCTTTAGGAAGTAGTAAAACCAAGTTCTGGCAGGATCAGACTTTGGAAATTCTGATGAAAGAGTTAACACAGCAAACAACAAAAACCTACTGCCAATGCAAGTCATGGAGTCTTTTAACAACTTCATATTTGTAATAGGTTCAAACCACAGGCCTAACACATACTAGATGAATAATTTGCGACAGTTTGCCTAACCATAGCATACTTCGCACACACAAAATACTAAATTCACAGATGTTTTGAGAACATCAGCTGAGATAATACAAGTAAAATGTTTAGTGAACAAACAGCAATTAGCATTAATATATGTTTCATTCAAAGATTCATGGAACTTGTATTTTTATTTTTTATTTTTATTTTTTTAAAGATTTTATTTATTTATTTGACAGAGAGAGAGAGAGAGGGGATGAACTCAGGGAGAGTGGGAGAGGGAGAAGCAGGCTTCCTGCTGAGCAGGGAGCCAGATGTGGGGCTTGATCCCAGGACTCTGGAATCATGACCTGAGCTGAAGGCAGACACTTTAAGGACTGAGCCACCCAGGTGTCCCCCAGAACTTTTATTTTTAAAAAGACATTTAAAAAATTCTTAGGGTCTTTTATTCTGTAGAACTCTCTCTCCTCGTCTTTATCTTCCTCTGCCTCTGACAAGACTCATCACAAGAAGACGCTTGGCAATAACTATAAAAACCCTATTGCTGGAAGAGTTTTATGGGGTTTATTTGGTAAGGATTATATTATTGCTGTTATGTTAGAGATAGGAAAAAATATAATTTGTAACAATTAAAAACAATCAAAACAAGCAAGAGAAGACTTGTTAAAAAATATTATAATCTAACCACTCAAATAAAACATCAGCAGCATGCCTTCCTATTCTTCTATCCCTGACATTTTTCTATCCCTACACAAACATGTAGAGGGACATTGGTAACTAACAATCAGTAGGCCAATTAGTGAGACAGTGAAAGTGCACCAAGTGTCCGTGTATTGTGTGCATGTGTTTACATTTTTATGTGTATAAAAATGAGCCAACAATACAGTATAAAAGGCACAGGAGCCCAGAAACAGAGCTGACATTGAATATATAATCTTATTTAAATTTAGACAGCTAGCTGGGACAACTTTAGTTTCTACAGGATGTTGATTTGGTGAGAATTATTGGAATTTAATCAGTTCTTAAATTGAAGATCAATCTGCAGTTCACATTTAGGATTCTGGTTATGTGTGTGACAGTATGTATTTGTGTGCGTCACTTTATTGGCACTTACATTGTTTTCTAAAAAGAATACAATAATTAAACTATAAATTTGATTTCACATGCATTTTGATGCCATATATTTATTGTTAAATAATTTAAAATAACAAACTTACAATTATTGGGCCTTATAAAGTATTCATTAATACTTTAAGGTAGTCATTATTTCAAATAACCTGCACAATAATGGTAAGGGTTTCAAAACGTATTTTCTAATACTAGGTAAGAAATATAATGGTAAGGGAGACTTTTGGTTGTCATAGCTAATATACAAAGTAAGGGTAGGGATAATATTAGTGTAAACCTCTGAATCCAAAGTTCATTTGATTATATCTTATAAAGAAAGTTAACAAAAATTAAATTATGCACATTTTATATAAGATTAACATTTTATGTAATAGGTGTCATTAATCAAAAAGATAATTTTTATTGTATTGCTAGTACATATATCCTTCAGAAAGGTACTGGAGGAGACATCTGAAAAAAGAAAAAATATAATCTTACTTTTAAAAGATAGTGGGATGGGCAATTTGGCAATTGTTCAAAAGAACTGAAGAGAGACTTATGAAGGTGAGTGTCAGAGGAAAACATTCTGACTTAAGCAAGAAAAGGCAAAAGTAAGAAATATACAAAAGAGATTGAAGGACACAACATGAAGATCTAATATATGAAGTATTTTTGAAATAGTGCTAAGAAATTCCCCAAACTGATTATTCAGTTGACATAGTAAAGAATTCTCACTAAAAAATAAACACACACACTCACAATTGCTTAAAGCAGAAAACAAAGAAAAAAACTTCAATAGAGAGAGAAAGAGAGAGAAAAGAACCTGAGAGAAGACTTCATGATGAAACCCTAGATTCTACAAGATAAGAAAATAAGGCCTGCAAACCAATGAAAGAGAAAAACTTCCAACCTAGAATTATTTACCAAATGAAAACATCATTTTGGAATGAAGAAGAAGTGAAGGTATTCTGAGAAAAATAAAAACCAATTAATAAACCATAACCAATTCTGCACTAAAAGAATGCAAATAGATATCTTCAAACAAAAAGAACATGATCAGAGATTTAAGCTCAAGGATGAACTACAAAAGGTAGAAAAATGTATGAAATAAAATATGATTTGGTAAAGGAAATGTACAGGCTAATTTTACTTCTGAATATAGACACAAGAATCCTAAAAAAAATTAAAAAGAATTGGAAAGTAATTTATATACAGAATAGCAGAGTACATATAAAATAATATTTATTTACCATCATGAATTTATTTTAATAACAGAAGGTTGATTTACTATAAGAAAATTTATGAGAATAATTTGAACACTGGCATAATGAAAGAGAAAATCATGTAAACATTTCAATAAAGTTGATTACATCTTTCTATATACATTCTTGATAAAGAGCTCTTACATAGGAACAAAGTTAGCCTAACAAACTAAGCATGATTTCTAAAGTATGGTGACATAATGAATAATGTTACAAATTATATACTTTTAAGATTAGAATAGAGACAAGTATTTCTACTGCCATCTGTTCCAGTATAATTCTATAAAAGTCCTAAGTCATGATATAAGTCAATAAAATAAAATCTGTATGGATTATAAAGGAAAAACATAACTTTATTCATAGATGATAAGTTTGTGTTCACAGAAAATACAAGAGCATAGTCTATATGCTATTCTCTGGTACTAAAAAATAACATTAAAGAAAAAGTTATTCTCAATCCCTTAAGAATAAGTTTAAAAAAATGGAGGCCAATAGTTCTATAACTAAAAATACGAAATGTTATTATTTATAATTTCAAAAACCCTCAATCAATTAACTTATACATGTTCATAGATTAAACAAATCAATATTTTAATGATGTTAATTCTCCACAAACTATCCACATTTTCTCTAGATATCTATTCACCTTGGAAATGATAACAATATTATTTTGTCTGTATCATCAGTTTTTTCCCCGTTATAACTTGACCCGCTGGTCTTTAAACATGCAAAGTTCTAAGTCTATCTAAAAATCAATCTTAGAGGAAAAACAACAAAATGAGAACCATTTGCTAGATCATATATGAAGTATTGTTATAAAACCTCATTTAATTAAGAGATCATAGTATTTGTGCAAGACTAGATAAGTAGGCCAAACAAAGGAAATTGGGATCCAAACACCAAAACCCACCAATACTGGCATAAGACTTAGTATTAAGAGCAATGAAGAAAAGGTGCTCTTTTCAAAATGCTTGTGAAGTCAATTTGATATTCATACCAGGAAAGAAATGTGGCCCATATATCACAGGATACACAAAAATCATTTTAGAATTAGCAGATCTCAATGTGAGAAGTGAATAAAATTCCTAGTGTACATGTATATATAAATAATATGTATAGATATAGATATATCTTCATACAATGTATCTTCAACAACTTCATAACTTTGGGTATGAGAAGACTTATTCACCAGGACATAAAACATAAACTAAAAGAAAAAAATAATAAATCGTATTACATTAAAATTAAGAGACTGAAAACCAAGTCATAAAGTTAGAGATTATGTTTGCCAAATATAAAACTGACAAATAGCTTATTACCAAAATATAAATAACCTCCACAAATCAATAAAGAAATGACAAAATACACAGAAATACAAATGTGAGAAAGAAATGTGAATAGGCTCTTCACAAAACATATGTCAAAATTATTGAAAACAGGGTACTTAACTTCATTAGTAATCAACTAAGTGCAAATTAAAAGCACAATGTAACATGGCCATACATTCATTAGAATGACTAAAATTAAAAAGATTGATGCATGTGTTGACAAGGGTATGAAGCAAAGCAACAGGAACCATAAATACTTTTTAGGGGGAGTGTCAGTTGGAACAATAATTTTGAGAAATGGTCCGATACTATCTATTAATAGTGAATATATCTATATGCTCTATTGAAGCAATGTTGCTTATACATGAATATCCTATAGATATGGGTATGTGGACATGTGTACCAATAGACATATATGGCTATGTTCACAGAAGAACATTTATTATTTCCTGAAAATGGAAATCACCCAAAGAATCATTAACTTATAGAGAGTATATAAAGTATGGCAAACTGATATTATTGAGCAATAATGATTCAAATACAGCTATTAAAAAGGAGGAAATAATCTGATGGACATATATTTCTTTTTTTTTTTTAAAGATTTTATTTATTCATTTGACACAGAGAGAGAGATTACAAGTAGGCAGAGAGGCAGGCAGAGAGACAGGGAGAGGAGGAAGCAGGCTCCCTGCTGAGCAGAGAGCCCGATGCGGGCCTCGATCCCAGGATGCTGAGATCATGACCTGAGCCGAAAGCAGAGGCTTTAACCCACTGAGCCACCCAGGCGCCCTGGACATACATTTCTTAAAAAATATAAATGAGCAACTAAATTTAAAGTTTAACAAAATGTAAAAATCATAGTAACTGGTGATGCATTTTAGGTAGCAAATCTTAAAGAAAAGTTACACATTTATTACAGATTGGTTAATCTGCACTGAGGAAGGCGAAATGATAGATGTTTGAAGTGTTTCTACTGTTCAATGTCTTAATCGGTGCTACAACAATATTTACACTGAAATAAATCATTGACCACTACTTTAATGTTCCTTTGCTGTTCATTGTATATGCCATAATGAAGACACAATGCTAAAATAATTGAATGAATAAAAAAAGAACCATTAAGACACGAGTTTCATTTGTATTATGAGAAAAGACAATATTAAATTAACTTAATTCCTTTTTAGCTCTAATTTAAAAATGGGGTTGTACATACATTATAACTTTCAAAAAGCTATTCATTTATATATTTATTTCCTGTCTCTGCATAAAAGATTTCAGTTTTCTTAACTTCACTATATAAGCAATACACTTATAATAAATATAATCATTTGGATATAACTATGATTTTTTTCTAACAGAGTATTTCCTTTAGTCAAGAAATGGCATATGGCTATAAACTGAATTTAGAAGCACCACTTAATGTTATCACAATGGATTATAGTACAAGTTAATGTAGAAATGGGAACATCAAATATCCTATTAGAAACATTAGTATTGCAGAAAATTATTTTATTCAATAGCCATTATGATGCTACAATCCTTTCTCCCATGATACAACTCACATATTATATGCTAAAATTCATGAACACAATTTTGTCAACTGTAATAATATTTACATCTAATTTGTCACTCATTTTTCCATGCCGGAATGGAAAATTTATTCACTCACTCCATTTAATTAGGATTCTAGATGACTAGGTCACAGAGCTCCTTTATTCTTAGAAATGAATATAAAATTATTTTTGCGGGGGAAACTGCTAAAACTTTTCAGGAAAATAAGCCAATCAAAATTTGGCTCTGGATATTAAATTTGAGACTCCATGATTGGAAAGAGATCACAATTTTGGGGGACCAAGAATCAAATATTTCACTTGAAGCTAATGGTCTTAAACTAAAACTAACTTTTGCAGCAACAGCCACATTTCAAGTACTCCATAACTACAGGTGGCTGGTAGGTACCCCAGTGGTAGTGTAGAATTATAGTGTATTTCCATTCTTGCAGTTATATCGGATAGCACTGATAAGCACTACAGGCCCCACACGTGAATTTGTGAAAGAAATTTCTTTCCATTTACTGGTGGATATGGCAGAAAAGAAACTGCTTGCCTTCCTAAGGAAAGCTACAGAATATCCAAAGAGACTGTGGAAATTAGTCCTGCACCTTAATTGACAAGAAGACCAGAAATACACTTTTCATCCAGAAAGAGGCATTAATGTAAAAGCATACAGAGTCTTACAAATTCAGATATCAGCGAGCAAAGCAATCTTGAATCATTTGTAGCAATGACGGAGATCTAGCTGAAATGTACTATTCTCATCTTCCTTCTTGTTGGATTTCCAATCAGCATTAATATTCCAAATTCAGGGGGATGAATAAGGTTCAGCATCAGTCACTTGTGGCAGTCCAACCTATTTTTCCTAAGATTTTAACTTGAATTTTCAGATTAAGAAAATACCAAATCATTTTTAAATCAAGACAGTACTTTAATTAAAATGAATTATCACATTTATTTTATATTAACCTAATAAGTGTAACCTATACAAACTTTTCGATGAAATACAATTCTTGGATGCAAATAAATAAATAAATATGAAAAGAGTCAAAATTGTGATTTTTTTTCAGGTAATATATTTGTCTACAAAGAAAATATTAGTAATTTGAGGGGAAGTTTTTGAAAAACAATCACATCAGTGTTTTGCTAGATAAATTATTAAATCAATATGGGGCACCTGGTGACTTAGTCAGTTAAGCATCTGCCTTTGGCTCAGGTCATGATCTTAGGGTCCTGGGATCTAGCCCCACTGTCACTTCTTCTTCTGCCCCTCTTCCCTCATGCACGTGCATTCTCTCTCTGAAATAAATCAAATCTTTAAAAAAATTATTAAATCAACATCAGTGCTAAAACAGAGAAAGCATCTCATAAAATTCATCCAGATTTGTTTGTCGTCTCTGTTTGCTTGTTGTTAACTTGGTTTTTTGTAGGAAACCAAGTTAGAAATTTTAACTGAAAAAAAACATAGAAGTAAAATAAAAGTATATAATGTATATTGATATTGGAAAATAAGAAAGTGTGGAAGACCTGTGCTATAATGCTAAAACATCACTCAAAGAAATAAAAGAAGACCTAAATAAATTGTGATGACTCTTGTCTATGAACAAGAAAATTTGAATACCTTTTTCTTTCTTCCTTCCTTCCTTCCTTCCTTCCTTCCTTCCTTCCTTCCTTTCTCTCTCTCTCTGTTTCTCTCTTCTTTGTTTTTTAAAGATTTTATTTATTTATTTGACAGAAAGAAAGAGAATAAGAGAGCACAAGTGGGGGTAGGCAGAGGGAGAGTATGAAGCAGCCTCCCTGCAGAGCAGGGAGCCCAATGCGGGGCTCAATCTTAGGTCCCCAGTATCATGACCTGAACTGAAGGCAGACACTTAACTGACTAAGCTACCCAGTTGCCCCTGAATACTTTCCAAATTAATTTATATATTGAATCCAATTCCCACCAACCCCCCAAGAGGATTACTTATGAAAGTAGTCAAAAGTTCACATGAAAATTCATAATATAAGAACAGAGCAAAGCAACTATAAAAAAGAACTAGAAGCAGAAATTCCACGTTGTTTTACAAAATGCCAAGATATATTATAAGTAATCATTAAGACACAGAAATACTGTTGTAGGAATAACCCAAAAAAATATAGAAATAGATTGACTAGATCATGAATGTAGCTCTGAATATATGGAAAGTTGTTATATAAGACAGCCAGCATTTCATATTAATGGAGAAATGCAGAAACACACAAGAAATGTTGGATCACAGAAGCAAATATGGTGAACATATAAAATTATTTTCTATTTCAGACCACATGAAAAAGAAAATTAGAAATAAATCAACAAAATCAATAAGCTAGATATGAGAAGCAAAACATTAGTGTCAAAATATAGGAAAATTATTTTACCTTAAGACAAAACAAAACAAAACCTAAGAATTTATACCCCAACCAGAAAATTGTGTAGGGTGAAAACGGATACCAGTATAGTGAATTTAAGACTTTCTAAAGTACAAAATTATCTGGATTAAATAATACTCAAACATACAGTGAAAGATGTTATTTCTAAGACATAGAAATTAAGTTTCTATGTCTAGAAAATATGAAGAATTCCTACACATCAATATGAGAAAGACAGATAATCTAATAGAAAAATAGGCACTGCCTACACAAAAACAATTTACAGAATAATATGAAGTCCATTAAATACATTTTTCCCCCTGGGGCCCATCCCACATTAAATACATTTTTAAAGATACTTAAGATCATCAGTATTCAAGTAAGTAAAGTAAAAATCAACACCTTACCACTTTCATTACTCAGTTATAAAGAGGCACCCAGGGATGTAATGGGCTGGGATTAACTTTTTTGGAGTGTGATGTTATATATTACTCTCATACACTCTTGGTGGGAATTGTAATTGGCCTGGCCATTTTAAAGAGAAATATTGGAGTAATTCAACCATGATGCTTCTTGAGCTGAACAGAGGTATAGTAAAGCAAAGCTTGGGAAAATTACCCTGATATTCATGTACAAAACTGAGATATGATGGTTGGGACTTTACACAGGTCATTAATTAGAAGGACATATTATCAACCTATTGGGATTTAACTGCTTGATTTACAGGGCTACAAATGAAAATGGAAAAATACTGGATTTTTTACAATAGTGGAATTAAGGTAATCTGGTGCTTAACTGATTATGGTTTGCAAAGAAATAAATTAGAAGTGTTATAGTCTTCTTTCACCAGTGGAAGCGTATAAAGCAGACAACACTAACATTAAGAACTCTTTTACCCTCTATGCTTGTCTTTCCAGAATGGTAACTGAGTCTTCATTTTGGAAAGATGCTAAATTTTTTGATGGCCATCATGGAAAATACAGTGTCAGAGGTGTAATTAGCATATATTTCCACATGCTGTAATTCCAATATATTAAATTCAAATGGAAAACATAGTTACTCCCTTTGTCATCAGGGAGAGTTTCAGAAATTACTCAGGTCTGAATATGGGTTTTAACACTTCACATGTATGTAAGGAAAACATACCATCCATATTAAAAATGAAGGTATCAAAAGTTATTTTGTATTATTAATAAGTATCATGTATTACTAATTTATATAATTACTAAAACACATCAGTACTCCTAAAGATAAACTTCTGTTTAATTCTATGGCTTTGCTACCAATTGCATTCTTTTCAATGTTTTAATCTCTTACAGTTCCTTTGTTCTTCCTCCCTCCCTCCCTTCTTTCTTTCTCTTTTTCTTTGGCATCTCACAATTTGGATATAAGACACAAAAGAACATTATGAAAAAGCCCAAAAGAATGTATGACGTAGTCAATTTTGTTTAAAAAACCCGAAGACTGCAATTTTTTAGGGAACTCTGCCAAAATGACCCTTTCTGAAGATTTCTTTGTGAGACATGACTTCAGGCAGAGGAAACTCTCCTTTGTGTGGCAGCAGTTGATAATGTGAGATGTGAGAGGTTAACACCACACATTTTCTGGCCCTTGTATTGTGATTTGCTGTTAACTAATGACTGCTCTTTGCCTGGCAGCAATGCTGCTGCTTCTTTTAAAATCAATCCTATCAAAGAAAACTCAGTTTGTTGCCTTAGGAGATTTCCTTCACTTATAACCATAAAAGTCAAGTGAAATCTTTGTGTTTGTGTGTTCCTTTTTCTAGAGCTTGTGAAAGATTGACATGGAACTTTTATCAAGCAAGAACGTGTTTTTTTTTTTCTCCCTTTCCCTTTTTCTTCTCTTTCCTTTCTTCTTCTTTTTTTCTTTCTTCCATTCCTCCTTTCCTCTCTCCCTCCCTTTGTCCTCCCTTCCTTCCCTCCTTTCAATTTTTCTTTATTTCTTTCTCCCCACCTTCCTTTTTGTCCCCACAACATGGTCTTAGGCTGAAGGGGCCCATTTTTGAAAAGATAGTTCAAGACACACAGGTGTCTAAAAGATCTCTAAGAGCTAAGAATTCCTTTTACCAGAAGTGGAAGGAGAACTTTCCCTGTTCTTGGCATTCCTGCCATTCCTGTAAGCCAGTGATACTCCTGTACATTCATCTACAAGTATAGCCTAGAGCAGACCTTAGCCTACAGTACCGGCTGTGAGCTCATGAACTTAGACTAATAATGATTCTATTCATCTAGTAAGGCAGAAAAGGCCCAAAAATAGCTTACTCACTGAGATGGGGAGCTCTCAAGGACAACTTGGCACTCCCCTGCCAAGTCACTCCCGCATAAAGACCTGCTGGAAAGCCCGAGCCAATCAGCACTGAGACCCTGCAAAAAAATTCCTAGTTTGCTTGTAAATACCCTCCCCAATCGTAACCAGGTGCTCAGCCTTTGTGAAACGATTCCACTGGACCCGTGGTGCTAATAAAGCTGTGTTCTCCCAGCTCTCCGCATGCTGCTTGAGTTTCTCGGTCACCTCTGAACTTCCGCAACATTTGGTTCCCTGACTGGGAAACCCAACTATGCTGGCCCATTGTGCCACCAGTGTGGGACTGGAGATGAGCCGTGGAGGGCAACGGAGTTCCTACCCTGGGTTTAAGTGCGCCCTGCTGCTTTTGGTGGACCCAGGACTGGGTTCTCCCGGACAGCCGCAGCTCACCTCTGCCCTGCTGGACCCATGATAGGAGACTGGGGACAATTGGCCAGATCCACCCATCGAACCAGGTAAGCCCCAGGGCCACTATCTGAATCAGACCCATCCAGAGAGCTGGAAGGGGAGCTTGATCACCTCCCATTAGCCAGGGATCCCCACAGGGGGGTGTCCAACCTGCATGAATCTGAAAAATGCCTGAATATATGAGTGTGTCTGCATGGCTCCACTGCTTCGGCTACGGAGTCTGAGTGGGCTGCACCCTGAGTCTCGTGGAGCATCATAAGGCATAATGGTCATCTACTCCATGGAGTAGACTGGTCTGGGGCTTATACGGATAGACCTTAGCTAAGATGCTCCTAAGTTCCTGTGAGGGACGCAAGCAGGACAGCATCTGAAAGAACCCCACCCTTTGTCTGCGACACCATTCACGATGGTTGGGAAACCCAGTAAACCCACTGTCTTAGATAGTATGCTTAAAATTCAGGAAAGGACTGAGTTCCTGTAACACTGGGAACCCTTTCTCTGCCTTTTGGAAGCACTATGTCTCTCCTGTCTCCCCCTTCTCTTGTTTCTGCACCAACTTGGCTGCAGCCTGCGTAACTGGCCTCTAGACCATCCTCAATGCCTCCTGCACCGCGGCTCCTCCTCTCTTCACTATCAAAGAGCAAGAAGAACACCCCCTGGACCTAACTAACAGCTCCCGTTCCAGATTCCCCCACCGGTGTCTCAAATAAAAATTAAAAATGGGGTGGGCCCAGGTGGAACATAATTCAGGATTTGAACTAAGTTAAGTCTGTTGGTTTAATGAAGATATATATGTCTTTAAAGTTATCAGCACTAAATATAAAATTTATCTATGGAGGTTTGCTGAAGGTCAAATAAACTCATATTATTTCTTGCAATTTGGTAACAAAGATAACTTGATAGTTAATTGTCTGTCTTCAAAGTTTTCATGGTAATTGTTAAGAGTGCTTTCAAAGTCTTTGGTAACCTAACACTTTGAAGTTTTGTTTGGATGATAAATGAAATTAAATTTATTGGACATCTAGGTCTTCTCCAAATAGGATAAAAAATGCTAAAGCATTGAGTACTGGATGTAGGTTTGTGTTTTGACTTCTTATGCAAAGAAACTAAAGATAGGTAAATCTGTTGATAAACAAGTGTCTTGTATTACCTGGTTCACAAAGTTGCCATCTAAAAATTCTGGTGTAACAGCAGTTCACAGTTGGCTACTCCTTAGTCTTCACTGGAGACTGAGGTTTCAAAGAGTGCAAAATTCTGCTAACTATAAGACTGATGGAAATAAGGAAAAACTGTATGTGGAAAAGGGGATACATAAAAAGATATAAGGAATGGGAATGCATTTTTGTTAAAGGTAGAAGAAGATAATTTTGTCCTAAATGAGACTAGTTGTTTTGAAAAAATGGCTTGGGACAAAATCAGAATGCAAAGGAAAGTTGTAGAAGGTCTGTGGAGAGAAAACTTTTAATTTCAGGTGTGGTCCGGACTGACTAAGACTGAAATAAATGAATTTAAAGACACCGATGTAAGAATGAAAATCTGCCTTCTCTCTGTTCAAAAGGACAAAGTTTTCTCCAATTGTTGGTCTGATCTT
The DNA here is from genome assembly GCA_002007465.1 of Ailurus styani. Classification (NCBI taxonomy): domain Eukaryota; kingdom Metazoa; phylum Chordata; class Mammalia; order Carnivora; family Ailuridae; genus Ailurus; species Ailurus styani. Next base: position 1,986,029 of record LNAC01000103.1, on the reverse strand, counting down.
GATTAAAAAATATAAATAGTTGTTTTCTCTTTGTCTATCCAGAAAACCAGTTTCTGTGTTTGGTTTTATCAGATCTTTAACATCCCTAATCCTATTTAGACATGTGCTCTATAACTTCTTAAGGTTTTAATAAGGGTTCAAGATTTAAATTGTAAATGAAGTCTCTAATTCCTTAGCCTTTTTCCTTCATATGCTAAATTACTCAGAAAGTACTGCTAAACTATAAGCCTTAGGTTACAGTTGGGTAAATACAGTTGGGTAAAACTATTCTAGAGGTTATACCAATTCTTAAAGTTTTAATGTTTTAATAAGGTCATACTTGATATTTTAATTATTAAAATGCTATGTGTCACAGAAGTAACCTGATTTCCTTGCCAGCTATATTGTAAACTCTCCTCTCATCAGCTCTTTAACCATGTCTATTCTGAGCTTTTGTCATTTATAATTGTTCTAATTCTCTTGTAAAATGAGTTTCATCATTAAGGAGGTTCATATAAAGGAGTTAGGACAAATACAGGTATTAAATATATTAAAAATCCTAAAGCTGAAATGGGTAAGAATGTCCAGAACTAAATAAAGCTGCATTCAACCTAAACTAGAATCAGTAACATGGGACTAAATGAACTAAAAGATTATAATGTTGTGACTCTTGTTTTTGAAACATAGCTGGTTCTCTAATGTTTGTTCTTCCAGACTAAAGAAACTTTCTCTGAAGATATCTGTGATTTACAGAAATGTAAAAATACTCTTTTGTAAACAAATCAAACCATTCAGCTTTTCTCTCTATCTGAACCCTCTGAAACTCAAAAGGTCTCAATAAGTATTCCTTCTATGGCAATCCTAGTCATTTACATAAGTTCGATAAGAATCTGTTCTCCTGGGGTNCACAAAGTTGCCATCTAAAAATTCTGGTGTAACAGCAGTTCACAGTTGGCTACTCCTTAGTCTTCACTGGAGACTGAGGTTTCAAAGAGTGCAAAATTCTGCTAACTATAAGACTGATGGAAATAAGGAAAAACTGTATGTGGAAAAGGGGATACATAANTCCTTAAGCGTCTGCCTTCGGCTCAGGTCATGATCCCAGGGTCCTGGGATTGAGCCCCGCATTAGGCTCCCAGCTTGGCAGGATNATAAGGAATGGGAATGCATTTTTGTTAAAGGTAGAAGAAGATAATTTTGTCCTAAATGAGACTAGTTGTTTTGAAAAAATGGCTTGGGACAAAATCAGAATGCAAAGGAAAGTTGTAGAAGGTCTGTGGAGAGAAAACTTTTAATTTCAGGTGTGGTCCGGACTGACTAAGACTGAAATAAATGAATTTAAAGACACCGATGTAAGAATGAAAATCTGCCTTCTCTCTGTTCAAAAGGACAAAGTTTTCTCCAATTGTTGGTCTGATCTTGATTAAAAAATATAAATAGTTGTTTTCTCTTTGTCTATCCAGAAAACCAGTTTCTGTGTTTGGTTTTATCAGATCTTTAACATCCCTAATCCTATTTAGACATGTGCTCTATAACTTCTTAAGGTTTTAATAAGGGTTCAAGATTTAAATTGTAAATGAAGTCTCTAATTCCTTAGCCTTTTTCCTTCATATGCTAAATTACTCAGAAAGTACTGCTAAACTATAAGCCTTAGGTTACAGTTGGGTAAATACAGTTGGGTAAAACTATTCTAGAGGTTATACCAATTCTTAAAGTTTTAATGTTTTAATAAGGTCATACTTGATATTTTAATTATTAAAATGCTATGTGTCACAGAAGTAACCTGATTTCCTTGCCAGCTATATTGTAAACTCTCCTCTCATCAGCTCTTTAACCATGTCTATTCTGAGCTTTTGTCATTTATAATTGTTCTAATTCTCTTGTAAAATGAGTTTCATCATTAAGGAGGTTCATATAAAGGAGTTAGGACAAATACAGGTATTAAATATATTAAAAATCCTAAAGCTGAAATGGGTAAGAATGTCCAGAACTAAATAAAGCTGCATTCAACCTAAACTAGAATCAGTAACATGGGACTAAATGAACTAAAAGATTATAATGTTGTGACTCTTGTTTTTGAAACATAGCTGGTTCTCTAATGTTTGTTCTTCCAGACTAAAGAAACTTTCTCTGAAGATATCTGTGATTTACAGAAATGTAAAAATACTCTTTTGTAAACAAATCAAACCATTCAGCTTTTCTCTCTATCTGAACCCTCTGAAACTCAAAAGGTCTCAATAAGTATTCCTTCTATGGCAATCCTAGTCATTTACATAAGTTCGATAAGAATCTGTTCTCCTGGGGTACCTGGGTGGCTCAGTCCTTAAGCGTCTGCCTTCGGCTCAGGTCATGATCCCAGGGTCCTGGGATTGAGCCCCGCATTAGGCTCCCAGCTTGGCAGGATGCCTTCTTCTCTCTCTCCCACTCCCCCTGCTTGTGTTCCCTCTCTCGCTGTGTCTCTCTCTGTCAAATAAATAACTAAAATCTTAAAAAAAAAAAAAAAAGAATCTGTTCTCCTTGTAACAGGATACCATTGGAAACATTGTTTATTTTACCAAGGCTTTGACTGGAATGTCATATTCGAGAAAGACATGCATAAACTCAGATATGGCCAAACAGCTTTAAGGAATTAAGGTTTGACTTAATGAAACTTGGAGCCATCAAGCCCTTTGGAACTGCTGGCCTGACACCTTGCTTACAGAGTTCCCAGCAGCCTCACCAGGTGAGTAAAGAATGTCACCCCCTGGCAGGTGCAGGATACTTTGGGGACCTCAGGAAGAGGAATTCGCCCAAATTTACAGGTATTGCAGGAATGTCTGATGGCAAGTACTTGGCTTGGCTTCTGGCCTGGAGAGGTTACTGAAAGTTCAACCTAGAGATTCCTTACAAGAAGTTCCAGCAAAGCAGATTCTAAAAAGATCTATATGATCACTTACTCTTCTTGCTGAACTTATGTAAATAATTAGGCCAAGTTTGTTAAAACTGGACTTGTTTTTCAAATAAGTTACTCCTGATTTGGCTATCTCTGGAAATGAGGGTTACTTTAGAGAGAAAAATTATGTTGCAATAACACACCTTTGTGGATGTTAAACTCTAGATTTGATTGTCATTGTTTGTTTACCTAAGCTAGACAATTTGAAGTAAACTTCAGAGAAATTACCACAGTAACTCAAATAGACAATCTTCTTGCTTAATATTCTGTGGTGATAATCACAGAACCCCATGGACACATAATTATTTAAACAGCTGGAAAATGGGATTAATTCCCCNACTCTTGTTTTTGAAACATAGCTGGTTCTCTAATGTTTGTTCTTCCAGACTAAAGAAACTTTCTCTGAAGATATCTGTGATTTACAGAAATGTAAAAATACTCTTTTGTAAACAAATCAAACCATTCAGCTTTTCTCTCTATCTGAACCCTCTGAAACTCAAAAGGTCTCAATAAGTATTCCTTCTATGGCAATCCTAGTCATTTACATAAGTTCGATAAGAATCTGTTCTCCTGGGGTACCTGGGTGGCTCAGTCCTTAAGCGTCTGCCTTCGGCTCAGGTCATGATCCCAGGGTCCTGGGATTGAGCCCCGCATTAGGCTCCCAGCTTGGCAGGATGCCTTCTTCTCTCTCTCCCACTCCCCCTGCTTGTGTTCCCTCTCTCGCTGTGTCTCTCTCTGTCAAATAAATAACTAAAATCTTAAAAAAAAAAAAAAAAAGAATCTGTTCTCCTTGTAACAGGATACCATTGGAAACATTGTTTATTTTACCAAGGCTTTGACTGGAATGTCATATTCGAGAAAGACATGCATAAACTCAGATATGGCCAAACAGCTTTAAGGAATTAAGGTTTGACTTAATGAAACTTGGAGCCATCAAGCCCTTTGGAACTGCTGGCCTGACACCTTGCTTACAGAGTTCCCAGCAGCCTCACCAGGTGAGTAAAGAATGTCACCCCCTGGCAGGTGCAGGATACTTTGGGGACCTCAGGAAGAGGAATTCGCCCAAATTTACAGGTATTGCAGGAATGTCTGATGGCAAGTACTTGGCTTGGCTTCTGGCCTGGAGAGGTTACTGAAAGTTCAACCTAGAGATTCCTTACAAGAAGTTCCAGCAAAGCAGATTCTAAAAAGATCTATATGATCACTTACTCTTCTTGCTGAACTTATGTAAATAATTAGGCCAAGTTTGTTAAAACTGGACTTGTTTTTCAAATAAGTTACTCCTGATTTGGCTATCTCTGGAAATGAGGGTTACTTTAGAGAGAAAAATTATGTTGCAATAACACACCTTTGTGGATGTTAAACTCTAGATTTGATTGTCATTGTTTGTTTACCTAAGCTAGACAATTTGAAGTAAACTTCAGAGAAATTACCACAGTAACTCAAATAGACAATCTTCTTGCTTAATATTCTGTGGTGATAATCACAGAACCCCATGGACACATAATTATTTAAACAGCTGGAAAATGGGATTAATTCCCCAACTTAACTATCACCTTGACCAAATTCTATGTGGCTGGGATAATTAAATTCCCCCAAAGCCAGAAGCATACCCTACTCCATAAGATTAACTATAGACTTGTGGAAATAATGGATGACCTCACTTTCTTTATAATTGGATTGGATGATGTGCAAACAAAGGCCTTAACTAAGCATAGAACAGCCCTCCTGATAAAAGAAGCCCCAAAGATCACTATGGAACAGTCCCTGACTGTAATGACTTTACATCAGGTCCAGAGTGTCTTAGAAACCAAAGCCCACCAATGGATGATGGAGGCCGACTTACTAAATACCACGCTTACAGATATGCCCGAAATAATACTTAACCTGTCAAACTTTAAACCTAGTTACCCTTATGCCTGGACCTAACCATTATACTTCTCTATAGAGCATAACTGTTCAGAGGTTATTGGGTAAGGTGACCTGGCATCAGATGGCTGGCTCTAAGTAGAACCCAAAATGGTATGATCACTTAACACCCATTTTTGCTCCATCTGTAAGGCTAGAGGATGTCATTTGGCATGTAGAAGCCTTTAATAAATCTACTTAATGTCGAAGTCACACAGATGCCCAAAGCTGTCCTACAAAACAGAATGGCCTTAGATGTCCTAACAGCTGCACAGGGCGGCACAGGTGCAATCATCAAAACACACTGTTGGGTGCCTGGGTGGCTCAGTGGGTTAAAGCCTCTGCTTTTGGCTCAGATCATGATCTCAGCGTCCTGGGATCGAGGCCCGCATCAGGCTCTCTGCTCAGCAGGGAGCCTGCTTCCTCCTCTCCCTGTCTCTCTGCCTGCCTCTCTGCCTACTTGTAATCTCTCTCTGTGTGTCAAATAAAATAAATAAAATCTAAAAACAAACAAACAAAAAAAAACCACACTGTTGAGTGTACATTCCAGATTATCACAAAAGTGACACAGGACCAATACAAGATATGAGTGCCCAAATTGGGGCTCTATGAAGTCCTCCTCTCTCTCAGTGATTGGTTTACTTCACATCGACAGATGATCCTTACCAATCACAGAGATACTTCTTTACTGTGTTAGATTCAGCTGCCTCCATCTCCTAACTCCCTATACATTCCCAACTGACCAATATTGACCCATAGGTAGGGACAGCTCTATGCCCCCATTCAGCAGGAAGAAGTTACAGAAGATGAGACCTTCCACCTTCAACAGCCTTAAAGATTTAAGGGTCAAAACTGTTCAGGGGGAAATGATGAGGGAACAGAAGCCTAGCTGAAGACAAAGCAGAAGCTGACAACCTATACCCCCAGGGATTTTTCTCCTGTGAGGACAATCTCTTCAGATGTTACAATGTTAACAAATCTACTTCTGGCTGCATATTTGCTTTCTTATCCCCCTCTGTTTCACTTTACTGAGACCTACAGTTTCAGTCCCGAGTGATTCCTAGCATATGATGTCATCATGCTGCAGTACTCCCCTTCCTATTAGGAGCTGGAATACTTGCCAGAGTTGCCACTGGGGCATCAGGACTCGGAACCTCCATTAACTACTATTAGAAGCTTTCGCAGGAACTCAATGACAATATGGAATGCATCGTGGACTCCTTGACATCCTTGCAATCGCAGCTCACCAGTTTGGCCACAGTTACTCTGCAAAATTGGTGGGCCCTAGATCTCCTCACTGCCGAAAAGGGGGGAACCTGCTTCTTCCTACAGGAAGAATGTTGTTACTACGTCAACCAGTCTGGAAGCGTCACTGCCAAGATGCAAGAGCTCGGAGAGTGCATCCAGCAGCGTTGAGAAGAGCTTGCTACAATGGGGTTTCAACCCCCAGACATGGACATCATGGTTACTTCCTCTTGCTGGCCCCCTCCTGTCCCTGTTTCTCCTGATAACTCTGGGGCCTTGTATCCTCACTGGCCTCGTTTACTTTATTAGAGAAACCGTCTCTTAGCACAAGACCACTCATATCCTCGCCCTCTGGGGATATCAGCCCCTAGATGTAAATGATGATCTCTAGGGGTATCCCTGTCAATCTTCAAGAGGGGAGACATGAAGCGGAAAAAGCCTAAAAATAGCCACCTCACTGAGATGGGGAGCTCCCAAGGACAACTTGGCACTCCCCTGCCAAGTCACTCCCACATAGATAAAGACCTGCTGCACGGCCCCGAGCCAGTCAGCAGTGAGACCCCACAAAAAAAATTCCTAGTTTGCTTATAAATACCCTTCCCAATCATAACCGGGTGCTCAGCCTTTGTGAAACGATTCTGCTGGGTCCGCCAGAGTTAATAAAGCTGTGCTCTCCCAGCTCTCCTCATGCTGCTTGAGTTTCTTGGTTGCCTCTGAACTTCCACAACACTAGCACATAACAATAGCAACAACAACAACAAATAATAATATTTAACAATTTAAACACTTTAAAACCAGGTCAGAGTTGCAAGAATGTTTCCTATTGTATCTAGAATTAAAAAGTGCCAGTTAAGTATACTATATTTGGAGCTACTTTAAGAGTAAAATGATTCTATAACTTCAAGTATATAAAGATGATTACAAATAAAATTTTATAAGACAAAAATGCAGAGAAATATCTGATAAATAAATCTGATAAAAAAATAAAAATCAGATAAAAAATCCGATAAATCAGATAAATAAATATCTGATAAATCAGAATCCATCGGTTGTGACATACACTATTTTAAGATGCTTAAGCAAAATGAAATTATTGGGTGGATAGAGGGTAGTTCATAGTATTGAAGGAAAAACTGAAAAGGACATGAAATAGGATAATTCCTGTGATATCAGATGGGAACTCATGGTTCGCCATTTTTGATCAGCAGAAGACACACATACACAAAAACAAAGGAAAATTTTCAGTATAAACTTCTTTCTGCCCATAACATATTTCATTAAAGATTCAATTCCCAGGAGAAATATTGGTCTAACTTAAACTAAAATCCTGTACCTATCATTGATTAAGATCCCTTTCAGAAACAGATTAAAGGGGCGCCTGGGTGGCTCAGTGGGTTAAGCCTCTGCCTTAGGCTCAGGTCATGATCTCAGGGTCCTGGGATGGAGCCCCACATAGGGCTCTCTGCTCAGCAGGGATCCTGCTTCCCCCTTCCTCCTCTCCCTCTGCCTGCCTCTCTGCCTACTTGTGATCTGTCAAATAAATAAATAAAATCTTAAAAAAAAAGAAACAGATTAAATAGAAGTGAGAGTATTTCCCTAATGGAAATTTGAGGAGCTGCAACCATACAAGGGGTACTTTCTCCCTCAAGCAAGATCAAGAGACACCTACTATGACCACACACCCCCAACACTGAATGCTATCACATAGGCACTTCATATTTCTATACACAGACTTCTATAGTATATCTACTAAACATCATATATTGCTACTGTAATATGCAATTTAGGCCAAACATAAATGGAGAATAATTATAATATTATAGATAAGTATGGTTTTCAAAATATATATAAAATTTAATAGACATAAACTAAATTTAGTATGTAAATAGTGCTTGAGTAAAGGAGTAATCATAATAGGTGAGATTAGACAGAAGTATTTTTGAACATGTAGGAGAACAAGTTATTTTAAAATTTCATCTGTTTCCTTAAATATTTTATATTACAATATTTAATGTACTTGAAACTGTCAAAATAATCATTAAGCTACAATGTAAAATATTTGTATTTAGAAGAATTACACTCTTCATGCTTTTTCCACTTAATAGTTGTATTCCTAATAGAAAATTATTTAAATGCTCTGAGTTTCTGTCTCCTAGACAGCAAAAGAAGAATAAAACCTATCTTCTCTTAGAGTAAAAATAAAAGGATTAATATATTAATGATTCTGATGCTGAAAATATGGTTAAAGTTCTGATGCTTAAAATATGGTTAATGTAACATCTTGAATATCTGGCAAATCAGAAATAGTTTGAATTGAATGGGCACTGGCCATATGCAGGATATATTTCTAGATATTGAAAAATAATAGTAAATGAAACAGACAGAAAAAATTTGTTCTCTTGGATTTATCATTCATTCTATGGGAAGTGAAACAGGCATAATAAATAATTAATATGAAAATTATGTAGTTTTTAAAAATAATGTAAACTTGGAATCAATAAAGAGATTAGAAATTCTGTAGGAGATGTTGAAATTCTAAACAGATTGGTCATGGTAGTGTGGAGCAACCTGATCAGGTGGAGGCTGGCAGTCGGGGGTGGGAGGGTGCCCCCCCCCCCAGGTGAAAGAATTCACCTGAGGCAGAAGAAGAAAGGAGATAGAAGTTTACTGAATACTCTGCAAGGGAGCAGAGGGCAGGACAGGAAAGGAAAGACTGTGTGCCAGGAGGCAGTAGTGGGGGGTTCTAGTTAAGGGAGGGAAGGTGAGGAAGTATGGGAACAAATGGAAATTTCCTTTTTTGGTACCTGTGCCTGGTTGTAAGTAGCCCATTGGTCAGCTACGGCTTATGGATTTTTTTTTTTTAAGATTTTATTTATTTATTTGACAGAGAGAGAGCCAGAGAGCACAAGCCGGGAGCAGCAGAGGGAGAGGGAGAAGCAGGCTCCCAGCTGAGCAGGGAACCCCCCTCAGGGCTCTAACCCAAGACTCCAGGATCATGACCTGAGCTAAAGGCAGATGCTTAACCAACTGAGCCACTCAGGGGAACCAAGCTAATGAATATTTTGAAATGGGTCACCTAATGGGCCTATTTCATTCAGCCCCATGGTAACTGGGGGTCCTTTTACCTTACTTGGGTTTTCATTGCTCAAGTTTATTGCCTAAAAGCAGCCTCTACAGGTCGCACTTACTTAAGAAATGAAAGAAGTTAAGAGAATTAGCTCTGCTGATACTCAGATGAATGATGTGGGTAGGAGAGGGCACTGCAATACAAAGGGCCGAATTTGAACAGGACTATCAAAGACTTATAGAAAGGGTGGGAATGTCAAGGAGAGAAAGTTCTCTTTTATTAAATTCTTATAAAAGCCATCCTTATCTCACAGAGATCTCTTGGGCACTGATATGTATTGAACTGTACTTTTCAAGGAACTGGGCCCTCCATTTTACTTGGTGTATTTGTTGACCAAGAAAATAGGATTATAGAAAGCAGTAAGAGATACACAGAAGCAGTCAGAACCTTGGGGAAGGAAGAAGTGTTTTGTTTTAGTGAAAAAAATGGAACACTCAGAAATGAAAGTAATTTGCCCAAGATTACTCAGCTAATCAATGGACTGAATTCTTGGTTTTCTTTCATCTTATTCTAGGTGCTTTGTTAGTCATTGGAGATTTACATGTAAACAGAACACTCATTTTATTTTTGTTACTGCTGTTAGCAATAGTCATTTGAAATCTAGAGACCACAAATGTAGATACACATTTAGTATTTTGGGAGAAAAAAAAAAAACTTTGAATATGTTTAAGTAGAACTAAAAAGAACTGAGAAGGATAAAATGAGGAAGGGATCAAAAGTATAAGCCATCTTTAACATTTAAGAGTCTAGGAGATGAATTTTATCAAAGAGGATCCACAATACTCAGTAATGATTGATTTATCTTTTATGTCAAGTATAAATGCATGTACAGGTAATGAACAAGAATAAATGTCAGAGGGATTGAGCCATTTCTGTAATACGAATAGTCAGGCAGATAAATTTATGTTTCCACTGAAAACAACTCAAACTGCTGGATTAAAAAATTTTGAAAGCACATGAAACAAAGAGCAGCAAAAACAGTAACACTTTTGTATTAAAGAGCTGGCATGCTAATGTAGATTAATCAGTATTTAAAAATCTAACACAAAATATAAATGGAATCCTATAGCTGATTTTGAAAAGGAAGAATTTGAGTTTTGCATAGGAAATGAAGGGCCCAGCATTTGGCCCTGACAGCTGAAGATTAAGCAGGAAATCCTCAATCAGTAAAACTGGGACTGAGGGGTTAAATCCTTAGTTTGAGGGTAAACCAGAAGTAAACATTCCCCACTCCCACAGGCTCATTAAACTACAAGAGGAATTGCATTGTTTAACACTAGGCACAGGAGAAGCAAAAACAAAAATAAAGCCCGGGAAGGAATGACTAGCTTGGCCTCAGCCAGATTTGTGGTCCAAATTCAAAGTAACTGGGTAAATTTTAAAAGGCCTTAGTGAAGAATTAATTTAAAATTTTCACAATATATTAGTAGCTAAGGGGCTTAGCAAGAGAGAAAGCAAATCATCTCTGGAAGCATGTATGGTCAACATAATCCTCAATGATATCTTTATGCCTCTGTTATTTACACCAGTGTCTCTGTGAGGGAATAAGGTCTGGCTGGGGCTTCCTACTCTGTCATCTAGCTGATGTCAACCCGAGGTACTTGGTTTTCTTTGGTGAGTTATACCATTCACTAATTATTCTGTACAATATTTTGTTCTATGAATATTCCCTAAAGCATGGCTCATTGTGCCTAAACTTCATGTGAAAATAATATGGTGCATGCTGAACACCTGCTTCCCTTATGAGAGACTAGAATTTTGGTATATGCTAAGCAGAGAATGATGATATGATCAGTCTCCAATAAAAACCTTAAGAATTTTATCTCTAATAAACTTTACTGAACAATATTTCCACTTTTCTTTCAGATCGTTTGAATTTTTCATATTAATTGTTATGTATTTTATTCACTCTTCATACATTCATTCATTCTTCATACTCAGGGAAGACATACGACAAGGCAAAGGGTTTTGATTTCTAGGATCTTATGTAAACCCACAGGAGATAAGTGGTTTCCCTTAACAGTCTCAATTTGCGGGGGAGGGGGGATCTTAATTTAAAAAGTGTTCTTTGCTTAGCACTCAGATCCTCATCCAAGAATCACAATAATTTCCATTGGTATAAAGGGTTTGTGTAATAAAAATAGGAGGTAGAAACAGACCTGTACAACCATATAAGTAACAATAAGGTTACCATGAGGAGATAACATCTTTTGAATAACAAGAGCTACATTAGATGTAATTTTACTAAACTTAGGCAACTATTTCTAGACTGTCTTTTCTCCAAAGTACCACATTTATTATTATTATTTTTTAATTTAAGAAATGCTTTATTGTTAAATTATCAGTCTTTACTACCAAGTATATTAATCCTTGTGGAGGAAAGAAAAGTGCTGATTTATCCCCAGTCTGCTCAGAAGCCAAAATGATAGCAAAGACTAAGGGAAACAAGGAGTGGTTTGGGTAATACAAATAAGAATATGACAGTCTTCAGGCGAGGTCCTATGTCAGGCTGTTTAGAATCAGCTCTACTTTTCTTCCACAACAACTTTCCATAATTTTTTTTCCCCAAGATGATTAAATATACATTATTAACAAGAATGCATATCTGGATCACCTTACAAATTTCTGTTTTTGAAAGTTTATATTTTAGGGGTGCCTGCGTGGCTCAGTTAGTTAAGCATCTGCCTTCAGCTCAGGTCATGATCCCAGGGTCTTAGGATGAGCCCCTTAGCAGGTTCCCTCTCCCTCTGCCTGTGACCCGCCACTCCCCCCCACTTGTGCTTTCTCTTTCTCTCCCTGTCAAACGAATAAATAAAATCTTAAAGAAAAAAGTTTATTTTTTACAAATCAATTTTACCATAGCATTCTTAGTTATTTAGTTCTTATAATTACTCAAATCTGAGTTATAAAATCAAAATGGAAAAAAGAATGGGGCAGACATGTTTAAAAAAGAATGCTGACTGCTTCTTTGTATTAAATTGCTCCAATAAAGAATGAATTGGCACTTTATAGTCACTTAATTAGGAAAAGAGTATTTTATTTTTATCTCTTATATCACAACTTACAAAATAGTGACTTTAATGGTTGTGCTCACTTAATTATGTCAACAATTAAGAGACTGTTAAACACTAAGCTATAACTTGTCTTGTTGAATTTGATTCATTTTACCGGCCTACTTATATTTCAACTGATTCCTTTAAGTATTTTGGATAAAAGCAATGTTATAATGAGACAAAATGATATGGATGCTGTTATTTTGATTGGGTACACTGTAATTTAAATTAATAATACAAATAAAAAGTAAAATGCAAAATATAATTTAAATATACCTAATTAATTCTATTTGTATATCTTTTGATGATTCAAAATTATTACAGTGAACTCAGTCTTTATTTGCAGTCATCATTTTAGTTCTGTTTCTGGCATTTATGAACACAATGCTGTTGGGTATTTTATCTCTTTATACCATAATGTCAAAACTATTAAAGGGAGGATTCATCATATAATAGGAGCTACTGGTTAAAATTGTGTCCCAGATTAATGAGATTAAAACACATTAATGAGATAAAACACACAGGATGCATATTGTTGACAAATTAATTATGCCATAAAAGTTAACCCTAATTATAATATTATACTTTTTCCTCTTTCATCATTATTTGTCAGTCCCCTTGCATACACACTGTCCTTCCATCAGTCACTAAATAATGGATTTCTCAGTTTGACTTTTTTTTTTTTTGGTTCTCATTGTGTATATTCTCTCTTGACAATCTTATCCACATATGAGTACATTTAATGTCCCTGTATTTATGATGGATCTGAATATAAATTTCACTGCATATTATTCCTCCAAACTGAATCAATATTTCTAAATGATTATGTAATATAATTATACAGATATTTCAATACAACTCAGTGTTGGTTTGTAAAATAAAAATAAATGAGAATACTTCTCTAAAAACTTGATTTATACTAGTGTTCCTCATTCAAGGTCTTTACCATTCATCCTACTGCATAGAGCATTTATAGAGCTGTCATCATTGACCCTTTCTACTCTTCATCTTTCTATACCCAAGCATTCATCAAACTTTTAGGTTTAAATACATAAATGCTTATTAAAATATACTCATTTTTCTTAATCTTTGATGTACTTTCATATTTCAACTTCTCATCTTCTCCCTTAGAACTGCTGCTATCACCTTCCAACTAATATCTCCACACGCATTCAACCTTTGGATTCTACCTCAACTGTTCTTTGTATTAGAGATGAAGTGACCTTAATAACATATGAATGCAATCATTCCAACCCCCTTCTTAAATACTTGCAATCTGTTTGACTGGGAGAGAACTGTTGGAGTATGAATTTGGTGGTATGGGAATGGGTCTTATATGTCTATTAAGAATATTTGACAGCTGGTAAAAACAATAATGATATTTGCCAGCATTTTTGAGTATTTGCTGAGGTAGGCACTTTGAACTAAGTATACAACAGGCATTTATTATCTCATTCAACACTCACAAAAGTCTGAGATTAGTGATAACCTTAATTACTACCATTTAACAATGAAGAAACTAAAATGTTAAGCAAGTTGATATACAGAGAACTCTAAAGATTCCATTAAAAACCTCTTAGAACTAATAAGCAGATTCACTAAAGTTGCAGGATACAAAATCAGCATACAAAAGTCAGTTGTGCAGATGAACGGATAAAGAAGATGTGGTATACACACACACACACACACACACACACACACACACACACACACGATGGAATACTATGCAGCCATCAAAAAACCTGAAATCTTGCCATTTGCAATGACGTGAATGGAACTAGAGGGTATTATGCTAAGTGAAGTAAAGTCAATTAGAGAAAGACAATTATCATATGATCTCACTGATATAAAGAATTTGAGAAACAAGACAGAGGATCATAAGGGAAGGGAGGGAATAATGAAACAAGATGAAACCAGAGATGGAGACAAACCATAAGAGACTCTTAATCTCAGGAAACAAACTGCGGATTGCTGGAGAGGAGGAGGGTTTGGGGGATGGGATGGCTAGGTGATGTACATCGGGGAGGTTATGTGCTATGGTGAGAAAAAAAAAAGGTCAGTTGTGTTTTTATATGCTAACAACTCTCTGAAAAAGAAATTAAGGAAACAACCTCATGTACAACATCACCGAAAAGAACAAAATACTTAGGAAAAACTTAACAATGGAAGTAAAAGACTTGTATATGGAGGACTACAAAACACTGATAGAAGAAATTAAACAAGAGAAACAAATTCCACCACATATGACAACCTGGTTGAACCTGGAGGACATGATGCTAAGTGAATTGAGGAAGTCACAAAAAAACATGATTTTTTTACGCATGATTCCATTTATATGAGGTACCTAAAATGGTCACATCCATAGCATCAAAGAATGGGATAGTGGTTATAAGGTCTGCAGGGAGGTCTTTTCAAGGTCTTCCTTGAAAAGAGCGTCAGCTAAAAATGTGTTCATAGTAAAAAATTATAAACCATATGAGGAAATGAATTGCCATCAGAGTGGTAATCTACATTCCAAAACTGTAGGTCAACCTTTAAAAAATGACTACTACTGGTACACTGAGAATTGAATAGTTAGTAATTAAAATATAGAGCCTAAAAGAGTGTTAACAAGGTGAAAGAACAGTTGGCAATAATTTCCATTTTCTGGTCTGGTTAACTTGGTGGATGATGGTACCATTTGAAAACTGCAAAATAAAATGCTGGGCAAAAATTGTACATTCAGTTTGGCACATCTGGATTTGGAGATGCCTGTGGCACACTGTCTCAGTCAACTTGGGTTACCGTAACAAAATACCATAGAGTGAAAATAAATAGAAATTTATTTTCTCATGGTTCTGGAGGTTGGGAAATTTAAGACTAACGTGTCAGCCAATTTGACTCCTTATGAAAGTTCTCTTTCCAGCTTACAGATAGCTGCCTACTTGCTCTCACATGGTCTTTCCTTGGGTGGTGTGTGTGTGTGTGTGTGTAGAGAAAGAAAGAGGGAGAAAGAGAGAGCCCTGATTTCTCTTATGTGAGAACTAATCCCTTCATGAAGACCCCACCCTAATGACCTCATCCTCATCTAACCCTAGTTAACTCCCAGAAAACCCATATCCAAATACCATCATTAGGAGTCAGGGCTTCAAAATATGAATTTTGGGGAGATACGTTCATTCTATAACATTGATATATGTTTTCCTATCAGAAATATATTCACTCAAGAAGAATTCTTGTCATTAATCAATAATTGTTGACACCATTAATTAATAAAAGATAATTTAGATTCCACAGAAATCCCAAAAATTTATCTTGAATTAATTCATTCAATTAACAAGACTTTGAATTTTGAAGACTTTTTTTTGCCTATTCTGTGCCAGTCATTGTCGAAAGCTCTTGGAATACATCAGTGAATAAAATAAAGAACCCTGGCCTGAGGTGGCTTTCCTTATAAGAGAGATGATAAACAATAAATATAATAGATAAATAAATGATATGTCAAGAGATAGTAGAATATGGAAATTTTCTATTTGAGTGTGCAGCAATAATGGGGCAAAACGATTGCATCTTTCTCTTTCTTATCTGTATCCTTTACAATATTATCTTGAAGGTTTACCCCTCATAAAAGGTTATCTTTTTCCCTACACTTTGAATCTGACCTTGCCTTGAGACTTGCTTTAAGTAGTAAAATGCAGTAGTACTGAAGTGTATCACCTCTAATCTAGACATCAAGCACTGCATACTTTCACATTCCAAATCTCTCTTTCCATCATGTGAATCAGACTGGGCTATTCTAAGAAGGATGAGACCACATGTACCAGAACTGAGACATCCCAACTGGCCCAGCTGAAGTGTGCAACATGCAGAAGTGTCTGTCCAAGTGAACTTCCTTACTCACTCACACCTGACCACAGATGTCACTGAAGACCAGCTGAGACAGTATGCGTACATACACATAGCACATATGCATATATACATATAGAGGTATAGGGATATGTATACACTCATACATACCTGCATACATATAGTGAAAACATGTGAAATAATATGCAAGTGTAGACACTTATCATTCAAATAGCTTCTACGCGTTAAAGCAGCTACTTAACAAAATTCTGTTTGGACTATTTTCCAAACTTAGAGCATATCGTTCCATCTACTGTCTTTGAGGCCTATACCTTTTTCATTCATTCTCTTATAGAATAACGCACTTTATTCTAAAAATCGATGTGTTCCTTTCGAACTTTATTAAGAACTATCCGCTGGAAACCGGGAGGAGAATAGTGCAACCACAGGAAATATGGATTGCATGCTTATGGGTTCTCTTCCACATGTTTTAACAGTATTTAAATCATTCCATCCCCACTGTCATTCTATGGCATGTGTAAAATTATTGTATCCATTTACATACAAAAGAAAAGAAGCACATAGAGGTTAACTGTCCCTGGGCCACACAACTGAGGCCGAATTTGAATCAGGTAATTTGATTCCCAAATCCCACTCATTACTACGCTAACGTGCCTATCATAATCTAGTCACACGTTATATGTGTCCCCCTTTAAATATTATACCTATATATTTTAGGCATGACTGGCTATAAGGAAACTTTTTTCCTAAAACTGTCATTCGGAAAAGAAAGAGAGGCATTTTACATTTGTGTTCCTTCACAGTATTTTTTAAAGTGTTTTCTCAATGGTTTTACTTAAAAACTAAAATGTTATTTTGCATATAACTACATAATGGTCACTATTAGATATTTCATAAACAAATGTATTATAATCAGCTTATAAAAGAATTCACAAGCAGCTACTTTGTGAATATTGAAGATAGATAGCTATAGGAAAGAGAAAGACACAATTATTTTAAGTGAATAAATATCTGAAGCTTCAGCTAAAAATTTTCATTAAGATAATATACATGGTTTTAAGATCTTCTGTACTTCAAATAACTTGAGCAAAAGTGAAGGTGAACATCTCAAGATAAGTATGCTATATAACTCAAAAACTTCAGTGTTTATTATAAAGATCAAAGAGAAAGATAAAAAGTCTGTATACATTTTTTCAATAAAAAATAGAATAGAAAAATATATAATTGATTTAGTACATTTCCTTAAAGCTTGTAGTTTAGTACTGCATTGACTAAATGATAAATGTATAAACTAGATTAATAGGCTTATTATTTTAAGTAACCATTTGACAATTGCATCTACAGTACTATAAGAAATCAGCCATAGGCACCATTTTGGCACACACAATATTAATAGTGTCAACTTTGATTATTTGGTGTGCATGCAATAACCCTTGGCTTTTTTTACTTTCTGACTTCTGTTTGCTTGTTTCCTTGCTTGCTTGTTTTGGTTTGGATTTTCTCTTTAGAAAAATAAAAAAAAAGATAACCTTGCCTTAAATGTGTCTTGTATACACCTACATCTGAATTGGCAAAATAAATAAATAAGTGCACACATTATTTAAAAAAAAAAATTTGTCTTTCAAAATATGCATTTACATATTTACATAAAGATGTGCAAGATCATTTAAATTTCATAATAGTATGCTATTGAATATCTATACTATACTTTATTAAGACAATCTATTATAGAAAAATTTTAATTATTTTATGTACTTGTATAAACTATGCTATTACTTTCATATTTTCATCTATATCTATCTATCTATCTATATATATTATCTCCTTTAAAAGAGTTAATAGAAGACACAAAGAAAAATGGTATATGCATTGGCGGATTTGTTGTTAAGTTTTGGTATCCACTGGGCAACCAAATGGAGATATCTAGTTAGGTAATGGTGTCTGGAGCCCATAAAATAAACTTTTGAATTTTACTCTACTAGGCCATTTTATGGATGAAAGTGCAAAGAAATAAAGAGTTAAGGCAATTGTCCAAGTTAACAGGTAGTAAGTGTCCAAGACAATATTTAAATCTCTAACTTGTCTAATTTCAAAATCTGTATAACCAACCACTATTTTTAAAAACCTTGTTATGTTCTTAGTAAGTTTTTTTTTTTTTTTAAAGATTTTATTTATTCATTTGACACAGAGAGAGAGAGATTACAAGTAGGCAGAGAGGCAGGCAGAGAGAGAGGAGAGAGGAGGAAGCAGGCTCCCTGCTGAGCAGGGAGCCCGATGTGGGCCTTGATCCCAGGACCCTGGGATCATGACCTGAGCCGAAGGCAGAGGCTTTAACCCACTGAGCCACCCAGGCGCCCCGTAGTAAGTTTTATATAAAGAGTGATCTATTTCCAAAAATGGGGAATGAAGTGTCTCTAGGTAGGTAAAGAAACAGCGATAAATGGCACACAAAACAATGTGAACAGTGTAGTAGACATGATTATACAACTGCCATTAGCTGGTTTTGCTTCCTAATGACACATTATTAATAATTCCAGCAAGAACAATTGTTAACTGTTTAACGCAATAAGTTAGTGCTGTATCAGAAATATATGTATTACCTTACTGGATTTCACAATAATTATTGTTATCATTATCATTATCATTATTAATTACATTTTATATATGCTAAATTACCCTAAAATATGTTTTCAGTTAATTTGTAAATAAATCCCTATTGACAAAACCAAACAAAAGTTGTCAATACTCATTTGGGCTGCATTATACCCAAAATGCACTTTTGATTTTACTCATGTAAGAGGTAAATAAATAAATAATCATATGTCCCATTTTTGTAATGCAAAAAAGAAAATCATGTGGAGTATAAAAACTTTTGAGCCATAAAGTATCATAAACTGCATTTATTTTATGAAGCTATAACATTATATTGCCTGGCACCTGAAATTTTATTCTAAAATAAACTCTTTTTACATTTTGACATCATGTTTTCACAATTTTTATCCCATTTATCTTTTTTTTTAAAGATTTATTTATTTATTTGACAGAAAGAGAGAGAGATCACAAGTAGTCAGAGAGGCAGGCAGAGAGAGAGGAGGAAGCAGGCTCCCTGCTGAGCAGGGAGCCCGATGTGGGCCTTGATCCCAGGAACCTGAAATCATGACCTGAGCTGAAGGCAGAGGCTTTAATCCACTGAGCCACTCAGTTGTCCCCCATTTATCTTTTTAAAAAATTTTCACATTAAGTTTTATTTTGTTAAAAAGTAGAGCACTTTGTACATGAATAACATTGTCAAATAATATGAAAAACACAGTCTCACCAGAATAAATTGGATTTAGCTTAGTATGTAACAAGCACTCACCAAATATTCAAACATTCTTGGGAGCTAAAAATTAGCATTTTCAAATATTGAATGTATCTCTGACATTTGGAACTTTCCAAGTGTGGAAAATAGGTCAAATATTCTCAGAACAGCAATCCAAATCAGAATAAGATTTCATATTTTAAAAAATATGTCACTTAAGTAATTCTGAAGGCCATGGATTCTTGTTTCATTTCTTATGCATTTATTCCTTTTTTCTTCCATTCTGTTGAATATTGTATTCCATCTTATTGGTTTAGACTTATGTTCAAATTAGCTACATAGTTCATTATTTTAATAATCCAGGGAAGAACTATGACCATCTAAGTTAGGAGAGGGTCATATGATATGCCTGAAAGCTAAAGAGCTCATTGAATTTACCTGAAGGACATATCATAATTTCACATGCAGCCCCTTTAACCATGTATTTAACCATGTAATAACCATCAGTCATTATTAATATTTGACTTCAGTTCATATAATGGAGAAAAGAATATGTACTTTCTATAATAGTAAATATCTCAAGTAGGATAAACTGCAAATTACAAAAATAATGCAGAACTGTCCCTTTAACAATATCACATGTTACTCTAAGTGTTAAACTGAGGTCTTTAAAAAATTAAAGCAAAGTACAAAGACATATTTAAATACTTAACATCAAATTTAGCATGGGACTTTATTTAAAATATTTCATTTGAAGCATAATGTTTCTATTTCTTCTCCCCATATGCACATTGGATATATAGAGCATGTGAACATTGATTTAATTAAGCAAATTATTTTGAGCAGCTGAGTCATAAACTGAGGTATTTGGGAAGAAAAATGAGCAGTAGACAGTTTGGTATGTCAGGCTATTTAAATCAATTTCAAAATTTTTCCCTTTGAAATTTCTCCCAATTTCTGGTCCAAACCTATAAGGTAAATTGATATAATTAATGTTCAGGAAGATGCATCACTCCCTATTCCTACCAACTAAATAAATTATATTCTTTATAAATAACTTGCTTCCAAGCAAGGCAAACATAAGATGTTGAAAGAACTATGAAATTTGAGAAACTAGTATCTTTAGAACATGAAAAATCAAAGGAAAACTGCAGCTGTAAAAATGTTTATGTATTACTCTGAAAAATTATGTGTGAGAGGAAAATTGAAGAATCCACAATTTCTTTTGGCTGAACCAATGCTAAATTTCATTTCAGAGAAAGAAGCAAGGATAAAAGAAGATAGAAGTCAGATAATAATTTGACTTTTGTTAAATGATTCTTTTTCCACCTATACTAAGCATCAATGGGGGAAAAGAAGAAACAGCCAAATGAGAATATTATGTAAGAATTTACTCTTTGTAAAATAATATATTAAAATATATTTTGACTTACTTTGAACTAATTTACGGATACATTTTTATTTGTATCTGCTTTATAGAGATTCACTCAAATTGTTTCACATTGAAGCTTTGCTTTTTTAGTTTTAATTATTTATGGAGTAGTGTCATTATTTACAGAACCACAACTCAGGTACTTTTCTATAGGACACATCTTGTATGAAACTCCACTTACCAAAACACTTATCAGGTTTGCCTGTTTATTATCACTGGCACAAATGTTCAGTTTCTTTAAGATTAGATAAAAATTACTAAATGTTCAAAATGATGTAATATTTTATAAAACATTATTTCTACTTTATCTTGTTCACTGCTATAACTCATAAGTTGGCATAAAATGTCTACTTAAAGTCTGTGTTAAATAAATGTAAGTGTAAGGCATATCACCTCCATTTGCTGTACAAAGTTAGGTTCTGTTAAATAGGACAAAAGAAAATTAGATGGTTCCTTAGCTACTGTTCTCCAAGGTAGTTTCTTCTGCACATTTTATTCATACTAATGCCTGCATAACTGAAAGCATGTACACACACATGCATGTATACAATAGTGTACAAAAAAGAAATGATAAATTTTATAGTCTTTTAATAAACCACAAAATCAATTAATCTGAAAATACACTGCATGATGTATCTAAAGATATGACATCTTTAGGTATAGAAAAATGATGAAAAAAAGAGAACACTTCATGTAAGTGCTAAAAAAAGCAAGACCTTTTGATCTGAGGTTACTATAATTATAGGATGAAATAAAAAAGTACCTAAAACTAAAATAACATGATTTTCTTATTTTCAGAGAAAGGAAAAAAAAAACATAAAACAGATGACATTAACAATATGCTTCCAGAAGAAACAAAATAAAAAACTACATACAGAAGGTACCTAAAAATGGGAATTCTTTTATAAGAAACAACTAATATCTATATGCATTTGAGTGGAGAACTTTTAGATGGAATAAAAATAAGGTAGATAAAAGCAGGGCTCTCTTAAGAGAGGAAAAGTAGTGTACAGGATATAGGAAAAATTTCTAATTCTATTAATTATGGCATAGGCCTAAAATGTAGGATTTCGATTATGACAGTAAAAAAAAGTATTAATTTAAACATGCAAAAAATAAGATCAGATCAGTCATATCAAGCCATCATGAAGATTATGAAGAAAAATAAACTGAACTGTTTTGAAATGTTAAATATCTATCTTTGTGACTTACTGAAACTTAGAGAAATTTTTAGAAAAATAATGCTCCAAAATAAATGTGTGAATAATGAAAATATTTTGACAAGAACACTTTGGTTTTTTTTATTTTATTTTTTAAAAAGATTATTTATTTGAGAGAGAGAGCATGAGATTGTGCTCATAAATTGAGGGAGGGGTAGAGGGAAAGAATCCTCAAGCCGACTCCCCACTGAGTGTGGGCCAGGTCCTGGGACCCATGAGCCAATGACCTGGACCAAAATCAGGAGTCAGCTGCCCTACTGACTGAGCCACTCAGGAGCCCCTAGAACACTTTGAATTGTCATCTTTCTACACACAGTTTTATAGATCAACGTCTTAAAGAGTACTGTGTTTATTTGATATAAGAATGATCCTTAAAAAAAGGTACAAAATACATTTATAATTAAAAAGTAGAATAAAGTTAGAAGGTAAAAAGGAAATTAACAAATCACCTTGTCATAATAATATAGATGTGGTAATAACTCTGTGATGTTATACCTTTAGAATAGAAGTCATTTAAATTACTCTATGAAGAAACATAAAAAGATTTTTATATAACAATGGAGTTTTATTTCATAACAGAAAGATATAATATGGTTACCACATGATGTATGGATGGTGGTAGGCTTTTCCTCCATCACTGAAGATGTCTGTTGAACAAAAGATTGAAAAAAAAATAGGAAATGCACTCACAATTAATGTCAAATCTAAGATGAGTTAAGTCTACATAGTATATAGGTCTCTTGATTCAAAGTAAATAAGGGTATGAATCTTGCTTTATCAACTACTAGTTTTGACAAACGATACTAACAGTCTTTTTGGTTTCCTGGAAATAAATGAGATAATGAATATAAAAGGACTTGGAATAGTTCTTGTTTTATCTATTTACTTAATAACTATTAGCACTTATTCAGAAATTCCATTACGTATAGAAAGGCTTAGAGCTTACACATTTTTGTGCAACATTTACAGGAAAATAATATGAAATTTGGTACAAAATGTTTATTTAGAAGGAGAATGAATGACAAGAAATTATATAGTTTTAAAGTACAGAATACTGTCAATCAAAATGAGGGAAATAGCACAATACTTCTAATATAAACTAGGTCATGTATCATATAATGTATTTTTTCCTAAATTTGTTTCTATATACATTTTGATTGTTTATACACCAATGGTTATATATTATCATTATCTATACAAAGACTAGAAATACAATTCAATCATCTTCTTGTCTAATTAATCAATTTTAAATTTAATCTTTGATTTTTTTAATATTAATAATTTTCGGTATCAATATATTTTTTTAGTTTCAATAATTATCTGCTTTTCATTTCCCATCTTCTATTTACTCATCATTTCTCCACTTTATCTCTGATGAAGGTTAGCTATTGTTTGGTCTATTTTTTTTGTTGTTGTTCAAAGAAACAAGATTGATTTATATATTATTTCTATTCTTTTATGGATTTCCATTTCATTGATGTTTCTTTTTCTCTTAGTTGTATTTCCAACAATCTACTTTCTTTTCGATTTCTTTTGTTGGTCTTATTCTTTTGGGTGTGTGCTGAGAATTAACTAAAAGAATCATCGGAAAGTATGTTGCAGTGCATTCTTCCATTCTAATCATTAGTTATGTTCTTTAGTAAAATATTGTATTGTAGATAGTTTTTAAAAAGTCAATTTCAAAAAGCAAACTTACATGTTAAATCACTAACTCTAATCTATGATATTTTCTACAAATGCACATTTACAAAAAATCTGTTATTAACTGTGCTACTATATTCAAGGAATAATTTCAGAAAGAAAATTGCAGAAAAGATGATTGAATGAAGACACATTTACTTTTGTCATTTTTGAAATTCTACTCAAATACTAATACAATGACATACTAAGGGTATAAATACACAAATTGAAGGACAAAACAGAAAAGAGTAGCAAGAATATTTTCAATCCTAAAAAGCAATTAGATGGATGCTAAATGATCTAGCATACCTGGAAAATATAATCCTACTTTGGCCATTGATTAAAGTAAAACTCAATTTAAATTACAAAGCAAAAAAATCCCCAAAGGCTCCAGAATTGGTGACATCAAGGACATTTGGATCCGGAAGTGAATTTAAGGGCATGTAAAAGTTCAAATAAAGAAATCTGGTGGAAATTTTATTTTCAAAATAATTACTGTAGCTATAAAAATAATTCTAAAACTCTTTTAAAAGATTTTATTTATTTGTTTGACAAAGAGAGAGAGCAAGAGCACAAGCAGGGGAAGCAGCAGGTAGAGGGAGAAGTAGGCAGAGGGAGAAACAGGCTCCCCGCTGAGCAAGAAGCCCCTTGTGGGACTCAATCCCAAGACTCTGGGATCATGACCTGAGCAGAAGGTAGCTGTCAAACCAACTGTACCACCCAGGCACCCCAGTGTTAAAACTTTAATAATGAGAACCCTAATGATAAAGTAGTAAAATGGCCATATAGTAAAAAGAATAAAACATTTCTTTTCTTTTTTTTTTTAAAGATTTTATTTTTTATTTCACAGAGGGAGAGAGATCACAGGAGGCAGAGAGGCAGGCAGAGAGAGGGGGGGAAGCAGGCTCCCCGCTGAGCAGGGAGCCCAATGTGGGCCTCGATCCCAGGACCCTGAGATCATGACCTGAGCCGAAAGCAGAGGCTTTAACCCACTGAGCCACCCAGACGCCCTAAAACATTTCTTAATATCTCCACACCAGCATATTGGCTGTAGTCTCTGGCACATTTCAATCTTTCTATATCTTTTTAAAATTCAAACTTATCTTTTCAATATATCACTTCTCAGACTACTTTGCTCTTGTTTCTGGTTCCATTAAAAATCTGAAATATCTCTGTCTTGGACTACAGAATATTTCCACATCACTAAAATCAATGGACATTTTCATTGTTATTTTACTTGACTACCCTTGGAAAGTTCATATGTATCCACAGATATAAAAACCATCTCAGCAGAAAAAATATGCATTTTTACTGATAGAGGTTAATTCTAAATTAATACCTTTAAATAATTTTTAGAATTATTGTTAACACATATTATTCAATATATCAAAAGCTAACAAATATCTTCCTATAATCCAGTCTTTTTTTGAATCATCTCTTAGTAAATGATTTATTATCTATTATATTTTTTAAGTTATCCATTAATAACCCATGTTACTACTTTCTACCTAACTCTTCTTTGCTAATCTGTCATGAAATCCATCAGTTTTACCTTCACAATAGCTCTCATAGTCACTACCTATCTCTATTACTGTTCCCAACTTACCATCATATTTTATCTAAAATTAAATCTGCAATAACCAACTAAATATTCTACCTAAAATAGGTCTCCATTTTAAAGTCTAGCTACTTTTTCAGACTTGTAGTTTAGGAAAATAATGGTACACCTTGACTGTGAAAATTTAAAAAAAAATTATATATGTATATATATATATATATATATATATATATATATATATATATATGAAGACA